>JAEMWC010000284.1:620000-735000 GCA_016490735.1 Pachyseris speciosa
TTAAAAGGCTATATTGATTTAAATGGCAGAAAAAAGGGCAAGTCAAATTGCAGTAAGGTAGTTTGTGACAGTTGTTGAAATAGAAACATTTTTGATCTGATAAATTTGCACGAACCTTTCAATGTGATGCCTTTAAAATTTAAATAACAAAAAGTTTGATTGTGAATTTATTGCCTACTACCTGACATGGGAAAAGCAATATACGTTTTAATACAAACGTTGAGTGATCTTGAATCAGATTAAACAGGAAGCAACAGCAAGCCCTTTTCATCAAGAACAACTGAAAGCAAAAATCTAGTTAGGAAGCATGAAAATAATCTTGAAACATGACAATAAACCGCCATTAATAACTTAAAACTCAACGAATCTTCAGTTTACATTAAGTATTGAGAAATAAAAATCTTTTCTGGATTAAAAATTCATTACCTGAGACATGTTGGACCGAATGAAGGTTACTCATTTTAAACAGTCACTGGGCCGTGGTCAGAGGAAAATTGTCGCTGAGGCTACGTGTACAAAGAAAAACCTCTTTAATATTCATTTCCGGCATATTTCTTTTTTAACTACACAGACTGCTTATGTTTTTCGTATGACACACACCACAAAGAAAAAAACAAATATAATGTAAAGTTCAACTTTTTGCCGAGACAGGTGCCTCGGTTCGCCTCATACTATAGAGTGTTTTCACATGACGTCACGGCGGCCATGATGGTGCCCCAAAACAAAGAAATGGCGGCCATGTTGGTATCCCAAACGAAACCTCTGGGAATTGAACCCTATTTTTATGCAAATACTTTCTTTTGTTTCAGAAAATCAATATGGCCGGTAGTCACTGGAATGAAAACGCTACTGCCCTCCGTATTACCCGATTACCGGGAAAACGGCTAAGTGCACACAGAATGTAAATATATATTGCTGGGCACTTAAACCACGTGGCAGCGGACGTTACCCCTTAAATATCACCAAATTAAGTTTGAGTCTGAGCATAAGCGGCCATGGACAGCTGTTTCGGCCATGTTAGGCCTCATCGGCTAATACCCAGGCTCAAGTACCCACATGGATAAAACAAGAAATGAAAATATGAAGCCTTTGGGAGTGACAAGAATACCTCACAAATTAATGTGTTTAGGTAAGCTGAAAACCACTTATTGGGTACAATGAGTGGGCCCAGGCAGTGAATGAATGCAGGACACGAACTGGGCAGGCCTCGCACTAATGCTAATGCTAACGCTAAATGCTAATAAAAAGTATTCTTTTGACAAAGATACTACTAAAAACAGATTCCGTACTGTATTTTGCAGTTGCTCAGCTATCACTGGTGATTTGATCAGCCATAAAAAAACCGTCAGACAGGTTCCTTTTACTGACAAAAAAGGCTCTACGAGCTGAATATTTTTACAAGCGAAATCAGGAGTTACGTATATTCATTTCAAGCCTGATCATGCAAATGCACACCTGTAAGCTGTCAATAATTACTTAATATTTAGTCTATTCACAGGTAGGTTCCTGTGGCGTTGTGAAGCTGTTCATAATGGTTCTTATGTTTGAGCTTGCACCATGATATAAATTTACCCCCAAAGTGCTAAATATGAAATAATGTTATGAAAGGTGTTCGTCATCGTGGTTTCAAATGATAGCTGAGTTAATCTTTTGTCTCACGATTGAGTCACAAAGATGTGGATAGCGACATTTCGACTGCTATGAAATAATGCTATCTACTGGTCATTCCTAACAGATCTCTAGTTGACTTATCAGGAGCAATTACATTGAAAGTCAGCTGCTCTTTTCTTTTTAAGTAATCATTTCAGCAAGTCCAAAATTTTTTCCAAAAATCTACAAAAGAGTCTAGTGCGGTCAAGTGTGACATAGGCTCACTCTCCAGCCGTGGGTGTCTTGGAAGATCACGGGCGCACCGAGACACCCACGGCTGCAGACTGAGCCTAAGTGTGACACATCACAAATGTCAGGAAATGTCTCGCAATTTTCTTGTTGCCGCAATCGTTGCGAGAAGTAAAAGTCGGTTCTACTTTTGGCAATGCAGCAAAATTTTTTTTAAGTGTTGTTTAGGCGGGAGGAGGGGGGGATTTCAAGTGAAAATTAATATGCGGTGCTGCAGTTTGTCCAAACGCAAAATGGACAAATGACAAAATGCACTAGTATCAACTGGAAAGCTCGTGATGAAAAGAAAAATTGCATTGATGAAGACGATGGCCTATAATTTCTGAAATGTTCCAAATGGAATGGTGTGTACCATTTCATTTTCCAACCACAATTTCCTGGATTTCCGTGTTTATGGTAAGAACCCCTTGTCTCGCAATGGCGCAACAAAAGATCGATCATGCCTTGTAAATAGCAGCGCTTTGCAGTTCAACCAAATCAGCGGGAAATTCTAGCCTCACATTCGTGTTGCACGGTTAGGAATGAGAACCAATATTTTCAATATGGCTGCCAAAGTTCTTAGCGCACCAGGATATTTACGAAAATCTCGTAAAAATCTAAAATGTTTGGAAAGCTTTTCTTGAGCTGAACAAAATATTTTCGGTACCGGACTTCAAGGGGAAACGTTTAAGTGAAAACATAACTGAAGAAGACGAGTTTTGGAGGCTTATTACGTGTTCGACCAAAATAGATTTTTGGTGGTGTTGTTTGCGTTGATGGTGCAATTCGGAAGAAAGGGTTATAAATGGAAGAAACGCTCTGAAACTTGAATTGATACAACTGAAGTGGTTGACTAAGGCCAGGAAGGCAATATTAGTCTTAAATGATGGCTGCTACGAACTCGCGATCGTCTGTTCTTTCGCTATTTGATGGCCAGTTAAAAGATCTCTTGAGAGGTGTACGCGTTGTCGGAAAAGATCTTGAAAATAGCGGCAATGAAGGAGAAGAGGTACAATTAGCGTCTAAGGATCCTGCTCACGGAAATGGTAATTATAGTTGATATTATTCATAGTATATATTTTTGTTTCCCAGCGGAACACTAACACAAAACCCATGATAAATTAACTGCTATGAAGAATAACTAATAGCTAAGTTGAAGCTTATTTTCGTTCTTATATGAGACAAACGTTCGCTGAGTAAAAAGTGTTACATTATACGATACACGTCATGGCACTGTTCTTTCATTTGGTTACTGTTATGCACATACAGTATCAGCGGCTTCACCTTGGGGTTGACCCAGGCTGACCAGGGTGATTGTAAAATCAGTCAAGCAAACTTGAGGAATTTTCCCAGGGGGTCAGGGAATCTTGTAAGACAAAGTCCCCTGGGTGAGGTGTCTCTCAGCAGAAAATCCTTCTGACATCCTCTTCACAAACTCGTGAACTCCCCTACCCCCTACTCTTTGACCTTAAAACAATGTTGAGATTTTCCCCTACTTTTGGGCAAAGAATGCCATCCATCTATTTCTATTCCCCCACATGTTTCCTTGGTTGGCCTGGGGGTTGACACCATGGGGAAGCCAATGACATGTGCATTACAATATCAAGAAGAATAAATATTGTTTAAAACAATTAAATAATTTGTTGTTTTCTAGCTTGTATCAGGGTTTCTATTACATCCACAGGTTTTGTTATAACTTTATTATCAGTCTTTCCACCTTCTTTGGTAACTGGACAACTATGAATGATTGAAGTGTCACTTACCCCTCCCCATCCCAGGTTAGCTGGGTATTAGGCTTTGTAATATTCAGCCATAATATTTAATGCAGCAAACAAATGAGCCAATGTGTGGGGCCATACATTGCACTCATACACTGTAGATGTTACAGTGAGGTTGCTTTTGTGAAGTCATGTTATTGAACTGTGAAGGAGAGCTGCCCAGTTATCTCAGCTGGTAGAGCGCCGGACTCCTGAGCAGAAGGTTGCAGTTTCAAACCCCAGACCAGACCAGTAACCAGGGTCTTAAAATATTTGGTAAGATCACAGGCTGTTATTAGGGGCTGTAACCTGTAACATCTGTTATGGCTGAGCTCAGGTGATGTTACGGGTGATGGTTGCTTTGTAAAAAAACAATGTTCACAGAGCAAGATCAGATGCCATGCATGGCTGGCAAATTTCATGTTATGCCTGGCTATGTGCTCAACATCTGCTTCAGCTCACAGCTCAGGTGATTGCATCATTGGGCAGTGATGTTAAAGGGGCAGTGTCATGCAATTTGGCAACTTAATAAAAAGCTGGAAGGTGTCTTCACATCAATTGAATTCCAAAAATAATGGTCTAGTTTTGTTATTACAGACTATTTGAAGGTACTGAAACTGTTTCCTGTTGCTTGTTGCTACGGATGGCAAGGATGGAAATAGACTGAAACTTGAAAAAATTGGTCAATTTTTTCAAGTTCTGATGCTATGTCTTCAAAAAATCCTCAAGAAATTTATAATGGTTAGCCCTCTCTGATAAAACTCATTTGATATCTTCATTGTAGCTTTACAGAAGCATTTTGTTTATGAGTAAAGCCTGTTGGCCTTGTCTCCTTCACCTCTACAAATGAAACACGGTGATTTCAAAGATTAGGGAATGTAGTTCCTAATGCTAGGGTCTGTCCTACTACATACATGTCTACCACATATTTGGAAATACAATGTATTAGTATAAATCTACTAGTGTTCTATCATGAATGCTGTTTTCTGATTAGCTACACTATCTATTCTGTGATAGATAGTGAGTAGTGGTATTCAACAAAGTGGCGGCCACTTCCTCGCATTTTCAAAGTGTTTGTGAGGAGGATGTACATGTAGGTAATTTACTTGTTTAATTTTGAATGACTAGTAGATTTACATGTATACTAAAACAATTAGATTATTTGCTCTCGATTTCTATGCATGATAGATGATTCGGGCTGCGCCCTCATCAGCTATCACGCGATAGAAATTTTGAGCTCATAATCTAATTTTTAATTAGCATGTTTCTTTTCTACACTGTAATCCAAATTAAAATAAAGCCATGAGATGAGATGAGATGAAATGAGCTGACAAAGAACTAAATTACTGATATTTCCACAGGATCAGGATCCTGTTGGCTGAGGTTATGAGGGCTGCAGGTGATAGGATAGG
The DNA here is from genome assembly GCA_016490735.1 of Pachyseris speciosa. NCBI lineage: Eukaryota > Metazoa > Cnidaria > Anthozoa > Scleractinia > Pachyseridae > Pachyseris > Pachyseris speciosa. Next base: position 625,048 of record JAEMWC010000284.1, read on the forward strand.
CAGAAGGTGGTGGAAATGTGAGTTCTCCGGCAAATGAGACTGAATTTTTAACTTTTTTGTTTACAGACTTACGTGAGACTGCTGACAAGTCTGGAATGAGCTGTTTGGTTTGCCAAGCTGTTTTTGATTCTGTAGACACTCAGGTGAGTGAAGTATAATACTTTTCTTTATTGTAACATTTTTATGGTGTGTGTTACTCATTACTACATGTGGTACACATTTGGTTACTGGTGGAGAGAGGGGGTGGTACAGTGTAGGTAAATCTGTGGCTTTGCTGTATTTTCTATCCCTGTACTAAGGCATTTGACTGTTTCTGCAGGTCTAGACCACATTCCAAAGTAACCAAAATGGTTCAAAATTGGGAGAGGGGGCTTCTTAAATACACTGTGAAAGAGAATTTGAAACAAAAAGTAAGGACAGTTGTATCTCTTGTGGTTAGTGAGACTGTAGGCAGTGATTTTGTTACAAATTGCTGTAGTGAGTCCTGGGACTCATCTCATGAAAAATCATGCATCCCAGTCCAAAACCAATGAGTCCCAGTCCAAAAACCAGAAATTACTTCCGGACCTATTTTATAGGCAGATGATATTGCTATCTTGACTTGAGGTAGGTTTTACAACAGACTTAAAATCACACAAAATCTTTGTGTCCTGCAGGATGTGTGCTGTGAATTGTTTTGTGTCTTTGGGGATTTTTATGTATCAGGGACGCAGGATGCAGGGGTAACAAAATCACTGCTGTAATGGCCAGTGTGCACAAAGAATTTGTGATGCCTGGCCATTTTTTTCTGCTCTCTAGCCTTAAGGGGTGATACATGTAGATCACCTAAATGTAAGCCAAAGAGGGTAACATGAAAATGAAGTAGTTATTTTTTTATTGCAGAGAGAACATTTTAAGCTTGATTGGCACAGGTTCAACTTGAAGCAAAAACTCATGGGCAAACCTATTCTATCAGAAGATGCATTTGAGGAAACTATTTCTGGTATGTTTTGACTGCAAAAAGTATCGTAAATAAGAGATGAAATAGTGCTCTAATTGCATTGTGCTCATTATACAACTGTACACATGCAGCTGAATGAGCAGAATAAAAAGAATATGCTTTACTCAGGGGGGACAGTGTGGTTGAGTGGTTAGGGTGCTGGACTTGTAATCCTGGTGGTCGCGGGTTGAAGTCCAGCTCTGACCACTAGCTGGAGTTGTTTCATAGTAGTTCTGAGTTTACCTGTGGTGGAGCCATGAGACAAACTGAGCCGATCGTACAGGGTATCCATGACAACCCTGTGAGCGGCAACCACCAGCCATCGTCACACTGAAAGTAACAGTGGAAACTACAATACTTACCACATACTAAACCAAGCGAAGAGGGATGGGCGGGCTGGGGATAAATTCAGCAAAATAACTGCTTAGTAGTGAGAAGCAAACGCCAAAATGACTTGATATCTGAAGCCAAGTTATAAACATGTGGAGCCCCTGCCCGCGACCCTGGCCACCTCATACACCAACACATGGGGAAAGCTGCTGGCCAGCATTGTTTCAAGTTTAACTTAGCCTAAATTACATTTAGCCACATTAAAATTTAAATTATAAACCGCCTGCAACTTTTCCTGGGAGCATATAAATTATTGTACATGAGTAAAATTAATGTAGGTTTGGGTTGAACTTGTCTCTCGCCCTATTTTCCAAACGTAATAGATATTACGTAATAGATATTACTTAGCTCTCAATTATGACCTATTCATTTTTTAAATTCTTGGTTGTAGTCCAGAAAATATCTGTGCCTCTCCCATAATGAATTATTTCTTGAATAGGACTATTTATCTCTAGTATATTCCAGTTAAGCATCACACTTTCCTTTGAAAACTTTGGTACGCATTTTTATAACCACACATTCTCCCCTGATACAGTGCTTTGCATAATGTTTAATAAATTAGCAGGAGTCTTTTATCAAGTTTAAAACAAGAGGCGCAGCCAAGTGTTTTAGGACTTGATAAAACACGAATTGTGAATTTATCGAACGGCGTAAAAAGCTTTACTGTACATCTATCCATTCTTACACTAAAATTTAGATTTTGGGTTATTTTGATCTAGGAAATCGCATGTAAAATTTAGCCGTGTCTTTATCAGATATAAAGACACTCATTAAAAATTAATTTCTTTTGTATTTCCTTCATGAATTATTAATGAGTTTTTTAATTTCACATGAAAGTCTCATCCTCTTGTTCCATGCAGGTGAAGTATCTAGTATATCAGGTTCTGATAGTGATGCAGACAGCGACAGTGACCTGATGCTGGAGTCCAGTCGAAGCGGGAAGTCACCAATCAATGATATCCTACCTGTAGAGAGGAATATAACTAAGTCCAGTTCAACTGCGAGACGGCATCCAAAGGTTTTCTTCGTCAGTGAATATGGAGACATACTGTCTGTTTATCGCTCTGTTTTGCATTCTGTGAAGGTAATTTGAAATGGTTGTTAGAGTGTGTACATAACACTAATTTTTTTGCTTTTTTCTGGGCATTGATCAATGTGTAGAATAAATGAAGAAGAAAGGTTTTTCTACTACTTTTTGAAGCCAAAATATACTCAACTTGTTTACAATATTGTCCTGGGGACTGGGGCTAGAATTGCACAAAAAATTCTGCTTCTGACATCATAAAGTTTGATGATGCTGTCAGTGTGGCATGATTTTTGGTCATTTCTCTTCAAAGATGTTCATTCTTTGGAGTGTTTTTTTTTTATCTTCTTCGATCTGTTCCATTTAGTTTTGCAAAAGTCTAGTGATTTGGAAAGCAGCAAAAGCATTTTCAAGCCATTTTGTTGAGTTCATCAAACCAACTAACATCACCACATACGAAGATCATGTGATCTTTTGGTCGCAAGGTCTCTGGGACAATTATAACTATGAGCTTTAAAACCCTCTTTCTAACGACATAAACAACGAAAATCTGTGGGAAAAAATTGTATCATATACACTTTAACTTAGTTTTGATAACTAATAATGGTCTTGTTGTTAATTTGTGTCTTTTGCATTTTTATTGCCCTGTGTTTTCCTCCAAAGAATATCCCAGCCAATTCGGACATTATTTTGTCGCTGTTTACCAATCTGCCAAAAACAAGTTGTTGGATCATATTGATGACGGCAGGAGGTCACTTTGCTGGTGCAGTGTTTAGAGGTAAAGATGTCGTAACACACAAGACTTTCCATCGATACACAGTGAGAGCAAAACGAGGAACTGCACAAGGTGCAAGAGATGCACAGCAGGGTGGAAAGCAACCAAAGTGAGTGATCAACGCTTATTTCACCTTATGGATATAATACACTTAACTTGACCAAGCATGTTGTGGAGTATTTTTAAAATAAAATTGTTTGTCAGAAAGCTACGGCTTTAAGTAGCACCTGCCCATTCCCTTTTGTATAACCAATAAAAACTATTTCAGTCATTGAAGACCAACCTTGTTCCCGGGTTCTCTCTAATGACTGGTTACTAGCATTCATTCTAAGATATTTTTGAACTGTCGTCAACCTGTTATTTGCATGTAAATTCATGCCAATAATACATGTACATGTCTTGGAAGAATGAGAAAACTAGTCATGAGGTATTGTCATATTGAAAGTGTATTCCAGAATTAATATTAATTCCAATTTTAAGCCTGTTTAAACTGGACTGGGAAAGCTGTCCACAAAAACATGTAAAACTGGTTTTTGTATCTTTTAAGGGTGTCATATGAAACAACATTATGTTGTTTGTTTTTCTATTTTCTAACAGCATCTCTTTCTTGTCTTTCTTACCAAAGCGTTTCCCCACCCCCTCCCCCACCCCAATTTTAAATGATCCATAACCCCTTGGTACTGTAGTTGTATAATTATGTTGAATGAAGATTACCAGTAGTTGTAATTCTTTATGTAATGCACATTTTATATTCCTGCATGTAAACGCAAATTATGTTCTTGCTATTGGCCATGTTCTAAACGAGTAAGGCCCTGGGAACGAATCCAAATTTCATTGAAAATCAATGGAATTAAACTAAATCAATTCTAGCATGAAAGGGTATCTCAAAATAAGAAGTTTCAGCAAGTTTGTGTATGTTTTGTTGAAACGCCACCAGATAACATGAATTTAAAACTTAAGAAAATCCCATACAAATGTCTCTATTTCGGAAAGTGTGTCGCTCCAAACAATACAAAGTCTCTAATTTTCACAATTTTCAAATGCATTCTTTTCAGCTCCAATTCAACTTAACAGCATCAAAGTTGGTTAGGTGACCATTTTAAAGATGCTCTTTCATGCAGCGGAAACAATTGTTTCCAATCGATAAAATTTAAAACCTCGTTCCCAGGCCCTTACTCGTTTAAAACATGGCCAATTAGCAGTGTTAGAGTGAACAATAACTACCACTTATGATTAGTAAAACTTACAGTTTATGTAACTTCTTAATATAACACAGGATTTCACAGTATATAAAAAAAACCTTGTTTTTTTTTTGTTAGATCAGCAGGAGCTAGTTTGAGACGGTACAATGAAGCTGCCCTTTTACAGGTTAGCAAAAATTTTGTATTAAGTTCGTCATACTATACTACAGTGTACCTGAGAAATTTCTGCAATTTGATTGGCTGAGAGTGGAGGTATTTCAGCTTAATTTGAAATACCTACATGTGAAAATTACAGTTTCTATGGTAACCAAAGTATAATCTCTAGAATCACTGAGGAGATTTCCTATTTTCTTTCCGCACTCAGGAGGTTCAAGATCTCTTAGAGGCATGGTCCCAGCACGTGGAACAGTGTGACAGAATATTCATCAGAACGCCTGCTCATAACAAGTCAATGTTCTTTGGAGGAAAGAAGCCTCCTTTCAACAAAGGTAGGAAGTGGGATCCCACTCACACCCACGTGTAAGCTCGAACATAAATTAGCTTGTGCGAGGATAGGATACATGTATATGATGGTGAGAGGAGTCTTGATTTTGAGGCATACATTGTTTAAACTTCCCAAATACAACACGAAATTACACCCATGTGTTGGCCAAGTCCTAAACAAGTTTTATTGCTTTCAAGTTTTCACATACCGTATTTCCTCGAATAACAGCCGTCCCTCGATTACATGTAATCGCCTCCCTCGAATAATCGTCCCCCTTTGACGGAAATGTTTAAAATAATCGCCTCCCCCACCCCTCTTGCCATGTTCTCTTTCTTTTATCCCCTCCCTGTCAAGTTAAAAATTGATACCTTGGACAACTTAAACAAGCTTTCATTTTATGGTTTACAACTGAATAGTTACAAAAGCACAGGTTTTGTTACAGTTTGGAACACTTAAAAAGCCTGTGTTCAGTTATTTGATGTGGTTATTTTTTGAGTTCATGGGATAATAAAACGAAATATTTAGGGCATTACTTCCTGTGAGCAATATTTGAAATAATCGCATTCCCTCGAATAATCGCCCCCTGCTGGTGCGAAAAAAAATCGCCCCCGGCTCTTATTCAAGGAAATATGGTACAGTCTAACCTCGATTATCCGGACCTCGATTACCCGGATTTTTCGATTATCCGGACTTGCTCAGTTGGTTCCAGTTTTTGATGAATATTAGTTAGCCATATTTAAGATCCACAGCAAAACTTTTCCCCTTCAAATTAAGTAATGAAACTCCGATTCAAACTGAATTTGTTTCGCTTCAAAACACAAATCTGCACGCGTTTTGTGCTCACGTGCGCCTCACTACGGCAGTGCATTTCACTGAGCTCTGATTTACTCAGGTGTTCTTCGTTTCTAAGTGGAATTTCACGCTCCACTCGTTCAGTCATTCACTTTTAGTTTTGGCTCATTAATTAATATTCATATTTTCGGTTATCGGGACCGCTGTCGATTATCCGGACTATTCAGCTCAGTCCCCACGAGTCCGGATAATCGAGGTTCGACTGTACTCCTGTTCAGTGGCCCAGCTCTCACGAGTCTCCTTTGCTCAGTGCTCAGTGATTCGAATCCTGCTGAGTGAACTCACAATTTTTTCTCAGTACGTGCGTGACGCTACAGAAACATTCCGCTCTTTCAAGTCATCTATTCCTGCTTAGTTTCCACTCCTGTGAAACAAGGGATCGCTTTTTATAGATGGCTTTTGCGTTTGCTTTGTAAGATGATGAACAAAAATGCTCGCTTACAACTGGTAACATAACATTCCTGTTTGGTTTCCGTTGTGCACATTTGCTTGCTTACAAGTTGCAACATATCCTTGTTTAATTTTCGTTGTTGTGAAACAAGACGTCGCTCATCATAACTTCCTTTTTCTTTTCCTTTGTAAGATGACGAACGCATCAGAACCATTCCCTTCGCAACCAGGAGACCGACTTTCAATGAAGTGAAACGCGTTCATCAGCAACTGTCCAGTGTGCAGATACTGGGTAAGCGTTGACCGTTGACACTTATTATTTTAACGCCAGAGAAGAACCCGACGTCTTAACGGGAATTCCCCCTTTCATCCCCAAACAAGAGCGTTTTGTAAATTTTTGCAAAACGAACAGTACTGCTGACCATTATTTCATTTCAGTGGGACACGCCTGGGGATTTCTATACAGTGTCTGAATTCATGATAGGAAAACAGTGACTGATGCTACATACTGCAATCAGGGATTGATTGCAAGATTAAAAGGGGTTAGAGCGGTTTTCAATTGAGCGGCGTAAAACCAAAACCAAAACCAAACCATTTACTCTGACCAATCACAACAGACCGAAACAGTGCAATGAGCCAATCAGAATACGAAGTAATTACATGTAGCTGGCGCCAAGCGCGGGAAAATGCGCGTGTGCCGAGTCGCGATTGGTTTTGGTTTTGCTTCTCATTGGTTGAGAAAGTGACGCGAGTTTGCTGTCCAATCACAGAGCGAAGCAAAACCAAAGCAAACGCAATTTACTTTCGATGCTCAATTGAAAACCGCTCTAAAATCCTAAGCCAAGTATTGCAGAAATCATTGTTTGAAACCAACAATTAAATGGGAACTCATCGGAATGGAGGCTTCTGATAAATAATGGTAATAGGACTGAGTGGAGTCCAATTCGGTCTGAAATCATACGAGTGATAACAAAATCGGACGACCACGCAGCAGGAGTCCAATTTGTTTATCACGAGTATGATTACAGACCGAATTGGACGAAACAAAGTCTTATTACCAATTAATCATAAAAATTACAATTTCCGAAAAAGGGATGGAAATTTTACATTAAAAGCTGACTGACAAAGGAAGCGTAAATTTTTTAATTTCGCTCTAAAATTGACTACAATCAAAATGTATGGTGATTGAAACCAAGGTTGTGATTGGTTGATTTAAACTACAACTTTGAATGTGATTGGTTGATTTGAAACACTACTTTGAATGTGATTGGCTTATAGAACTGTCCGATAACAACTGTCCGGTAACAACTTGGCACGTGAATTAGTGGAAGATAGGAGTTTTTTAAACCAATCACAATCGAGGAAATTGTAATTTTTATGATTAATAACATGTAATGAAACAATTACAACGGGATTCTTTTTTCATTTTATTTTTCATTACCTGCAAATCGTTACTTTACAAGACAATACGCGATACAGGGTATAGTACACTTGTATCATTATTTGCAAAACGACTTACACTGCTAAGATGAACTTTCCGTTTAATTGATGGCATTAAATAATAATCACCTTTCTGATTTCATCAAAAAGCGCAAGTTTGCGAGCACCATTTGCTCCACCCATCGTAAATTGTCTAACCTGTGGTTTAGGCTTTCTCGTGCCACTTCTCTCTCAGCTGTCCTGTGAGGGAATGAGGGACCTACTGTGCTTTTTCACAACTCCCTCCCTCACTTCTCTTCCCGCTTCTCTTGATCTAAGTAACGACGCAAAAATTATCAAATTGGCAATGCCAAAAATTGGTATTCACATAACGTCGGGAGAAATGGCTATTGTTCCGGTGACGAGTTTCTTGTTCCGACTTAGGGAAGGAAAGTGATGTGGAACTTCAAGGACTTCTTACGCCGTTAACGCAGGCGAAAGCAGCGGAGGGTTCGCAAACTGCCGAAGAGGACAAGATTCAATCATCGCAGAAGGGGCAGAATGTTGACATTTACAACAAGAAGGGAGACAACATCGATTCACAAGAAAACGATAATGATGAAGATGAACTCCACGTGGATCCTGCAGTCAGACCTCAAGAAGCGTCCAAGAAAACGAAGAAGAAAAAAGCTAAAAGTAAAAAGGTTTCCGAGTTGAAGTTTCATAATGGAGAAAAAGGTAATAGAATAACGCAGTAGTTTAAAGTGCGTTCAATTTTTTGTCTCCTCGGTAAAGGAATGAATGGACTAGCAATGAGTTCATTCTGCTCTTGATAGCAGAATGAACGGAATTGAACAGAATACCTTCTGCTCGGAATGCGCAGAATGTGCGTTCTTTTGGATGGGTTTTGGCGGGAAAATCATGCGCCGCCCGCCAAGCCCGTCACGTGCACCGAAAGTTAGGTTCACACGCTCGGTCCAGACTGCGCACTAGTCTTACGTCACTTCCACCAAGAGTCTATGTTTTCTTTTAGGAAACTTTGTCCCGCTTAGTCTCTTGAATACAAGCAGTTTTCGCTAAAAAAAAAAACCCCTCTGGGATACAGAATGAGTCATGAGTATCGCTTATAAACAAAAATTTGTAGGTACATCATTTGAAAAGGCTTCCTTTTATTCTCACCTTGGAATGTGGTCAATTAAATGCAACCTAAGCATCATTTTGATTAATGGTAAACTTAACAATCATCTGGCCCCATTTAACCCAACTTGGCTAGTGTTCGAGTGTATAGAAACTATTAAGAAGTAACTTTGCTAGTCTTTGCCAGGACGAAGTGAATTTCTACTTAAAATTCAGGCGGACTTGGCAAGTTTTTGCCTTCTTTCTTTGTTTTAACATGTGTAAAAACTGATTTTGCCCTGCTTCGTTGAGATAAGCCTGTTCCAGGCTCTCAGGTGTTTGGGGCGAGCGAAGAGTGAATCATGGCAGAAGGGGCCGAATGTTGACACCTGCAACAAGAAGGAAGAAAAAAACACGAAACAACGCGTTCTCGCGCGCTCGCCCCAAATATTTACCATTCAACACCCAGTGCCATTGTTCTCTCTCTGCACTAAATCACTGATTGCAGTCTTTAAAGATGCTAAAACAAGTGTGTCAGGAAAACGGGGGCGGTCCTTTTTGTCAGCAGGGAAATTCTCAGGGGTAGTATATACTAAACGTGCTAAAACAAACATGCTACGCCCTCAGCTGACTGCAATATATCACATATTGCTGCCGGCCTCAGTCACTATCTAATACATATCTGAGAGGGCAGGGCGGAAAAACCGCTCATTGGCTGAAGTCCATCGTCAGAGAGCATGCTCGATGCGATATCCGCTGACGGCCTGCAGCCTATTTGCGAAGGCACATGGTTCGAATTCACGTTGTTTAATGCGTCCAAGTTGTTTTTGTTCTGCTTTCTTATTGTTTGTGAAAGTTCAGGTTGATCCATTTCGAACTGTTAGTCACGGAACAAGAAGAAGAGAAGCTACGGTGGGTAATAATGTCGCAATTCTTAATTCTCCGTCGCTTTTTCTGAACATGTTTTTAAATCACTTGCTTGTCAATTTCATTTGCAGTCCGTGAGCTTACGATTTTGTTAACTGATCTACAGTTTCTTTATCTCATAGATGGCTTAATATTCTGGTGTAAAAGCACTGAGAAAAGGTTAATGGTAAGTTGAAACAAAGTTTTCTTTACACAAATGTAGAATTTTCTCCACGGTGTTGACGTAAGCTGCTTAGAGAGTGGCAGGCATTTTGTGGCGCCATCGGCCTTTGGGCCACGCTTGTTTTCTCAATCGTCAGGCAAAAGTGGCATAAGCATTGGTTTTGAAAATTCGATGTCTGTCTTTAAGTTGTGTTTTATTACGTGTTTCCTTACCTGGTAGAAGGAAAACCTTGTTGATTTCGATTTTGCGGGCTCACCTGAAAAAGCTTTGTTCCCGCCACTGCGAACTCCTCTAAGATCGTCTTAAAAATTACAGTAAAACACTGAGCCTTCAATTATAATGTATTATGATTTTAGTTAAGAAGTTATAGTTCATCCATGATGTAATTAATGAACAAAAGTTTTCTTGAAGCCAAGCGAAACCTAAGTTAATTAGCTTTTTTGACGAATAATTTTATGACTGGATGAGGGACGTTGTAAGCGCCTTGTTGTTACGTTACCGAGAAAACATAATAAACTATTACTCTTGTGACTTAAAGCATAATCGCTTTAAGAGTAGATGAAGCTTACAGAAAGATCGTTGCCTTAGAGTTTAATGTTTTCTTTTTCTTTTCTGGTGTTGGTGTTGTGATTTGTCCTATCCTGCGACAATTTTATGTCCAGTTACTAGTCTCTACAGAATTTCAAAATCCTCATTATTTTACTTTTATGAGACTAAAACAGAAATTAAGAGCTAAGGTGTGACTAATTGCATAACATTTACAAACATTTCAAGCATTTATATTTTAGTTATCCATGCATTTTTGGTCTCAAACTCTATTCATGCCCACATTTGATTGTGAGGAATAGTATGAAAGAAACCCATTTAGAATTAACGAATAGTTCTCTGTGGAGGTTTATTCTTCTAAGTTTACTGTTTGTGTGAAACCTGGTGAAGGGTCCAGCCCCTCTTGGTCTTGTAAACCTTTTTGCAAGAAGCACAATGATATTGAGTCCCTGTTTCTACTGTGGTAGCTGCACTGTTGATAATTGTTGGCCTAGATTTTGTATTAGTGTATTTGAAAAGTGGTGACCAGGAGAGTTTTTGGAAACATTCTTGAGCTTTAAGGAGTAGCTTGCTTTTAGCAGTCTCACAATTTTGGTCACCAGCAACATCTTTATCATCAGAATCATTCTCATTATCATCATTGTTGTCAGGGTCATCGTCATCATCACTGTCAGGACCATCGCCATCATCTGTGTCAGGAGTGTTGGCCCTATCATCATCCACCCCAGCTAACAAACCCTGGTTGAAGCTTTTTGCAAGCTCTTCTATTCTGAGGGGCAGTTGCTCTGAGCAAATAAAGCACTTGATGCGACCTGCCAAGGAGTACCTGTGGTCACCAGGTTGAGCTGATTCAGTTAGGCACATTTTATGGTAACTGTGGCCACAGTTTAAACGGAGAACTGGCAGATTGAATTCATCATGCCCTGCATTACAGGCTGGTAAATCACAGGCCAACAAAGGATCTGGCTCCTGCCCACTCCAGGCATAACCTAATGGAAGGCTCCTTTGATCAACTGTTGCATCAAGAGAGGGAAGGTAATATGACTATAAGTAAAAAAAGGCAACGTTTTAGTCTATAGAATATTGTTATCTTATTAGAGTTTGTATGAGAGGCAATAATTTATTTTTGTGCTGATATACAGCAAAATAAATGGAAAAACAAAACAAACCGGTGAACCAAGTGTACTGGTGAACACTAATGAAAAATCTCTTAAATTCGAAGTCTGGGGTTTGTTCTATAATATTATAACAGTTAACAACAGTTGTTTAGGGATGAGATTTACAATCAGCCATCATCATTCTGTTTTTGAATAAATTTATTGACTTTTTAAAATACCAAACAATATTAAACACTGCTTCTGTGAATTATGCCTTATTGTAGAGTAACATCAAAGTTGAGTTTTTCTGTTTGTACCTGATACTTGTGATGACCTTTTGGTATTTTAGAAGAACATCCTAGGTTTTGTTGCACCGACATGAACAAGTCAATTAGGAATTCTGCAGCTTTGTCTGAAAGTTGTTGCAGGTTTCTTGTACCTTTTCCCCTTCGGTTTGCTGGCAGAAACCAGGTGCAGAAGTCTTCAGCAAACCTGCTGCTATTGAGAGCCTTTGCAGCATCTTGTATCTGTGCAGGTGTCACATCAGGTGGTAGAGATCTGAAAGGTTGAAGAAATTGTAAGGCTTTAAACTGAGAATTTGCCAATATTCTGTTTTTCAGTCTTACCTAATAATTGTAAAGTGACGCACTGCTTTATTTCAATAATCAGCCATCTATGTTAAAAACAATATCCGTAAGAGTGCATCTAATAGGAACTGGGGCCATTGGACCTCGACAAACTTTGCCTCTAACTGGAATAAATTAGACCTTTCAATCAGACAAAGCCCATCATTAGCCAGTTTTAAAAGAGTGTTAAGAAATGTAATTAGTTTTTAGTTTAATTTTTATATATTCATATATTAGTCATTTTTTTTCCTTTTTGTTCTTTTTTTTTTATCTTTTGAGGACTCATGTAAATCACCTATCAGTGAAATTGATATCCTCAATAAAGATTATTATTAATTAATATGTTGCTGTCAATGACAGCCCACATTTAGTGATTTTTCTGCCTATCACACATCAACCCCTGGGTTTCTTTGATACAACACAAAAAAAAAACAATCACAGCAACAGTCATAAACTATTTTTAGTTCTTAGCATTGCTTGGGTCAAATTTTAGTTTGTAATCTCTTACCTTCGAAGTAGTGAATGGAAAACTTCAACTTTTTTCTCTGTTAATTCGTTTAGCCATTTTTCCAAGAGATTTTGAAGATCTGGAATGCCCAAGCTCATTTGGTGAATATGGTCGCTCAGCTGGCACAGGGTAGCCTTGTCGTAGTGTCGTCGTCGTTGTATTACGAACATCAGGGCCAGACGTACCATGGCCTCTAACCACATCTGATAATTTCCCCCTCTAAAGATAACTCAGTAGAAGTAGAAGACTAATGGGACCAACTCATCCAGGAGGAACACCAGCAACACATATTCAGGATCTTTGCACTGCCCAAAGGCAGAACACACGGCAGTTCTCACAGATAGCCATCCTCCTAATACTACTGTTATGAGCGTGGAAATTCTGTGTGGTTTGGGTTTCGTGGGTAGTACCTTTCTCTGGCCAAAAAGGTATTTGTAAAGCTTGTCAAAAAAGCAGTGGTAGTTGACAACAATATTTTCTTGTGAATTCAAGCATATGTGGAATGGGCCCTGCCATGGCACCAGGGACAACATGTAAACTGGATCAACATTGTGTTTCCACTGTGGGAAAAAAATTATAATTGTATACATCTTTTAATCATTGTCACATGGGCAGTACAGGCCTGGGAGAGTTGAAGTTGTTTCAATGGCTTTATCAGCATCATTTGTGCCAAACAGTTCCATTTTGTTTTTGCTTAATGCTTTTGTGGACACAGATTCAACTCAAACCATTTCAAGTTATTTTTTCAAGCCTATATTCTGGACTACTTTACAGTTTATCTTTTGTCTAAAATTATTTCTCTTAGCATCGCACCTACAAATATACTGATTAATTTTTGTTAAGGAGTCTTGAGGCTTCTGCTGGTAACTCTTGAAGATATTGATGCTAGGTATTGTTGTAGTTGTTGGCTGATAGGATGTGCATATTTTACCAACCTGACATATTATTTTCTTATTGTAGTACCAAGTGGGCCAGTCACCAGCAAGAAACAAGACATTGTTTTCCATGTATCTGGTTATGGCAGGGCAGATGTCAAGCAAGTGGCCTGTAGCTTCTTTGTAGTCATTCATGCTCTTAAGGGCTTGCTCAAATTCATCCACCAGCCAGGTGTTGCTCAGCAGATCCATGTCATGCCTTGCTTCATCAGTGTACACTCTGACAGACATAAACCACATTTTTTGGGGGAGGGGTTATAGTACAAGTAACGTGTAGGTGTTTTTTGTGTAGTACTGCAGTGTATTTTCACCACCTGTGCTCATCCTCAGTCAATGTGTAGCACCTACTTAAAAATACTGTGTTTGATTTTATGAACCCAAGGAGGAATAGCACATACATTGTAAGTTTAAAGAAGTTTGTTTTACTCCACAGGCTGTCATTTAGTGTATAGTGGCTCAATTTTGATTATGATCATCATGCTTTCTTAAGTATTTCTCGGAGTTTTTTTGGAAGTTTTTCTTGTTCCATTATGTGTCTTTAAAACAATTCATTGATAAACTTTTATGAGATGGCTAGAAGTTTGGAAAGAACCAGACTACATAGTTTGTGTACCTCAATTCAATAACACTCCTTTCCGTGTTTCGCATGTCAAAATGGCTGTATACTTCTGGAAGAAAATTTAGGTAGGTGTGTGTAAAGTAGTCTGGCAAATGGTCTTGTAAAAGGTCATTGACTTTTGGAGCATTCATTCCTCCACGACAGGTAACAATTTCACCTCCAGCCATTCTCACTGGTACATCTTGGTGTATGGTGTTGGCTTTTTGAATGGCTGGTATACATTTTTGGTGATCCACTACTCCAGTACACATGTGCAAGCAAGTGCTAAGTTTGCTCTGTTTGGGGTCTTTAATAGTGTGCACACAGTGGAAGTCATCAATGATGAGAAGGAGAAAGTTGTTGTTCTGTTGAGGAAGAATATGTAATATTAGCTTATTTTAACAAAGCATAGTAATACTGAGGTGTTTTAAACAAGTTCATCGTTGGCTGTTCAAAACACCATGTATGTTGGTTGCCGGATGCTATTGTTTTCAAAAGAATAATCATTTCTATTGTAACAGAACCAATTACTCTTTGGTCACTGTATTGTGCCAATAATTTTTTTCACATCAGAATATGGCTGACAATAAACCAGTGGAAGCCATGGCAACCTTTTTTTTTTTTTTCGATTAAGGTACATCTTGGACATTACCCTTAAGGAAGTATGCAGTGGTCTTAAACATTCACTGTAATTAGGCATAGGATTTTGTAATTTTTTACTGATGATTTTCACCGTGTTAAAATAAAGTTATCTTTTCTTATCTTATCTTACACAGTTTTGTCAGTTTGAAAGTGTTCCTCCAAGAATAGACAATGCTGACCACATTAACCAATTATTTTGTATTTAATCCTTGGATTCAATGATTGGTTTCTACCTTGATCGCACTCTCAATGATTGCTTGGGTTTTATGAATACTGGTGGCTGATCGCCCTTTTTTATGATTCAACACACTTCTGGGGTGAGTGCTGAATCCCAAAAGTGATCCAGCAGTAAGGGCGTCATCACTGGCACCATGGAAGGAGAGATGCACCCCACAGTCTTGTTGTAAAGCATTGTTTTTCTGTTAGGAGTAAATGACAAGAAAATCAAGAATTATTTCATTGGTTTATGTCAATTTGTTGTATGAAAAATACTAAATAGAGGAATAGATCATTTCATTTTATTACAAATACCCACTTGATTTCTGAAGTATGACAGCTGGTGCAGTATTGCTACAGCTCGAACTGCCTGTGTCTCCTTTCTCTTTTTTGAAGGTTTTTCTTTGTTGTCATTGCTTATAAAGGAAAGCACTTGCTCAAACAGACCAGGGGCATTTTCTTCAGCAAAACTTTCCATCTCTGCTGGATTATACAGCCTTTGTCCACCACCCATATAGTGTCTAGTGAGGCTCTGGTGAAAATGTTTTAACCTTTCAAGGAAGGATGTTTCTGAGAACCAAAAAAGGAAAAATGAGTAATGGCAGTGTGATATGACATTCTCCATTGATTTGTACGATGTTTGCAGGTACCTTGAATCTTAGTGCATTTTTCTTTCAGTGCAGCATTTTCAAGTTGTAGTTCAGCAATAGTGACTTTTGCCTTGGCTAACTCATGGCAAGTTGCTTCATACTCCATCTGGGAGGCCACACCCTGACTGGTTGTTTCCTTCATGGGGGTGGTGCATTTTCTCTACAAATAAAAAAAAGTCTGTCTATTGCTTGCTTTTGTAATTACAGATTTGTTAGAATTTCATTTGTCAAAAAACACTTACCTTCCTTGTACCAGGGGGTGCATAGAGTTTGTGGCTCGTAAACCTGGGATCCAAATCCACCAGACGAAGATGTTTTTGGCACAGGAAAGTGCCACCCTTGTAGTTGTCCAGCTGGGTGGCCACACTAAGGATTCTTTCTGGACAAGGGACTAGGTTTTTCCCCTCCTTACATTTTCTTTCAGCTGGAAAGCAGCAGGTTTTCTGGGTTTCCATTTTTTTTCGTTTCGCGTGTTTTAAACAAAGCCAAACCGGTCTCGAGTAACCACAGAAAATAGCATCCCTTCCAGAGTAGTAGTTGGTTGCACCCCAACATGCCTCTGAACCGCTTCGTAGGCGAGGGCTGTAATCGCACACATTTTCCATATTGAATTTGGCGCTGTCTTAACCGGAAACGTAAGACAGAAAGGGCCGGAAATTTTAGTTCCACAGCTGTTTACAAAGCCAGCTTTTGGCGCCAGGACGGCTGTCAAATTGAGGCGGGAAAAATGAGCAGCAGCACCACTTTTCCCGCGCGTAGTTGCCGCAACAAGTTGGTGTATGACGAGCAATGTCACGACGTACACTTAGCGCTTAATGCAAACGGAAACGATTGATAGTTTGAAGGATGAAGGGAGTCTATTGCCCTTTATAAGTCGTATTTGCCTAATGGTGAGTGGTGTTTGGTCGTCTTCATGGCTGCATTTGATTAATTTGTCTGACATCGAAGAGGCGTCCTTCGTAATAATGTCCTTTAGCATGATGATTGCGAGCGTGACATCTGAAAGCCGAAATATTTTTATGTACGTATCCTTCGATTTTTTTACATATTTGACATTTTGTTTTTATACTATTGAGTACTTGATTTAGGCGCTTTTTGACCTTAAATAGTACAAGAGTTTCTTATTTTTTTTAATTTTGTGAGTGGCGGTGAACAGTCGATGTGTACTGCGACCTCGAAAATCTCCCAGACTTTGATGCAGAAATCGGAGCGTCATTCATAACCTTAGGCAACTATAACTTTGCAGACTGATTCTACAGGAGTTTTGTTTTGGAGAACAAGGGAATTTTTCGTCAAACTCGTAATAAAAACGGATTTTTAAGAAGTCAAACTTTGTTATTTTTGTTGCTTATGCGAGCCGTCGTAAACGAGTCAGCGGTTAACACTAAAACCCGCGAAAACGACAGCCAATGAGCGGTTTTTCCGCCCTGCCATCTGAGAGCCTGTAACAGGCTATGTTGAGATAAAAGTACGCCCCATATAACCCCCCTAGGCGTCAAGACGCCTTTTACGGCCCTCAGTAATGCTTTATCCATGCATTTATTTCAGTTTCTCCGGAGCAACTCTTGTGGAATCGACTTTACTGTGCCGTTGTTTCTGGTAACAAGGATGTGATTTCTTCCATTCTCGGCGTGAGAGCTGGAGACAACGAAAAAGACGTTTTACAACGGGAAGGGGACTGTGCAGGTGCACAGGAGAACCAAGATTTGAGTTGTCGTACCGCGTCTGAAGAAAGTCGTGAGAACATTACCAGGACAGATCAGGGAGACTGTGCTGGTGAACAGGGATATCAAGATTTGAATTGTCGGACCGAGTCTGTAGAAAGTAGTGAGAACATTATGAGGACAGATCAGGGAGACTGTGCTGGTGAACAGAGATATCAAGATTTGAATTGTCGGACCGAGTCTGTAGAAAGTAGTGAGAACATTATGAGGACAGATCAGGGAGACTGTGCAGGTGAACAGGGATACCAAGATTTGAATTGTCGGACCGAGTCTGTAGAGAACATTATGAGGACAGATCAGGTTTGTGAGGGTAATTTGGAAGTAAGCCCCAGCGGGTGTTGTGAAGACGATTACAATCTTAATAGTACTGAAGAATCCGTAAGAACTAGTAGAACCGAGAATTACGAAGATGCGTCGTCTGTGAGTGTTTTAGAGGTGATAAATGGACGCCTTGGGGAAGGCGGTGTTACGCTCCTTCACGTTGCATCGCGTTCTTCACAAACAGAAGTTTTGTTGATGTTAATGGAGAATGGCGCGGATCCTGCAGTGAAGTAAGTTGTTTTGTTAATATCTGTTGGCTTTTTAGGTCGCTCGCTTGTTTGTTAATAAGCGCCTTTAATTTTGTTGTTTTCGTTACGAGAGATTTGTTGCTTTGTTTCTTTTTTTTTATTTGCTAAATATAGAGAGAAATGAGTTAGTTGTGTTGGGTTTATTTTTTACTTAATTGTGGGCTGGGTGTGAGTTGGTTTTTATTGGGATTGGGTTGGGGGTAAACAGGCCTATTAGAGGACATCAGGTCCTATTGTCTATTTACCTCCTGTTTGCAAATCTGTAAATAAATAATAAATAAACCAGGAAACCTAAGCAGAGAAATTCGTTTCCACCTTTTCTCTCTTTCTTTCCGGTGTATCCCCGTTTAAGCTTCTGCCTAACGTGGACTGTTTTTGATTCCAGTTGCTCTTTTTTCTCAGGGACGATAAAGGCAGACCGCCTTTTGTTGTTTCTGGTACCAAGGAAACAAGAAATGAATTCCGTCGGTTTATTGCGTCCTATCCTGACCGCTACGATTATGCCAAGGCACAGGTAAAAAGGGAGGTCGAAGACAGAGAACTAACCGCATCCCTGGCCAGTTTGGTTGGGGGAAGTTTGCAACTTTTTTGCCATTCCTTTTTGTTTCAGCCACAAATGTAACTTTTCTGTGAGCTGCTTGATAACCAAGTTCCCTCCTCCCCAAACCCCTTATTCAAGACATCACATGCATTGATTCTTCTTTGTGTTCACCAACATTATAAGCGGGCGAGGGGGAGGTAACCCAAAACTATGTACATGAAGGACAATTGTGGCGTCCGTCGACGTGTTTTGTCCAGGATTGAACAGCAAAAGAAAAAAGATTTTAAAAACTTAAGTCTCTCTTTTAAGTAATTCTCATGCAAAGAGGATTTGGTTTAGATTTACACACTTGGATTGATAACTATTTTATCTTGAATCTTATGAACTTCGTAACGTCAACTTGAAGTTTCAAAGCTGGAGCTACTTCGCCTTGCTTTCCAGCTAATAATAATAATAATAATAATAATAATAATAATAATAATAATAATAATAATAATAATAATAATAATAATAATAATTTTTAGTTTTTTATTTTAATAACAACAACAACTTTATTTAAGAATATCAAACCAACACCATTTACAAGGATAAATACTATTAAAAAAAATGTAAAAACTACTGGAAAAAATTCTTAATCATAGTCATTATTTGACAAATGCTTCTTCAATAACAATAATAATTTCCTTTTTTTTTTCAAAAGCAAAATCTATTAGAGTCAATAATAATAATAATAATAATAATAATAATAATAATAATGATAATAATAATAATAATAATAGCTTTATTTAAGTCTCAAATCTTTCTAGCCGAGCACAGATGTTCTACTAATTGGGGAGACTAAATCAAATCAAATCCAGATAAAGTAGAATCAAATCAAATTGCAATGAAGCAATCAAAATTAAGATTCAAATGACATGATCAGCGGGCAAAGAGTTGCTAACTGATGTCAAGAGAAGAGTTCTAATAACCTGTCACGACTTGGTGAACGTATTGGTTATGTTTTTAGATTCCAAGTGCACTGACACCAGGCATGGAAAGTGAGAAAGAAAAACGGAATACGGAAAGGAAGAAAGCACAGAAGAAGGCGCAGAAACAGAGAGCCAAGGTACGGGTGTGCGTAACTACCACAATCAGTGCTTCGGAGTTGCAGTTTTCAATTGAGTGTCAAGTAACACCAAAACCAAACCAATTACTTCAGCCAGTCACAACAGACCGAAACAGTGCAATGAACCAATCAGAATTCGAGGTAATTACATGCAGCCGGCGCAAAACGCGGGAAAAAGCGCGCGTGCAAGTCGCGATTGGTTTTGGTTTTGCTTCTCATTGGTTGAGAAAGTGGGGAAAAGGGAGAGGGTATTGGGGAATCGCATCTCCCCTTCCCCCTCCCTCCCCTCTCCTTTCAACGCCTGCCACGCAGGTTAGGGGTGCATTTTTTGGGAGAATCCGAAAACGGATTTGTGCTCTCAAATCATGGATTCTTCACCACCAAAAAAATGCAAGATCCGAAAAAAGTATCATTCACCATAGCAACGCGAGATAAAGATACAGTGATTCATCAATCTGTTGTTGTGAACTCTGGTCTCTCGAAAACATTTCAGCTACAACAAGACATAACACCAGTCGTCACTTTATTATGTGGATATATCCTACTAAAAGTACAACTAAGGGTCCATTAAGTGCAAAATTCGCCACAAGAAGAGAAATAGTTCAGCGATCGATAAAAACAGCTGATAAAAACACGCTTGTGTAGTTACAAATCACTCAAATTTTTTAGCTTTCGTGTAGTTTTCTTGCGTGAAATTTGTACAGAAACCTACCCTTTTTCGACCTCCTTGTAATGACGATCATGAAATGGCGCAAACAAACCGTTCATGTATGGTAACTGTTGTGTTCCATTTTTGCACGGAAAACCGCTGGTCAAAAATACTTTTTTCGGATCCTTTCCCAAAAAAACACACAGGCAGTGAATCTCATAAGTTCGGATTTGGGTTTGATATGAAGAATCCACCCGGAGTGTAGATTTTATGGATTCATGATCCGTTTTTGGATTTCACCAAAAAATGCAAATCCGTTTCCGGATTTGGATTTTCCCCCCAAAACGCACCCTAGATCAACTCTTAAGGAAAGACTATCGAAACAGTAACTTGTATGCAGTAGGGTGGAGATAGATTCAAAGATGTCATTTAAGGAATGGTTGCGTGTTGCTAACGATCTGTTGATGTTTTCTTTTTGTAGGAGCAGAAAGCTCTCGGGCGGAGAAAGGAAGAAGAACAAAAGGAAAAGGAAGCTTTCCAAGCCTTAAGTGAAAGAGAAAAGGTCTTTAAGACGCACTGTTTTTTTCCACCGTGTCAGAGCTTTCAGTCGTCTGTGTTGTTTACCACTCAGTGCCATCAAAATTCTTATGTATTTACTGTCTCCCTCTTCATTTATAAACAGCGCGTGCAAACAAGCTGCGAATTCTGCGACTTTCAGTTATCCGCGATTTATCGCTGTATTATGACGGGTTTCTCCGGCCGCAGCACAACTCTCTTGCTAAATATCTTCACCGTGCTACAAAAGGCATAAGTCAAGGGCAGTTCAATGAGACCTTATGTTAAGGCTGGGTGCCCTGTGTTTTGTTCGCGCCTTCTTTGAGTCACATGACTCCTTTGTTTGTGGCTTGCGAGAACGGGGAATTCACTCAATGAAACTTAATGTGTAATTTAATAATTGAATGACCGCCTTTCACCGAAATTTTGGAGGGCTGTGAATGTAACCAGCGGGGATTATGGTCGATTGTGTGTTCATTAAAGGTCAGTTAACTTCTGTGAATTGTATGAAATGGGACCCTACTTCTTTCATTCAGTATTACACTTATAGACTAGAAATTGCAGCGATAGGGCTACCATGCTTTTGATTTGAAGTCAGAACTTTTGGGAGAGAAGTACTACTCTCTAATATTACGATGTTATTATCAAAATATTTAGTTACACTCATAACCAAGCTCGCAGTGTGTTTTCCATTTTAGCGGGCCCTTGCAGCAGAGAAGAGATTCGCTCAACAGGTGGCGGCCAAGCAAGCCGGAATTTTATGGTAAGAAAGTACAGCGACAATCCTATACCCAAACAAGCTGAAAACGCTATACGCTTGTATGTTACTAGGGACAGTATTCGTGTTGTTCTCCAAAGCTGTAATAAATCCTGGGTATTGCCTCTAAACAAATGGACTGCATCGTGCTCTAAGCAGGTGGCTGTCGTTTGGTGGCTTACATATACATACATTCATACATACATAAACTTTATTTTTTCTCGAATTTAAGAGTAGCTATTATAAAAGCTAATGTTTCCGAGAAAACAATAACAAAAGAAGTCAACAAAACATACGATAACTTATAAACTACAATTCTGTACAATATTTACAATTAATGGCTAAAATAAATAAAATCTGTGTACAATATTATAAAACACTATAAGCAGAAATTACAAAATTTACCAAATTTACATTAAGTTAAGGTTAGCTAATGCATTTTTAAAGTCATTAAAGTTAGCAGTTCGAACAATGTCCGGCAGTGAGTTCCATTGTTTAGCGGCATGATAAGAAAAGGAGCGAAGGCCATAAGCAGTAGTTTTAGGTACAGGGAGTGTCAGAATGTAGTTACCGCGTAAGTTATAGGAAGTAGTACGAAGAGTAAACATATTCCTCATGTAGATAGGATATTTAGTTAAAAATATACTTTTTTAGAGTAAAATTAACATATTGTGTATACGTCTTTTATATAGAGAAACCAGGTTAACTTTGTCCAATAAGTTGTTATATGTAGATTCAAAATCATCTAGAATGAACCTAAGAATCCTTTTATTGAGAGCTTCTGTTTTCTCGGTATTTCGCGCGCCACAGAAATGCCACACCGATGAACAATAGTGAAAGTGCGGCAAGACACAAACGCTTAACTCTAAAGCCCAACATAAGGCACACAGTCTCCAAATTAGGGTTAAATTTACGGTTAGGATTTGGGTCAGCATTAGGTTTACTGTTAGGGTTAGCGTCAGAATGAGGCTAGGTCTGCGGTTAAGACAAGAGGTAGGGTTAGCATCATGTCATTCATGTCAATTAGGGTTACGATTATTGATGTTGTTGATTATTGATGTTGTTACTTGCCATGACAGAAAGACGACTCGAAAATGCCACCTTTGCATAACACAAACGGCGCCAGTAGAAGAACGTGTTGGTTTTTTTTTTTACCCTTCTAGTTGCGCTTGGTGCAGTGCAAGTTTAGCTGGACTGGTCCCATTTGAGAGACTCACTTACAAGTATTGCAGCACAGCATGTGTGAAGGCTCATAGACTAGATATGGAAGGACAGAAAGAAAGATAGCAGCGTCAGTGAGTGGTCGGAAGGCTGTTGATGGCCCAGTTTGTCTTACTGGAGAAGATTCAGTATGGAAATACGCTCCACTTACAGAGAATCCGTTGAACCTCATGCTGTGAAGATTACACTGATGGACTATTTTGTGTTATTGGTGGCCGAGATGTATGGGAATACCCACCGCTTGCAGATAATTCGCTTTCTATTACGGACTCTTATAACAAACGATATTTTCAACGGAAATTACGCTGTTACAGGCACCTTGCTCTTACGCAAAACACGCGACATCCCTCGTTTCTTCTGATGTCTAGCACAGTGCCGACACTGTTTGGACCAGAAACATTGTTTGCATGAAAGGGTGTCCCTATTAAACGGGTTTCCATGGGTCAGAGCAAGAACATTGTTGTGAAATAACGAGGTGCTCGTGTACCGAAAGCTACTGTAACAGTTTTTCAGTTTAAGGTGCGTTCGTTTTGGAAATATTCTAGTTTTTCTTACAGTCTTTCCCGTGAAACTGTGAACACCAGAAATATCTATGGAATGTTATTGTGTTTCAAATAAAAAGTCAATCGCAGGTGAGAAAACTGAACCCCAAACAGTAACGGTAATTAAGTTGTGGCACCGCCGACCGGTTAGCTCAGTGATAGAGCACCGGACTACCGTGCGGGGGGTCGCGGGTTCAAAACCTCGGCCGGACCAACACTCAGGGTCTTTAAATAATTGAGGAGAAAGTGCTGCCTTTGTAACGACATCTACAAACGGTTAGACTTTCTAGTCTTCTCGGATAAGGACGATAAACCGTAGGCCCCGTCTCACAGCTCTTCATAATTCTTTGATTCTTGTGGGACGTAAAAGAACCACTAGGGACGTAACAAAACTCTGGCTGTGACCACCCCTAGTGCTGACCTGTTCCATTCCGCAAGTGGCCGGCTTGGCGTGATGTCCCAAAAAGGCTTATAGGTGTATGAGGCCACACGCATAACAGCCATAAGTCAATGGGACTTTGCCGAGTGCTGAAATCATGTAGATGTAGATGTAGATGTAGATGTAGATGTAGATGTGGGGTTTCATGTGGCTTCTGATTGGTCGCGAAACAATAAACATTCCAGAAATATTTTCTGGTGTTCACGGTTTTACGGGAAAGACTGTAAGTGAATACGCGGAGTGAGATTTTCCAAAAGAACGCGTATTCTGAAAACTGAATACTCTCAGGTAAGGTGGCCTGGGACCAGCGCACAGAATAGCCTGGAGCAAGCGACTGAACCTGACGTCGGGGACTGCGTCACGGGCATGGCACGCTTCGCACGATTTTCCCGCCAAAATGTTCGGAAAAGAACGCATATTCTGCGTATTCCGAGTAAACAGAATTCTGTTTATTCTTTCCAGAATTGGGCCATCACCCTCCGTTCCGCCGGAATGCCGGAACGGCCCACGGTGTTAATTTGCTTTAGACACCCAAGTTATGTCGACAACGTACTGTTTTCTTGGCCCCTACTCACGAATTTTTCGAAAATTAACTCGTTTAGTAAGGACACTCCTTCACATGTAATAGCCAATTTTTCTTGTCTCAGTGGTTCTTACGAGAGCGCACGAAAATTTTTTCTCTCTCACTTTCATGTTACAGATTCGCTAATTTCGAGGACTAGAAATGTCAAGGTCGTGCATTTTAACATCCACGCAATATTCATATCAGGCAACAACACTAAACAACTGAATTTCAAAATCAATGCAGACAATAAAGTCTTTCATTTCAATGGCCGTTTCTGAGCTTCATATCGAGACTTCGTGCTATACTACTCAGTAATCCGTATGCGGTAAGTTTCTTTTATCGACCTCTGGGGTTTCCTCTGCTCCCTTAGGCCTGGACTCCACCCTGGCGCGTTGACGTCACCAAGTAGTTTTGCCTCCGGCTTCGCGCGAAAGAGGCCTTGTTTTAGACGCGAGGCAAGAGAAAGCGCTTGCCTCGGTTCTAGTTCCATGGAAATCAAAAGCGAAACTCGCCAGAAACTCATGGACAAACCTCAAGAGATTATGCAGGAAACTAAGGTTTCTTTTCTTTCTAATTCGTTAATCGTAACATGTGGAATGCTGACTACAATCACCTCCCTCTAAAGCGGGCACCCTCGAGACCAGCTCCAAGTGTCCGCCTTACACAGGTTTCCGCCTTATAGAGAGATAATCTAGCTTGACTCTACATAAACCTGAGGCGTCAGAAATAAAACGAAATCTTTATCAAGGCAAGTTACATTTGCTTGCGCTGATTTTCAGAATAAACAATGCCTTTTCTTGTTATGAGATCGGTTTAATGCCCGAGGATGGGATGATAGTTGAATTTGAAATAATATCCAGGCCGTAATCCATCGATTGTACAAAGAATGTCATTCTAGTGTCCGCCTTGAGAGGTATTTCCAGAAGTTTGCTAAAATAGGTGTCCGCTGTCCGCTTTAGAGAGGCATCCTCCTTATACAGATGAATAAAGGGGGTTAGTTTCTAAAGAAACTGTGGTGCTGCGTCGGTGGGGGAGTGAAACACGAAGTTTGGTTTATTAACGGAGTTGATAATGAAAATTATCGCGTTTCAAATCCCTGTACGGTGGTCAATTTACATTATCAACTCCTTATACAGAGTTTAGTTATATTGAAACATGGGAAATTAGGCTGGGACCAGAGGTCGCCGCTTTGCAGTGTTGTCTGCTTAGAGAGAGTTGACTGTAATCTAGTATTTTCCATCTTGTGTTAAGGGGCATACTCTTTCGCAACAGCAGTTTCCTCACTGTTGAAACACGGGCGTGGTCTATTTACATGGTGTTGTTCTTGAACCCTTTTCATTTTATTTGATAAGTTTCCGACTTAACATTCGCGCAAACTTGCAAACAACAAGTTGAGACAACTTGAATATAGTCGACTTGAACTATTTCGTGAAGATTTGCTCTTAAGTACGTTTTGCGGTCACTTAATTCTTTAACATGCAATGAGTTTCTAGCCTTCAGAGTGTAAGTGTGAAGGTATATTTTGAGCACGGTGAATGATGGATGAAAGATGTCACCAACAGAAAAAAATGTCATCTTTAAGTTTTTGTTGGCTACTGCGCGAAGCAATGACCTCTACGTCATCAAGTTGTTTGTCGTCCAAGTAACGGAATGTCGGTGGTGTAAGGATAGGCCCGCAAAGCGTGCATGCAGTAGACACGTGCACTCACAGAACGCCTCTTTTTAACCTTGTATCTAAGTTTTGTGAAGTGCTTTCTTCCTTCTGCATTTTCTGAGATGCAGGACAAACACCTATAACAATTTAAGTTGGATCTTTTAAGTAATTTTGTGTGACGATTAGACGCACATGGCCCTTGACACAAGTTCGCCCGGCTTCTACCAAGCGAGGAGCGTTGAAGTCACTGCTTATCGACAGAATAAAGTTTCGTTGTCCCATCCGTGGACATCTGCAGGATGAACACAGCAACTCTGCTCGTGCTGCGTGGGTGCAGCATTGTTGTAATCGAGAAACTACTTAATGGATCGAGAAAATCTAAACAGTTTTTTGAAGACGTGTTGATGTCCTTGCAGCTTCTTCTGTTTGATTGCTAAGGCAACCCACCGTTTAATTCTCACGTGAACCAACAAATATCAAACACCATATTCTCCTTGCCTTTTTCCTTCTACCGCTTCCTGTACTAGATGGGAGAACTTGTTTAATTATTAGACTATTCTCACTTCCTTAATTCTCATTAGCTGTACGTTCGATAAAGTAGCAATGATACTAGGAGAAATTGACGCTGGTCACAAGTGAGAGTCGAAGGATTGAGTTGGTGTTGGGGCTCTTATTCTCTCTGGAGTTTCAGGGCATTGTGTGTGTTGTCCCTCCATCCTGTCCCTACTGGCATGTCCTCGTACTGGCGTTAGTTCCACTGTGATTACAACCGTTTCTCGTGCACACAAATCCCTAAAAATTGCAAAAAGCGCCTTACGGAAAGTCCGGTTCAGTAGAATGTACAGGCACGGATTGATGGCGCTGTTTGCATGTGCGATCCACGAGAAAACAAAGGAAACTTCAAGCGATAGTTTATGGCTTTGATCAGGACGTACGAACCAAAAGAAGTGATTGACGTAATTTGGAAACCAGCACAACGCAAACACCACGCATATGACAACCAGTAGTCTCACTACCTTACGTCTGGACTTCTCTGCCGTGATGCGGTTACCATCTGTCACGTTGCCTGGGATTCTACGGTGCAGTAATTTACAGCAAATTAAAATGTATATGGCTATCGTTATGAAGAGAGGCAGAGCGTACATTACGACAAAGAGACAGATGTGGAAGATTTTCAAGACGCGGTAAGTCTCCTCGAACGTTGAATCATCTGGATCTGCCCACGGCCAGACCAGCATGCAGAAATATTCGTTTACGGCTGGATCAAGCTGCACTTGACTTAACAACACGTACGGCAGCATCAGCACGAATGACATGACCCATATGATCGCCGATAGGATTTTCGGTCTTTGAAAGATCTTCTCTCTCAACGGATAGAATATGGCGTAGAATCGGTCGATGGAAATAAACATCATTGTCAGAACTGTCGCTGCTATAGAAACAGGAATGACGTACAATAGAAGTTTGCACGTGATGTTACCCAGTACCCCTCCAAACCAGAGATTATTGCGGTAAAGATAGGCGACCTGGTACGGCATAACTGTGAGAGTCAAGAGGAGATCTGCCACGGCCATGTTCGCTATGAAGAGGTTTGTTACGTTAGCGGAAGATTTTCTCAACACCACGAATAAACCGACGGAATTGCCAAACAAAGCGATGAGGAAGATGAAAGCATATGCTGTTATAATGCCGATCTTGGTATCCATTGAAATGACTTCGGGTTGATGCTGTGTGGAAGGGGACACATGGGATCTGAGTGTGGCGTTTGTTACTGAAAGCGAAAGAAACGGTTCTTGTTATCAAAGCAAAACGTCGTAATTACGGTAACCAATCACACCAACATACACGGGCAACAATCAGAACTCGAGGAAAGTACATAAAAATGTCGTTATGCGAGGGAAAAGGGAGTGGTTAAAAGTCGCTGTTGGTTTTGGTTGGGCTTGTATGTGGTTGAGAAAGTGCTGGTTGAAGTTTGCTGCCACCCATGGCTCTTACAACAAACTATTGTGTGGTGTTTTGGGGAACGCGCTGGCCGGCGGACACCTTTGCATGCAGCCGCATTACTAGGAACTGAAAATCGGACTCTCACATACACTCATAAGTGATCATGCGAGTTAGCGCCATAAGGCCGCAAGGGCAAGTGATGTACGTCAGTTTCAATCTTGGTTTCAGTTGAACACAGGTTTTTTAAAGTTCGAGTATTTTGGCGTATGCAAGAGAGACAACCATTTGGAACGTCAATTAAAATGAGAACGCGAAAGCGCGCGGAAAGGACTGAACGCTACTACCGGTGCTCAATTTGCCGTTCTGTCATTGTTCAACTCGGTGTTTAGATCTGCGCGTGCCGACGTCACTGTCATCACGGTGTGTTTGCTCACTCACTAGGCTGATTTAGCAAAGACAACGGGGACTTCTTGACAACGGCGCGCGCAGATCTAAAAACCGACTTGACCAATGGCAGAGCAGCAAATTGAGCACCGGAAGTCGTGTTCAGTCCTTTCCGCGCGCTCTCGAGTCCTCAAATGACGTTCCCGTTCTGTTGCTAAATTAGCCTACTCACGATTTCTTTGTTCACTGAAGAAGGGCGAAGCCTGAAACGTTCTTTTTTTCTGTGTGTGATTTATCATCTTTATTAGTTTCTACCGAATTTGCTCTTTGATTACCTAATATATTCTGTATTCTGCCAAAGATCTTGATTGCTGCCACCTCTAATCTGATTTCGTTTCGGATCAATTAAAATAATAAGGAAGCATTTTCCACAGAATTTTCTGTAGGAAGGTACTTGAGTTTGTGGTGATAGACAAGAGTCCTGCCTGCTGTTCACAATACTCAATTAATTACGGTCAGCTTTACCGGATTCAGTTAATAAATTAATGGGAGAATACTTGAAAACTGCTGGTGAAGGCTGTGAAGTGGACTTACAACAATCTTTCACCGAAATGCCGTTTTTAATGAACTACCCAATTTTGTGAAGAACTTAATAAGGTTTGTGGAGGAACTAAATAGTTATATTTATCTGTGTTATTTCCGTAGTGCAAATAATGATGGACACGTAAAGAGGGACATTATGAAAACAGACAAAATGAATTAATATGCTTTTTCGCGCGAGCACACACAAGTAGACCTTGGATAATGCAGAGCTAGCGTTTCGAAATCGCGCTAAGTATGTGTGTTTTTTGTGAATACCTTACGAGCTTTATTAAGCGCCTTGCTGATGCGGCATTTTGCCAACTATCAGTGGAGGACTTGACGTCACTTGGGCAAATTTTAAGATTGATATTTTACGAGTTGATCACAATCGCCTTTGGATAAAATGAATACTTAGCTTTTCTTTTTTTATATCAGGGGTTTTAGCTTAGCCAGCTGATTGTGCGAAAAAGAGGGACTCTAGGTGTGTCAAGTGGGTTACTTTCTAAAGAAACTGTGCTGCTGCGTCGGTGGGGGAGTGATACTCGCCTTGGAAATTTGGTTTATCAACGAGTTGATAATGTAAATTGACCACCGTACGGAAATCCCTGTACGGTGGTCAATTTACATTATCAACTCGTTGATAAACCAAATTTCCTAGGTGTGTCAGTTGTCATTGTACATCGATCTGAAGTCACAACACTGTGTACAGTACAATCTCCTCTCCTCTCCACATGATTAGAAGTGCGGTGGTTCAGTTTTGGCTCCTAAATTCTCCTTGTTGGTTTCTTGAAATGTTGTGGTTCAATTTTGCCGGTTTTCGGTTGAAAAATTTCAAAACAAGTTTGATTTTGATTTTCCTTTTAAAATGCCACATATCTATTTGTATATAATATAATCTGTGAAAAAGAAAACATGATTAAAAATGATGTTGGCTTGACCATAACCGACGAATTCAAACCACACAGGATGTAAATGAAAACCAGCGAGGTATTAGGGAATGAAATCGGGAACTATTGCGGGAAAATCTTTGACCCAGTCTAGATTGGAACCCAGGAGCTCATATCTGGATTTGATCGTTCAGCTCTGTTGTCCACTCGGTTACAACGTCAGTGTGGTGAAAATTTTGAGAATTAAGGTATTCGAAGACGGCAATGCAGGCAGATAAACTAAGGTGGAAAAATATTAATGTACTGTATAATGTAGAGTCACTGACTATTACCATTACATTTTAGTATTTTTTCAAAGGGAACTTAGCCCAGATGCTGATAATGATCCAATCTCTTTAAATTTACGTCACATACCTAGTCTCAGTGACATTTCTTATCTACTCCTGTGGGAATATTGAAGCGAGAAAATTTAAAAAATATTTGCTGAAAGGCTTAAAAGACTATATTGATTTAAATGGCAGAAAAAAGGGCAAGTCAAATCGCAGTAAGGCAGTTTGTGCCATTTGTCGAAATAGAAACATTTTTGATCTGATAAATTTGCGCGAACCTTTCAATGTGATGCCTTTAAAATTTAAATGAAAAAAAGTTTGATTGTGAATTTACTGCCTACTATCTGACATGGGAAAAGCAATATACGTTTTAATACAAACGTTGAGTGATCTTGTATCAGATCAAACAGGAAGCAACAGGCAAGCCATTTTCATCAAGAACAACTAAAAGCAAAAATCTAGTTAGGAAACATGAAAATAATCTTGAAATATGACAATAAACCGCCATTAATAACTTAAAACTCAACGAATCTTCAGTTTACATTAAGTATTGAGAAATAAAAATCTTTTCTGAATTAAAAATTCATTACCTGAGACATGTTGGACCGAATGAAGGTTACTCATTTTAAACAGTCACTGGGCTGTGGTCAGACGAATATTGTCGCTGAGGCTACGTGTACAAAAAAACACCTCTTTAATATTCATTTCCGGCATATTTCTTTTTTAACTACACAGACTGCTTATGTTTTTCGTATGACACACACCACAAAGGAAAAAAAAAATATAATGTAAAGTTCAACTTTTTGCCGAGACAGGTGCCTCGGTTCGCCTCATACTATAGAGTGTTTTCACATGACGTCACGGCGGCCATGTTAGTGTCCCAAAACAAAGAAACGGCGGCCATGTTGGTGTCCCAAACGAAACCTCTGGGAATTGAACCCTATTTTTATGCAAATAATTTCTTTTGTTTCAGAAAATCAATATGGCCGGTAGTCACTGGAATGAAAACGCTACGGCCCTGAGTATTACCCGATTACCGGGAAAACGGCTAAGTGCACACAGAATGTAAATATATATTACTGGGCTCTTAAGCCACGTGGTAGCGGACGTTACCCCTTAAATCTCACCAAATAAAGTTTGAGCATGAGCATAAGCGGCCGTGGACAGCTGTTTCGGCCTTGTTACTGGCCTCATCGGCTAATATATACCCAGGCTCAAGTACCCACATGAATAAAACAAGAAATGAAGATATGAAGCTTGTGGGAGTGACAAGAATTCCTCACAAAGTAATGTGTTTAGGTAAACTGAAAACCACTTATTGGGTCCAATAAGTGGGCCCAGGCAGTGAATGAATGCATACACTCGAACTGGGATTTCCTCGCACTAATGCTAATGCTAAATGTATTTTTGACGAAGATGCTACCAAAAACAGATTCCGTACTGTATTTTGCAGTTGGTCAGCTATCACTAGTAATTTGACCGAAAAAAAAAGCTGTCAGACCGGTTACTTTTACAAAAAAGGCTCTAAGAGCTGAATATTTTTACAAGTGAAACCAAGCATTATGTATATTTATCTCAAGCTTGATCATGCAAATGCACACCTGTAAGCTTTCAATAATTACTTCATATTTAGTCTATTCACAGGTAGGTTCCTGTGGCGCTGTGAAGCGTTTCATAATGGTTCTTATGTTTGAGCTTGCACATGATATAAATTTAACCCCTAAGTGCTAAATATGAAATAACACTATCTACTGGTCATTCCTAACAGATCTCTAGTTGACTTATCAGGAGCAATTCCATCGAAAGTCGGCTGCTCTTTTCTTTTTAAGTAACCATTTCATTTCAAATAATCAGTCGAAAATCCAAAATAATGCTAGCAGTGCCTTTCGAGATAAAATGTAAAAAAAACAAAACAAAACAAAACAAAAAAAAAAAAAAAAAAAACAAGGCTCGCGAAGCCAAATAATGCCAAAAAAAGTGCTAGCACTATCGGTAAGAACATAGGCTGCGTCCCCCAAAATCATATAAACTCTTAAAAATATTTTTCAGTTCTGTGACAGCTGTCAAATTCCGTCATGCACCTACTATTTGGAAGTAACTGAGGTGAAAATCACTTCGTTTGCTCATTTTCACGAATATCAGACGAATCGTAAAACATTTTAAGAGTTTATATGGTTTTGGGGGACGCAGCCTCAAAATTAGAGACGTTTGTATGGATTTTCAAACTAACTTGATCTCTTTTGAATGTAAAATCATCAAACTTGGTCAAATGGCCATTCTCAACGTTATCTTTCATGTGATGGTGTCAATTTATCGATTGGTTAAAATTTGAAACTTGCCCCAGTTCCCTGCGCAACTCCGGAACGGCCTCCTCCTTGAGAATGGCAGCGCCTGCAGCTCAACCATATCAGCGGGAAATTCTAGCCTCGCATTCGTGTTGGACGGTTAGGAATGAGAACCAATATTTTCAATATGGCTGCCAAAGTTCACATGAGTACCAGGATATTATGAAAATCTCGCGAAAATCTAAAATGTTTGGAAAGCTTTTCTTGAGTTGAGCAAAATGTTTTCGGCACCGGAGTTTAAGAGGGAACGTTTGAGTGAAAACATAACCGAAGAAGACGACTTTTCGAGACTTATTACGTGTTCCACCAAAATAGATTTTTGGTTGACGCGTACATGTACTTGCTGTGTGTTGATGGTGCAATTCGGAAGAAAGGGATATAAAAATGGAAGAAACGCTTTGAAACGTGGAATAATACAACTGAAGTGGTCGAATAAGGCCAGGAAGGCAATATTAGTCTTAACGGATGGCTGCTACGAGCTCGCGATAGTCTGTTCTTTCGCTATTTGACGGTCAGTTAAAAGATCTCTTGAGAGGTGTACGCGTTATCGGAAAAGATCTTGAAAATAGCAGCAATGAAGGAGAAGAGGCGCAGTTAGCGTCAAAAGAGCCTGCTCATGGAAATGGTAATTATCTTTGATATTATTCATAGTAGTTATTTTTGCTTCCCAGTGGAACTCTAACACAAAACCTATGATAAATTAAATGGGGGTGAATATGTAAATGATCATCGCAGTTGTGAACACAAGTGAGAATAAAGGGCTAGTCTCTCATATACCGGGAAATGAAATTGTTAACCATTATCTAAGAGTAAAATATTAAAAGTAACCGCCATCAGTAAGTATCTAAGTGCTGTGGGCATAGACGAATGGTTGGCACTGAGATACAGTGGGCACAGAGGAATAGCGGGCACAGAGGTGCAGTGGGCAAAGAAGAACAGTGGGCACAGAGGTAAAGTGGGCACAGAGGTACAGTGGGCACACAGGAACAGTGGGCAGAGAGGTACAGTAAGCACAGAGGAACGGTAAGCACGGAGGAACAGTGGGCACAGAGGAACACTGGGCACAGAGGTACAGTGGGCACACAGGAACAGTGGGCACACAGGAATTGTAGACACAGGAACAGTGGGCACAGAGGTAAAGTGGGTGCAGAGAAACAGTGGGCACTGAGATACAGTGTGCACAGAGGAACAGTGGGCACAGAGGAACAATGGGCACAGAGGAACAGTGGGCACAGAGGTACAGTGGGTACAGAGGAACAATGGGCACAGAGGAACAGTGGGCACAGAGGTACAGTGAGCACAGAGGTGCAGTGGGCACAAAGAAACAGTGGGAACAGAGGTACATTGGGTACAGGGGAACAGTGGGCACAGAGGAACAGCGGGCACAGAGGTGCAGTGGGCACAGAGGTGCAGTGGGCACAGAGGAACAGTGGGCACAGAGGTACAGTGGGTACAGAGGAACAGTGGGCACAGAGGTACAGTGGACAAAAAGGAACAGTGGGCACACAGGAACAGTGGACACACAGGAACAGTGGTCTCAGATGTACAGTGGGCGCACATGAACATTTGGCACACAGGAATTGTCGGCACAGGAACAATGGGCACAGAGGTAAAGTGGGTGCAGAGAAACAGTGGGCACTGAGATACAGTGTGCACAGAGGAACAGTGGGCACAGAGGTACAGTGGGTACAGGGGAACAGTGGGCACAGAGGAACAGTGGGCACAGAGGTGCAGTGGGTACAGGGGAACAGTGGGCACAGAGGAACAGTGGGCACAGAGGTGCAGTGGGCACAGAGGAACAGTGGGCAGAGAGGTACAGTAGGCACAAAGGAACAGTGGGCACACAGGAACAGTGAGCACAGAGGAACAGTGGGTACATAGGAACAGCGGGCATAGAGGGGCAGTGGGCACAGAGGTACAGTGGGCACAGAGGTACAGTGGGCACAGAGGAACAGTGGGCACAGAGGTACAGTGTGCACTCAGGAACAGTAAGCACAGAAGAACCAGTGGGCACAAAGGGACAGTGGGCATAGAGGAACAGGAAGCACAGACGAACAGTGGGCACAGAGGAACAGTAGGCACAAAGGAACGGTGGGCACAGAGGAACAGTGGGCATGAAGGAACAGTGGGCACAGAAAGGAACATTGGGCACAGAGGAACAGAAAGCACAGAGGAACATAGGGTACAGAGGAGCAGTGGGCACAGAGGAACAGTGGGCACAGAGGGCCAGTAGGCACAGAGGAACACTGGGCACAGAGGAACGTTGGGCACAGAGGAACAGTGGGAACAGGGAAACTGTGGGCACACAGGAACATAAAGCCCTGTGTTAATTGACTGATTGAAAATTTATGCATTGTGTTCATCCATGTTGAGCAGTCTTTCCAAAGCTGATCTACCGGTCCACTTATATTCCTGCTTAAAATTTGAGGGTTGTCGAATACACCCAAATCGAGTCGATTCGTCTATGTTAGCAGACGAAACGTGTTACCGGAAGTCGATTCGCGAGAGTCTTAGACAGAGTACCGTTGAAAGGTAATGGGGAGGGTGGAATACGTTGTCGATTGGACTTGATTCGATCGATTCGTCTGTGTTGGCAGTCGAATCGCCTAACCGCAAGTCGGTTCGCGAGTGTCTTAGACTCATGATCAATACCGCTGCAAGGCAACAGGGAGGGTGGAATACGTTGTCGATTCGACTCGATTCGATCAAATCGATCGATTCGTCTGTATGGCAGTCGAATCGTCTCACCGGAAGTCGATTCGCGAGAGTCTTAGACACAATAGCGCTTCTTAAGGTATTAGGATACCTTCTGAAAGCTTAATATTTTTAAAATTCAATGTCGAGATCAAAATGTTAGAAAAAGAAAACGCGTAATATATATTAAGAGGGAAAGCGAAGAACGTATCTTAAAACATTCGTGCCGGTTTGCAGCCTAATCGGTCAGAGGATGCGGGAAAACGAGCTTAAAATGTTCACCTTTCACCGAGATTTTATTTTATTGAGTAAAAGACGGAAAACCATTTCCCAGCTTGATACTAGTGCGTCTGGGTGTTACAAATCTGCTCCGGCATGGTGAAAGAGTAAATGACTCTCTTCTAGCTTCTCGCCATCCAGTTACTTTAACAATTTTTCCTGATTAAAATATGAGCCGCAATCTGTGTGCACGGTCATCGCCGAAGGGTATTCTGTCGCTCCTTCGCCGTTTGGGCTCCTTTGCCGTTGTAAATGGACACCGCGACTTTTTCTTGCGCTTTCGCGAGGACATCACGACAATAAACACAGTAGAGCTAAGATAATTTTTCTCGAAAAAGTAATGATACCGAAGGCGATTAGAAGGAAGGCTTGGGTGAACGCTTGTTTTATTGTGATGAAATGCACGGCTACGAGTTCATATAACACGCGACTTGTGGTGAATATTAGTTTATAGCGGCGACAGAACTGTTGGCAGAAACTTGTCAGCGCATAATTAGCCATAACAGCATCACAAAAATAGTTTTTCGTAATTCTTTTAAAAAGTAAAACAGCTTTTCTCCCCGTTCTTTTTGCAAAAATGTTCATTCTAGTCTGAGTCGATCATGAAAAATCTGGTATTTTCAATTTCGGGACAAAATCCGGGTATCTTTATACCTTAAAAACAGCAAGATTCCCTTCGTCGTCAACTGAAGGTCCTATTTTCTTATCAACTTGCTTTCATGGAGGGCTGTTTTTAGAGTTCACAATATTTACGAGGAAACATGAAGATGGAAACCGTTTAGACAACAGCCTTACTTCGTTAACAACGATTCTAAACAACTTTGATTCCACTGACTGTTTGTAACGGGTTGATCACCACATCAGGATCAAAAATATCTCAACGAAACAACAGTATTTATATTTGATTCAGCTCAAATGACTTACCCGAGTAAGGATTCCAAAGCAGTTCCCTTTTCCAATTGAGCTTCTAAGCACTCGCAAACGTTTTATTGGAAGCAAAATAAGCCTTCAGCAGAGTTCGTGCTCTAAGAGTTACATCTGGCGATAATTACTCAAGGAAAACTGACTGATGCCTTAATATATACTTTTACCACATGAGCCACATGTCAACATATTGCTATTGTAATTTGTGCAATACAGTCCCCATGTCGACTTAATCTAAATTCAGTTCCAGAATGGCACATAGCGGGGCCAAATTATCCCTAACTTTTTATTTTCACCGTCATAATCTAACAAACTTCCCGTTGTTTAACCACATTGCCTGTATATTGGCTGCCACAGTTGAATTCCTTTTGGCTTCACTTAATTTTAGCATGTGAAGGCTTGCCTGTGCCTAAAGCAACATCCTAGCCACTGTTAAAATAACACGCCTGATGTTACCATCGCAAGCAAACTCCAAAACGAAAGTCGAGTGTACCTGTTCAATTTAACAGTTCTGATGGTCATCAGTTTCTGATGGTTTTTTCGGTGTTTTAAAATGAGCTAATTACGTTTATGTAGACGTCCGCACACGCATGTTTAAACTACGAGGTAGTTAAGTTGGTCTACAGTTGATTCTTGTTGACTTAAGGTGATTCGTCACAATAGACGAGTTTCGAATTGTGGAAAAGAAAAAAAACACGTCGAGGTTCAGGGGAATCATTTTCGTTTTCCTTTGTTGTTAACAAAAAAATATGCAAATTATCCATCTGAACTTCGACTTGGTTCTTTTGTTCTTCCACAATTCAAAACTAGCCTATTACATGGCGTATCCTTACTGCGCATAATTTATAATTATGGCATCATTTGGCGCGCTCTCGTGCGCGCGCACAGTAGAAACGTGGCGTATTTGCCTAGACATTAGGTTTTGTCAGCCAAAATTTTCCCTTTGTTGTCGTGTTGCAAAGAAACCCATGTCGACTTAATCTAAATTCAGTTCCCGAATGGCACATAGCGGGGCCAAATTATCCCTAACTTTTTATTTTCACCGTCATAATCTAACAAACTTCCCGTTATTTAACCACATTGCCTGTATATTGGCTGCCACAGTTGAATTCCTTTTGGCTTCACTTAATTTTAGCTTGTGAAGGCTTGCCTGTGCATAAAACAACATCCTAGCCACTATTAAAATAACACGCCTGATGTTACCAGTGCAAGCAAACTCCAAAACGAAAGTCGAGTGTACCTGTTCAATTTAACAGTTCTGATGGTCATCAGTTTCTGATGGTTTTTTCGGTGTTTTAAAATGAGCTAATTACGTTTATGTAGACGTCCGCACACGCATGTTTAAACTACGAGGTAGTTAAGTTGGTCTACAGTTGATTCTTGTTGACTTAAGGTGATTCGTCACAATAGACGAGTTTCGAATTGTGGTAAAGAAAAAAACCACGTCGAGGTTCAGGGGAATCATTTTCGTTTTCCTTTGTTAACAGAAAAATATGCAAATTATCCATCTGAACTTCGACTTGGTTCTTTTGTTCTTCCACAATTCAAAACTAGCCTATTGCATGGCGTATCCTTACTGCGCATAATTTATAATTATGGCATCATTTGGCGCGCTCTCGTGCGCGCGCACATTAGAAACGTGGCGTATTTGCCTAGACATTAGGTTTTGTCAGCCAAAATTTTCCCTTTGTTGTCGTGTTGCAAAGAAACCCATGTCGACTTAATCTAAATTCAGTTCCCGAATGGCACATAGCGGGGCCAAATTATCCCTAACTTTTTATTTTCACCGTCATAATCTAACAAACTTCCCGTTGTTTAACCACATTGCCTGTATATTGGCTGCCACAGTTGAATTCCTTTTGGCTTCACTTAATTTTAGCATGTGAAGGCTTGCCTGTGCATAAAACAACATCCTAGCCACTATTAAAATAACACGCCTGATGTTACCAGCGCAAGCAAACTCCAAACGAAAGTCGAGTGTACCTGTTCAATTTAACAGTTCTGATGGTCATCAGTTTCTGATGGTTTTTTCGGTGTTTTAAAATGAGCTAATTACGTTTATGTAGACGTCCGCACACGCATGTTTAAACTACGAGGTAGTTAAGTTGGTTAACAGTTGATTCTTGTTGACTTAAGGTGATTCGTCACAATAGACGAGTTTCGAATTGTGGAAAAGAAAAAAACCACGTCGAGGTTCAGGGAATCATTTTCGTTTTCCTTTGTTGTTAACAGAAAAAATATGCAAATTATCCATCTGAACTTCGACTTGGTTCTTTTGTTCTTCCACAATTCAAAACTAGCCTATTGCATGGCGTATCCTTACTGCGCATAATTTATAATTATGGCATCATTTGGCGCGCTCTCGTGCGCGCGCACATTAGAAACGTGGCGTATTTGCCTAGACATTAGGTTTTGTCAGCCAAAATTTTCCTTTGTTGTCGTGTTGCAAAGAAACCCATGTCGACTTAATCTAAATTCAGTTCCCGAATGGCACATAGCGGGGCCAAATTATCCCTAACTTTTTATTTTCACCGTCATAATCTAACAAACTTCCGTTATTTAACCACATTGCCTGTATATTGGCTGCCACAGTTGAATTCCTTTTGGCTTCACTTAATTTTAGCTTGTGAAGGCTTGCCTGTGCATAAAACAACATCCTAGCCACTATTAAAATAACACGCCTGATGTTACCAGTGCAAGCAAACTCCAAAACGAAAGTCGAGTGTACCTGTTCAATTTAACAGTTCTGATGGTCATCAGTTTCTGATGGTTTTTTCGGTGTTTTAAAATGAGCTAATTACGTTTATGTAGACGTCCGCACACGCATGTTTAAACTACGAGGTAGTTAAGTTGGTCTACAGTTGATTCTTGTTGACTTAAGGTGATTCGTCACAATAGACGAGTTTCGAATTGTGGTAAAGAAAAAAACCACGTCGAGGTTCAGGGAATCATTTTCGTTTTCCTTTGTTGTTAACAGAAAAATATGCAAATTATCCATCTGAACTTCGACTTGGTTCTTTTGTTCTTCCACAATTCAAAACTAGCCTATTGCATGGCGTATCCTTACTGCGCATAATTTATAATTATGGCATCATTTGGCGCGCTCTCGTGCGCGCGCACATTAGAAACGTGGCGTATTTGCCTAGACATTAGGTTTTGTCAGCCAAAATTTTCCCTTTGTTGTCGTGTTGCAAAGAAACGAGCACGGTGACCACTGTAACAGGGGCTTTTCGAGGGTTTCACTTCCATTGCTGAGCGAGAGGTGCCCTGCCACCTTCCGGGATCTTTCTACATCAAGTGGACCAGAACTTCGTTCGGAAACATGGCGTTTATTGTAGATCTTGACTCATTTCGTTACAGGCAGAACTCAAAGCTCTTACTGACAGGCGAATTGTCATATGCGAATTCCGACCAATAATATTCGAACAGCTCATTCACTTACGTAAGCTTAGCGAATAGAAGAAATTCTCACTATTCACACCTTTACAATTTAAAGCTCGTTTCACATTCCAAAGACTTTCTTCCAAAGGCAGGTGGAAAACACCTAAATGAATCGCTTCATGATCAGAAAGACTTTGATGTTTGCGAACTTCACTTAAAATCTAGTTTTACAGAAAAACGTCCCGTAACACCACCATTTTATTGGTGTTATTTACTGGTAATAGGCTCACGAAAAACATATTTTAAGGAGAAAAATAGTTTAATAGTAGAAGTTGGATTCTTTACACATAAATGATGTGAAACTCTGCGTTTGGAGCCAGGGAGGAATAAGGGATGATGATGAAGTGGTCCATTATCCTTACATCATTTGCAAGATCAGGCAATTTGGGAAATCACCATAGTGAAAGATTATTGCCCAGACAAACGTACACATAGTCAATTAGGCTCTAGGTTTCACTACTATTCATAGTATTTGTTACATAATAACACTTTTTTTCGGTTGTTTAAGTTGCGAATATTTCTCGCTCAACTCCGTAAAAACACTCAGAATAACAGGCATGTAGGGCGAAAACCAGCACGGTGACCCCGTCTTTTTATTGCGTTTTTTTCCCTATGTTATGTCCTATGCATGGATATGAATTGCGCGAAGTTTGGAAAAAAAATCTTAATAGTACATTCTTTTCGAGGGAATTACCTTAAAAGATATTAAAACGTTTTATCAACATTGTCTTCTAAGCTATCGATTTATAGACATCCGCTAGTGCCATAACCGATTCTAATGAAATTCCTTTATTGGTTTTACTTGTTTTTAATTGATGTGTATGTTTTCATCTTAAATTTCCCTGCACAAAAGATATAGAAGAGGACATAACTTGAATTGTACTTAGCAGTCTATAAAAAGGGCTATTCCTCCTGACAAATGGCTAACTGAACTAAAACTTTAATTTTGCATAGCAGACTATAAAAAGGCGATTCGCTTTCACTAAGGGCTAACGCTCGAAACGTTGGTACTTGAATCTCTTTCCTGTGGTCAAGTTACCACATCAACTGTCGATAATAAAGAATTCATTATAAAGAAGATCGCTGGCCGATTCAAGATCCCCATTTAAGTTTTGACCCAAATTGATCAAAGTAAGTGGCATAAGTACACACCTCATTAATCAATTCTGTGCCAGATGTCAACTGAAATGATATGTGTCGATTATAACCGCATAAATGATCTAAACATTAGCTAGTGTCCTGTGTTTGTTGAACTTGATCAGCTGTTTTAACTTTTTTTCTTGTCAGTCAAATGACCTCTTTTTGGTTACAACTAAGCCAAGAGGTATGGAAAATTTCTCTCTTTTTAGAATCCAACTTTAACAAGGTCAACTATCCCAGGGAAGCTAAGTTAAAGTAGACAGAAGCTGATATTACAAAAAAACAAAGACCGACTACAAACAAGGTGTCTTTTAATAACAAAATAAAAGTAAATAAAATGATAATAATGCCATTTGTTGTATGGTTGCAATCATTGACATATATTACTTCTGAATATAATTATTAAGCAAATTAAATGGCGGAAAGGTTTCATGTCCAAATGAAAATCGGCCGTTTCTTTATGTTAATTTACAGTGACCGGTCTTACCTGGTGTTGGACCATATTTATTGACCAATTGGATGGATGACGGACTAATTTTACAATTATTTTCCATAGAAAACACCACACATCGCAAAGCGACGTCCTGTTTTCCTATGCTTCCTATCTATAATTTTAGAAGAAGCTACTTCTTCATCTTTAGCCGATAAGACCATCAACAAAAGCCCTCAGGTTCTTTTTTGTCTTTTAATTATGTTTACGCCAACTGTGTACGTGAAATAGGTATGAAAAAGGGTATCAAATTTTTGGTCAAGTCTGAAAATAGGGTAGGGAAAATCGCAGATTTTGGTCTGAAATAGACTAAGGGTTTCAGGAAGCGGACCGCACACCCCCACCAGGGCTTTCACTTGAAAAATCAGTTTTAAAAAACTATTTTCGGTCTGCAAAGCCCGTGTCAAACGCCGTACTTTACATGAGCCGTACTTTACAGTCGATTCGTCTATGTTAGCAGACGAATCGTGTTACCGGAAGTCGATTCGCGAAAGTCTTAGAATACCGTTGAAAGGCAACGGGAGGGTGGAATACGTTGTCGATTGGACTCAATTCGATCGATCGTCTGTGTTGGCAGTCAAATCGTCTCACCTACATATACATTACATTACTTTATTTACCCTCGGATTGTAGAGTAGCTTGTGCAGCTAATATCTCCGAGCATTTAACCAGCAGATGAGAGCACCACACCGGGAACTACGTCCCTACTCTTTTCGAATAGTGTGTGGGTTCTTTTAAGGTCGGCGCACACGGAGGGACTAGTCCCTGCGACTAGTCCCCGCGACTAGTCCCGGGACCAAGTCCCTTCGTGTGAACTACCCATTCAATTAGAAAATCTAGTCGCAGGGACCAAAATTTGGTCCCTGCGACTTGTCCCACGAATTCAAACCATGTTTGAATTCGTGGGACAAGTCGCAGGGACTTGTCCCTCAAATTATGCTGGTCCCTGCGTGTGAACTGTTCGTGGGACTCGTCCCTGCGACCAGTCCCTTCGTGTAAACTCTTCAGGGGACTAGTTGCAGGGACTAGTCGCAGGGACTAGTCCCCTCGTGTGTGCCGACCTTTACGTCCCACAGAATCAATTAGGGACCTTAAGATCCGACGACGGCGAGTCTCTGCGACGGCAGTCATGACCTACGGGGACTGGGAAGAGGTCGCCGTCGTAGAGGCTTTAGAAAACCCGCCGAAGGCGCGGACGGCTTCGTCAGAAAATTTCGACCTACTGAAGTCATGGCATCCTTTAGAGAGATTCCTAACCTTCGCCTTGAAAGTTTTGACGACGATGATATATCAAAGTACGAGTTTGTTATTCGTTACGATGCTTACACGTCCAAAAACCTCGATTTTCCCAGAAAGTTCGACCTATTAAACGAGATAGATGTCAGCGAGTGCTTGGTCGAGATTCGCTTTCATAAGAGTAATAGTCCCGTCCCGTTAGAGGTCTTACGATCTGTCGGCCCAGCTGTGAAGAAAATCAGAGGATTGTATTTAATGGACATAAAAGAGTACGTGGAGTAAGGTACCAGTCTCCTCTGTTTTGGCATTGTCACTTTTCTTCTTGTAGTTTTCTACGGCTTCTTCAGCTGTAATTTTCTTTCTGTTATCTCTTCTAAAGCCTTTTCAACTTCACTCACATCTGTTTCAATGCCACTAGCCTTCTCGTGTCGTATCTTTGCAGTTTGAACTTCTCGCTTAACAAGGAGTATCTTTCTCTGAGCGCGCGCTTGGTTACCCTAAATCGGAGAAGCTAAAACCGCGGCTACACGAGCGATTTTTTGCTTGCGATGGTGATGCGATTTTTTGTAAAATTGTCGCGTCGCCGGCGCGCGATGAAAATCACCCGTGTAGCCACCCTCGCACAGATGATGTGACAGCTCAAAAAATCGCAGAAAAAGAATCGCGAAAAATTAAACTCATTCAATTTCTCGCGATTTTTTTCTTGCGACTTTTTACCTGTTGCGTTGCCAGTTCAAGGGTGGCTACACTTGCGATTTTGATCGCGAGCTGGTGACGAGATAAAATTGAAAAAATCGCATCACCGGCGCGAGCGAAAAATCGCTCGTGTAGCCGCGGCGTAAAGGTCGTTCAGATTGTTGGCTATTTTTCCCCATATCTGACCTCTTGCGATACTCCATTTCGTGAACTTGAACGGTTCAAGGACCAGAATCTCTTGGCATAGACAATGGTCGTGTTGATCCGTCCACTCCATGTTTGATCTAATAGAAAACAGCAATATTTACTTTTTGATTTCGTTCATGAAGCTTATTTACATTTTCTTCAAACACACCACTAAATCTTCGAGAGCGCTTCCAGCAAACAGTAAGTTATCTAGTATTCTATGGTTCAGTTTGACTACATTTGTTTTTCTAAACGTGAATTATATCTCAAAACTGAAAAACGAAAATGTAGAGAGCTTACTGAACTGTCTTTTTTGAACTCGTTGCCATTTGCAAAGATTAACAGCGGCGACTTGTTCGGTGCAAGAGAAATAAACTTAGATTCTTCCTTTAAAATCAGCTCTACAAGCACAGATATTTAACACAAACTAGCTAAAAATGTTATAAGTTTACAATATGTCGAAAATGTTCGAACATTCCTTTAGAAATGCTCAAAAAATAACAGGAACGTACTCACGTTTTAACCACAACGGCAGACTCTTCCTTTTGACGTCGCAGACAAGACAGCTACGGCTGGAAACTTGGCATGACGGCTAGCGGAAGTCGGTAAACAAGCGTTTTTGACTTCCGCCCGCCGTCGCAGACATTCGCCGTCGTCGGATCTTAAGGTCCCTAATTATGAAGAGTTGTGAGACGGGGCCTATGGTTTATCGTCCTTATCCGAGAAGACTAGAAAGTCTAACCATTTGCAGATGTTATTAAAAAGGCAGCACGTTCTCCTCAATTATTTAAGACCCTGAGTGTTG
Source organism: Pachyseris speciosa (assembly GCA_016490735.1). Lineage (NCBI taxonomy): Eukaryota > Metazoa > Cnidaria > Anthozoa > Scleractinia > Pachyseridae > Pachyseris > Pachyseris speciosa. The sequence continues at coordinate 669,270 of JAEMWC010000284.1, forward strand.
GTCCGGCCGGGGTTTGAACCCGCGACCTCCCGCACGCTAGTCCGGTGCCCTACCACTGAGCTAACCGGTTGGCGAGAGTATTAGACTCAATACCGCTGCAAGGCAACAGGGAGGGTGGAATGCGTTGTCGATTCAATTTAATGTCATTAAAACTAGAACAAACACTCTAGTGCTTGGCATGATTGACTTCAGTGAAGAAATCATTCTCAGCTAACTGACTGACAACATTTCACGGCCGAGACCGCTCTATCATACTGCCGCCAAACTACTGTCATATCTTAGGATTATACCTTTGTACTTCTCTCAATATACCTAATAAGGTGGAAAAGAAAATGATGACAGTTTTTTATTCGTGGCAGCGAAATTAGCAAACAGTCATTTACCAGAAAATTTAATTATGTCTTGTTCAACTTTTATTTTGGGACAAGAACAGCAGCGACTGAACACACAGATTTTTTCCACAGAAGAAAACGGAAGAAATTTAAAGTAAAAAAAGTCTAGAAGTTATTAAACTAACAATTAAAAGTAAAAACATCATTTCAACTTTACAAGCCCAAACTAATAAATTAGCACTTGCTGTCCTCACGCCATGAAGAGAAATACTGCTCTGACACCTGGTACTTTTAGTGCAAAAGTGCAATTGACAAAATTGGAAACATAACAAATGAACACATTAGCAAGGAGCAAAACGTTTGGAACTCTTTTCGAAACGTGCCCGATAACAATCAATGAACACATTAGCAAGGAGCAAAACGTTTGGAACTCTTTTCGAAACGTGCCCGATAACAATCTTTTGCACACTTTTCAGCCTCTGTTCTTCTGTGCCCACTATTCCTTATGTCCAGTGTTCCTCTGTGCCCATCGTTCCTCCCTGCCTAATGTTCCTCTGTGCCCATTGTTCCTCTATGCATACTATTCCTCTGTACCTACTGTTCCTCTATGCATACTATTCTTCTGTACCTACTGTTCCTCTGTGCCTACTGTACCTCTGTTCCTACTGTTCCTCTGTGCCTACTGTACCTCTGTTCCTACTGTTCCTCTATGCCCACTGTACGTCTGTGCCTACTGTTTCTCTGTTCTTACTGTTCCTCTGTTCCTACTTTTCCTCTGTGCGTACTGTAACTCTGTTCCTACTGTTCCTCTGTGCCCGGCACTGTTCCTCTGTGCCTACTGTTCCTCCTTGCCTAATGTTCCTCTGTTCCTCTATGCCCTCTGTTCCTACTGTTCCTCTGTGCCCACTGTTCCTCAGCTCCTACTGTACCTCTGTTCCTACTGTTCCTCTGTTCATACTGTTCCTCTATGCCCACTGTACGTCTGTGCCAACTTTTTCTCCGTTCTTACTGTTCCTCTGTTCCTACTGTTCCTCTGTGCGTACTGTAACTCTGTTCCTACTGTTCCTCTGTGCCCGGCACTGTTCCTCTGTGCCTACTGTTCCTCCTTGCCTAATGTTCCTCTGTTCCTCTATGCCCTCTGTTCCTACTGTTCCTCTGTGCCCACTGTTCCTCAGTTCCTACTGTACCTCTGTTCCTACTGTTCCTCTGTTCATACTGTTCCTCTATGCCCACTGTACGTCTGTGCCAACTTTTTCTCTGTTCTTACTGTTCCTCTGTTCCTACTGTTCCTCTGTGCGTACTGTAACTCTGTTCCTACTGTTCCTCTGTGCCCGGCACTGTTCCTCTGTGCCTACTGTTCCTCCTTGCCTAATGTTCCTCTGTTCCTCTATGCCCTCTGTTCCTACTGTTCCTCTGTGCCCAATGTTCCTGTGTGCCCACTGTTCCTCTGTTCGTACTGTTCCTCTGTGCCCACTGTTCCTCTGTGCCTACTGTTCCTCTGTGCCTACTGTTCCCCCTTGCCTAATGTTCCTCTGTTCCTCTATGCCCTCTGTTCCTCTGTACCCAATGTTCCTGTGTGCCCACTGTTCTTCTGTGCCTACTGTTCCTCTGTTTTTTATTGTTCCTCTGTTCCTACTGTTCCTCTGTGCCCACTGTTCCTCTATTCCTGCTGTTCCTCTGTTCCCACTGTTCCTCTGTGTCCATTGTTCCTCCGTGCCCACTGTTCCTCTGTTCCTAGTGCACACTGCTTTTGCTCCTCTGTGTGCCCTTTGTTCCTCTATGTTCCCCGCACCCTGCTGTTAGTTAATAATTAATGATTTCAGTTCCCGGTATATTCATTTCCCGGTATATGAGAGTCGACCCGAATAAAGCCTGAAAAAAATTCAGGCTTGTACGGGAATCGAACCAACGACCTCTGCGATACCGTTAAATTAAATGCTGAACAAATTAAGCTGGAGCTTATTTTCTTTCTTACATGAAACAAACGTTCGCCGGGTAAAGACTGGTACATAATCGTTCATTCGATACATGTCATGGTGCTGTTCTTTCATTCAGTTACAGTTATGAACATGTGATTGGCTTCCCTGTGGGGTTGTTGCCCGGGCTACCAGGAGTATTGTAAAATCAGTCATTACAAGCAAACTTGAGGAATTTCCCCTGGGGGTTGTAAAGTGCAATAGTGCAGTTACTGTAGTGGATATGGCGCTATATAAATCTAACTATTTATTATTATTATTGTTGGGGAATCTTGCAAGACAAAGCCTGGGTGAGGTGTCTCTCAGGAGAAAATCCCCCTGACATCCTCTTTACAAACTTGTGAATTCCCCTACCCCCTAATCTTTGATATTTGTAAAACAAATAATTATTTTAAGATTTTTCCTTACCCTTGGGCAAAGAATCCCATCCATCTCTCTGTATTTCCCCATATATCTCCTTGGTTGGCCCAGGGGTCGACCTCACAGGGAAGCTGATGACTTGTGCATTACAATATCAAGAAGAATAACTACTGTTTAAAACAATTAAATAATTTGTTATTTTCTAGCTTGTATAATGTATCAAGGTCTCAATTACATCTGCAGTTCTTTTTATTATCAATCTTTTGCCACAGTCTCAGGTAACTGGACAACAATGAATGATTGAAGTGCCACTTACCCATTCTCAACCCAGGTTCAGCCATCATTCAATGCAACAAACAGATATGTGGAGCAATTACAAATTGCACTCAATACTCTTGCCCATGGGCCAGCGGGTTCTGCTAGAGCACAGCCCTGTAGATGTTACAAGTGAGGTTGTTTTTGTGAAATCATTTTATCGAATTGTGAAGAAGTTAGGAGATTAGGAACCTGTGGACTGAGCTTATGAGGAGTCTGCCGGTGATAGGATATAATGGCTCAAGGTTGTGGAAATGCGAGTTCTCCTACAGTGGAGAATGAATATTTAACCTTTTTATCTACAGACTTATGTGAGTCTGGAATGAGCTGTTTGGTTTGTCAAGCGTTTTTTGATTCTGTAGAAACCCAGGTGAGTGAACAATAATACTTTTGTTTTCAAGATAACTTTTATGTTGGAATATGTTACTCATTATTACTGCACATTTGGTTACTGGTGGAGAGAGGGGATGGTAGGCAGATCTGTGGCATTGATGTATTTTCTATCCCTGTCCTAAGGCATTTGACTGTTGCTGCAGGTCTAGATCACTTTCCAAAGTAACCAAAATTTTTCAAAATTGGGAGAGGGGGCTTCTTGACTTCACTGTGTGAGAGAATTTGAAACAAAAAGTAATGAAAGTTGTATCTCTTGTGGTTAGTGTGTACAGACTGTAGGCCAATGTGCACAAAGAATTTGTGATGCCTGGCCATTTTTTTCTGCTCTCTTGCCTTAAGGGGTCACAGTGATAGGTCACCTAACCATAACGCCAAAGAAAATTGAAGTTCTGTAGTTATTTTCTGTTTTTTTCATTGCTGAGAGAACATTTTAAGCTTGATTGGCACAGGTTCAACTTGAAGCATAAAGTCATGGGCAAACCTATTCTGTCAGAGGATGCATTTGAGGAAACTATTTCTGGTATGTTTTAACGTAACTGCAAAGAGTATCATAAATAAAAGATGAAATAGTGCTCTAATTGCATGTAATGTGCTTGCTATAGCTGAATGAACAGAATACAAAGAATGTGCTTTACTCAGGGGGGGGGGGGGGGAGGGGAAGGGGGCAGCGTGGTCAAGTGGTTAGGGTGCTGGACTTGTAATCATGGTGGTCACAGGTTTCAGTCCCGTTCTGACCACTAGCTGGTGTTGGTTCATGGAAGTCCTGGGTTCAACTCCTTGGCAACGCTTGTAAATAGGCAACTGGTCTGCCTCCTGCCAGCTGGGTTTGTTAACCTGTTATGTTATGCTTGAAATATTTGTTTCTATATGATGTTATTTCTGGCCCACAATGTAAACTACTGGTTCTACCAGTAATCCAAGCAAGTAATGCAAGCAAACCAATAAAGTTAATGTTTTTGTTACCCAGAACATATATTGCATCTTATTTGGGAGATGTTTTGATAGGAAGGCTGTGCCTGTTCCAAGGCACTGGTAGAATATGATATAACTACATGGTGGAATATGATATAAGGGCATAGATTAAGTTTTGAATTGCTTACAGTAATGTTAAAAATTAATTAAATTCTAACCCACCAATCATCTACCACTTTTCCTGTGAGCATACAAATTATTGTGCATGAACAAAATTAATGTAGGTTTGGGTTGCACTTGTCTCTCCCTATTTTCTAAAAGTAATATAAAATATTACAGGAATAATTTCTTAGCTCTCATTTATGACCTATTCATTTATCAAATTCTAGGTTGTTGCATTCCAGAAAATATCTATGTCTCTCCCATAATGAATTATTTCTTGAATAGGACCATTCATCTCTAGTACATGTATATTCCAGTTTAGCATCACACTGTCCTTTGAAAACTTTGGTACGCATATTTTTTATAACCACACATTTTTCCCCTGATACATGTATGCTTTGTTGTTGCATACAAGTCTCATCCTGTTGTTTTATCAAGGTGAGGTATCTAGCATATCAGGTTCTGATAGTGACACAGACAGTGACAGTGACCTGATGCTGGAGTCCAGTCGAAGTGGGAAGTCGCCAATCAATGATCTCCTACTGGTGGAGAGGGATATAACTAAGTCCAGTTCAACTGCAAGACGGCATCTAAAGGTTTTCTTTGTCAATGAATATGGAGACATACTGTCTGTTTATCGCAGTGTTTTGCATTCTGTGAAGGTAATTTGAATTGGTTATTTAAGTGTATACATATAACACTAGTTTGTTTTGCTTTTTCCGTGCATGTGTAGAATAAATGAAGAAAAAAGTTTTTTCTACTACTTTTCACAGCCAAAATATACTCAATTTGTTTACAATATTGTCCAGGAGACTGAGGTGAGAATTGCACACAAATTCTGCTTGTAATGTCATAAAGTTTGTGTCAGTGCAGCACTGTCAGTGCAGCATGATTTTTGGTCATCTCTCATCAAACATCTTCTTCTTTTCTTCTTTAACTAATAACAGTCTTGTTGTTAATTTGTTTCTTTACATTTTTTATTGCCCTGGCTTTTCCTCCAAAGAATATCCCAGCCAATTCAGACAATATTAGTTTTGTCGCTAGTTACCAGTTTGCCAAAAACAAGTTGTTGGATCATATTGATGATGGCAGGAGGTCACTTTGCTGGTACAGTGTTTAGAGGAAAAGATGTCATAACACACAAGACTTTCCATCGATACACAGTGAGAGCAAAACGAGGAACTGCACAAGGTGCAAGAGATGCGGCACAGCAGGGTGGAAAGCAGCCAAAGTGAGTGATCAACGCTTATTTCTCCTTATGGATATAATACACTTAACTTGACCAAGCATGTTGTGGAGTATTTTTTAAAATAAAATTGTTTGTCGGAAAACCTGCATGGTTTTAAGTAGCACCCGCCCATTCCCTTTTGTATAAACAATAATAACAATTTGAGTTGTTGAAGACAAACCTTGTTCCCAGGGTTCTCTCCTACTTGACTGGTTATTAGCATTCATTCTAAGATATTTTTGAACTGTCGTCAACCTGTTATTTGCATGTAAATTCATGCCAATAATACATGTACATGTCTTGGAAGAATGAGAAAACTAGTCATGAGGTATTGTCATATTGAAAGTGTACGTGTATTCCACAATTTAATATTAATTCCAATTTTAAGCTCTGTTTAAACTGGACTGGGAAACTGTCCTCAAAAACATGTAAAATTGGTTTTGGTATCTTTTAAGGGCGTCATTTGTTACCTTCACAAAACAACATCATGCTACTTGTTTTCTATTTTCTAACAGTATCTCTTTCTTGTCTTTCTTACCAAGGCATTTCCCCCACAGGACCATCTCCCCACCCCCAACCCAATTTTATATGCAGTGTAACCCCTTGGTAGTTGTATAATTATGTTGAATGAAGATTACTGGTAGATATAATTCTTTATGTAATGCACATTTTATATTCGTACATGTAAAATGTAAATTGTGTTCTTGCTATTAGCAGTGTTAGAGTGAACAATTACTACTTATGATTGGTAAAACTTACAGTTTTTGTAACTTCTTAATATAACACAGGATTTCTCAGTGTATAAAAGAATCTTTGTTCTTTTTTATAATGTTTGTGTTATGTTAGATCAGCAGGAGCTAGTTTGAGACGGTGCAACGTAGCTGCCCTTTTACAGGTTAGCAAAAATTTTATATTAAGTTCGTTATACTATACTACAGTGTACCTGAGAAATTCTGCAATTTGATTGGCTGAGAGCAGAGGTATTTCAGCAGTACCTACATGTGAAAAGACAGTTTCTATGGTAACCAAAGTATAATCTCTAGAATTATTGAGGAGATTTCCTATTTTCTTTCTGCACTCAGGAGGTTCAAGATCTCTTGGAGGCGTGGTCCCAGCACGTGGAACAGTGTGACAGAATATTCATCAGAACGCCTGCTTATAACAAGTCAGTGTTCCTTGGAGGAAAGAAGCCTCCTTTCAACAAAGGTACGAATTGAAGTGGGAACCCACCCCTATTGCCACGTGGAAGCTCGATCGTAAAATTAGCTCGTGCAAGAATAGGATATATGATGGCGAGAGGAGTCTTGATTTTAAGGCATACATTGTTTAAACTTCCCAAATACAACACAAAATTACACCCGCGTGTTGGCCAAGTGCTAAACAAGTTTGATTGCTTTCAAGTTTTCACATACCGTATTTCCTCGAATAATAGCCGTCCCTCGGTTACATGTACATGTAATCGCCCTCCTTTGACGGAAATGTTTAAAATAGTCACCTCCCCCACCCCTCTCGCCATGTTCTCTTTCTTTTATCCCCTCCCTGTCAAGTTAAAAAATTGACACCTTGGACAACTTAAACAAGTTTTCATTTAACTGTTTACAACTGAATAGTTTACAACTGAAAAGCGCAGGTTTTGTTACAGTTTGGAACACTTAAAAAGCCTGTGTTCAGTTATTTGATGTGATTATTTTTTGATTTAATGGGATAATAAAACGAAATATTTAGGGCATTACTTCCTGTGAGCAATATTTGAAATAATCGCATTCCTCGAATAATTGCCCCCTTTTGGTGCGGAAAAAAAAAATCGCCCCCGGCTATTATTGGAGGAAATACAGTACTCCTGTTTAATGGCCCAGCTCTCACGAGTCTACTTTGCTCAGTGCTCAGTGACTCGAATCCTGCTGGGAGAACTCAGACGTTTTTCTGAGTATATAATAATAATAATAATAATAATAATAATAATAATAATAATAATAATAATAATAATAATAATAATAATAATAATATGTATTTAGTATTTACTATTAATGGGGACACAACAAAAAAAAGTTAAAATTATTTACAATAAAAAAAGAAGTGTATATACACTCAGCCAGGAAAATGTATATATAATAGTACGTGCGTGACGCTACAGAAAAATTGCGCTCTTTCAATTCATCTACTCCTGCTTAGTTTCCACTCCTGTGAACAAGGGATCGCTTTTTATAGATGGCTTTTGCATTTGCTTTGTAAGATGATGAACAAAAATGCTCGCTTACAACTGGTAACATAACATTCCTGTTTGGTTTCCGTTGCTATGAAACGAGACGTCGCTTAGTATAGCTTATGTTTCGTTTGATGTGCACGTTTGCTTGCTTACAAGTTGCCATATATCATTGTTTAGTTTTCGCTGAGAAATATGTCTGAGATTATCTTGGTTAGGCAATTATAGAAAACCCTAAGCGTTTTTGGTAGTTTATTAAACATCTGAAAAAAGACCATCCCGGCGTAGCTGTCTTTAAAGTTGATGGCCAGATCATTAGTGACAGTGCGATGAAATCGGATCTTTTAAACAAGAAGTTCTCCGACGTTTATACTAAGGAATATCTTACTAGTATACCTGCTGTTGGAGATTCTCCCAAACCAACTCTTGGTTCCCTAGTTGTGACCCTCCCAGGAGAAACCAAACAAAGCAAGTGGGCCTGATGAGATTCCTCCCTGGTTCCTGAAAGAGTATGCTATCGAGATTGGTCCTATTTTAACAGCTATTTACCAAGCCTCTATCGATTCTGGTATTGTACCATCTAGGTGGAAATATGCAAATGTGTGCGGAGTTTTCAAGAGTGGTGAGAAGTCAGACCCTTGCAATTACAGACCCATATCACTAACTTGTATCGCATCTAAAGTCCTGGAGCATATTGTTCATAGCCACGTCATGAAACACCTTGATTCCCACCAGATACTCACTGATGTACAGCACGGTTTTAGAGCCAAACGATCAACTGTTGCTCAGCTGATAACAACCATCCACGACTTAGCTAAGACCATTCAAGACAACAAATCCGTCCACGCTGCCATACTCGACTTTAGTAAAGCTTTTGACAAGGTACCGCACCAGCGTCTCCTTCGTAAACTCGAGTACTATGGTATCCGAGAGAACTTACTTAAATGGTTTGAGTCATTCCTAACAGGGCGCACCCAGTCAGTAATTTGTGATGGAAGTCGATCTAATCCCATCATGGTGTCATCTGGTGTCCCGCAGGGAACAGTCCAAGGCCCGTTATTGTTTTTATTATATGTAAACGACTTGCCAGAGAATCTACAATCTTCTGTCAGACTTTTTACTGACGACGATCTCTTGTATGGCATCATTTCCAGCGAGGATGATTGTAATAAACTCCAAGCTGATTTATTTGAACTGGAATGCTGGCAAGATAGATGGCAAATGAAAGTTTAACCCATCCAAGTGTAAAATAATATGTATTTCTACTAAGAAGGCACCCCCCCCCCTGAACAAATACGTGTTTTGTGGATCCGAACTAGAGGAGGTTGATTCTGTATCCTACGTCGGTGTTACCTTGACAAAGAACCTGAAGTGGTCCCACATTATTTGTCCACCTCTGGCAAGGCAAGCAAAGTTCTTCTTGTCCACGATCAGTGAAGGAAACTGCGTATACAACTTTGGTTCGCCCAAAATTGGAGTATGGTTGTGAAGCTTGGGACCCCCACTTTTAAAGGGACACCTCATCTCTCGAACGTGTGCAGAGGAAAGCAGCACGGTTTTGTTTAAACAACTACCAACCCACAGCTAGCGTTACCGAGATGTTAAGTGACCCAGGATGGCCCAGTCTTGAAACAAGGAGAACAATAGCCAGATTAAATCTAATGTATGAAATATGCCATGGCAACGTCGATATTGATAAAAATAGTTACTTGTGCTCGTCTAAAATTTGCGAAGCCAGAACCCGTTCTAGTCATAATTATAAATTTTTGAATATAAATGCCACAAAGGATGTATATTTTTATTCCCTCTTCCCACGCACCCTCAGGATGTGGAACAAACTTCCGAAAGACGTTGTTGAAAGCAATTCTTTAGAGATTTTTAAGACTAAGATTTCCAAGTATTTTATCGAGCAATTTTAAACTTGTAGATATTATTTTTATTGTTGTTATTTTAATCTTTTGTAATATTTTTAACGTTGGTGTGATGTCTAACGACTTTACCGACGCATTTTAATGTAGATGTAGATGTTGTTGTGAAACAAGCCGTCGCTCATCATAACTTCCTTTTCTTTTTCCTATGTAAGATGATGAACGCATCAGAACCATTCCCTTCGCAACCAGGAGACCGACTTTCAACGAAGTGAAACGCGTTCATCAGCAACTGTCCAGTGTGCAGATACTGGGTAAGCGTTGACCGTCGACACTTGTTATTTTAACGCCGGAGAAGAACCCGAGGTCTGAACGGGAATTCCCCCTTTCATACCCAAACAAGAGTGTTTTGTAAATTTTTGCAACGAACAGTACCGCTGAATATTAAAGATCACTGACTTCAGTTCATTTCAGTGGGACACGCCTGGGGATTTCTATACAGTGTCTGAATTCGTGATAGGATCGTGATGCGTCGTCTGTGAGTGTTTTAGAGGTGATAAATGGACGCCTTGGGGAAGGCGGTGTTACGCTCCTTCACGTTGCATCGCGTTCTTCACAGACAGAAGTTTTGTTGGTGTTAATGGAGAATGGCGCGGATCCTGCAGTGAAGTAAGTTGTTTTTTTAATATCTGTTGGCTTTTTTAGGTCGCTCGCTTGTTTGTTAATAAGCGCCTTTAATTTTGTTGTTTTCGTTACTAGAGATTTGTTTCTTTGTTTCGCCAAAAATAGAGAGAAATGAGTTAGTTGCGTTTTTCGGTTTATTTTTTACTTAATTGTGGGCTGGGTGTGGGCTGTTTTTTTTATTGGGGTTGGGTTGGGGGTAAACAGGCCTAGTAGGGGACATCAGGTCCTATAGGCCACTTTGAAAAATACCATAATACGCTTTGTTTGCCCCCCCCCCCGCCCCCCCCAAAGTTTTGCATAAACATTGTTTTCATTTTCTCTCGGGGCCATTTTAATTCCCAAGAGAAACTGGATTATGCAAAAGTTTGGGGGACAAACAAAGAGTATTATGGTATTTTTCAAAGTGGCCTATTGTCTATTTACCTCCTGTTTGCAAATCTGTAAATAAATAATAAATAAACCAGCAAATTCGTGAAGTTCTCTTTCCGTTTCCACCTTTTCTCTCTTTCTTTGTCAATTTCTTCGTTCCGATGTAACCCCATTTAAGTTTCTGCCTAACGTGGACTGTTTTTGATTCCAGTTGCTCTTTTTTCTTAGGGTTGATAAAGGGAGACCGCCTTTTGTTGTTTCTGGTACCAAGGAAACAAGAAATGAATTCCGTCGGTTTATGGCGTCCTTTCCTGACCGCTACGATTATGCTAAAACACAGGTAAAAAGCGAGGACGAAGACAGAGAACTAACCGCATCCCTGGCCAGTTTGGTTGGGGAAAGTTTGCAACTTTTTTGGCATTCTTTTTTGTTTCAGCCACAAATGTAACTTTTCTGTGAACTGCTTGATAACCAAGTTCCCTCCTCCCCAAACCCCTTATTCAATTATGAAGAACAGCAGCTTAGACATCACATGCACTGATTCTTCTTTGTGATCACCAACATTATAAGGGGGCTAGGGGGAGGGAACCCAAAACTTTGTACATGAAGGACAATTGTGGCATCCGTCGTCCCAAACGTGTTTTGTCCAGGATTGAACAACAAAAGAAAAAAGATTTTAAAAAATTCAGTCTCTCTATTAAGTAATTCTCATGCAAAGAGGATTTGGTTTAGATTTACACACTTGGATTGAACTATTTTCTCTTGAAACTTATGAACTTCGTAACGTCTACTTGATTATTATGTAAATAGGTATTATTTTTATTGCTATTAATAACGTGTTATTATTATTATTATTATTATTATTGTTATTAAAAGATTGGGGATTGGGACTTGGCGTCATAATTGGGCTGAGTTTGTTGGTTCTCTACTCTGCTCCGAGAGGTTTTTCTCCGTGTACTCCGGTTTTCCCCTCTTGCCAAAAACCAACATTTGATTTGATTTGATTTATTTAGTAGAGCATCTGTGCTCCGCTAAATACATTTGAGACTTAAATAAAGTGACTATTATTATTATTATTATTATTATTATTATTATTATTTATTATTATTATTATTATTATTATAATTATCATTATTATAATCACTTTATTAAAGTCTCAAATCTTTCTAGCCGAGCACAGATGCTCTACTAATTGGGGAGACTAAATCAAATCAAATCCAAATAAAGTAGAATCAAATCAAATTTCAATGAAGCAATCAAAATTAACATCACAGAAGAAGGCGCAGAGACAGAGAGCCAAGGTGCGAGTGTGCGTAACTATCACAATCAGTGCTTCGGAGTCCGTGCAGTTTTGAATTGAGTGTCTAGTAACACCAAAACCAAACCAATTACTCCAGCCAATCACAACAGACCGAAACAGTGCAATGAACCAATCAGAATTCGAAGTAATTACACGTAACCGGCGCAAAGCTCGGGAAAAAGCGCGCGTGCAAGTCGCTATTGGTTTTGGTTTTGCTTCTCATTGGTTGAGAAAGTGGCGCGAGTTTTGTTAACCAATCACAGAGCGAAGCAATGCAAAACCAAAGCAAACGCAATTTTCTTTCAATGCTCAATTGAAAACCGCTCGAATCAACGCGTAGCGAAGTACAGATCAAGAGATCAAAGGGGAGGGTGGGGGGGGGGGGGAGGGGTTAGGGGAAAAGGGAGAGGTTATTGGGAAATCCGCTCTCCCTTCTCCCCTCCCTCCCCTCCCTTTTCTACGCCTGCCACGCAGGCTAGGGGTCCGTTCTTTGGGAGAATCCGAAAACGGATTTGTGATCTCAGATCCTATGGATTGTTCACCACGCAAGATGCAAGTTCAAACTACTTCGCTGCAAGAAAAGAAATAGTTAAGCGATCGATAAAAACAGCTGATAAAAAACATGCCTGCTTAGTTACAAATCGACACCTTTCAAGGGTATTTTTGCACTCAAATTGTTAAGCTGCTGGAAAGGTACATACAGTTGCTGTTAAGTACCTTTTTCGTGTAGTTTCCTTGCGTGAAATTTGCACAGAAACCTACCATTTTCGACCTCCTTGTGATGACGATCATCAAATGGCGCGAACAAACCGTTCATGTACGGTAACTGTTGTCTACCATTTTTGCACGGAAAACGGCTAGTCAAAAATTATTTTTCGGATCCTTTCCGAAAAAACAAAACAATGCTTAGTTAATGAATCTCAAAAATCTGGATTTGGATTTGATCTGAAGAATCCGGGCGGAGTGTAGATTTTATGGATTTATGATCCGTTTTGGATTTCACCAAAAAACGTTTTTGGATTCAGAAATTTCTCCAAAAAACGCACCTTAGATCAACTCTTAAGGAAAGACTATCGAAACAGTAACTTGTATGCAGTAGGGTGGAGATAGATTCAAAGATGTCATTTAAGGAATGGTTGCTTGTTGCTAACGATCTGTTGATGTTTTCTTTTTGTAGGAGCAGAAAGCTCTCGAGCGGAGAAAGGAAGAAGAACAAAAGGAAAAGGAAGCTTTCCAAGCCTTAAGTGAAAGAGAAAAGGTATTTAAGGCGCACTGTTTTTTTCCACCGTGTCAGAGCTTTCAGTCGTCTGTGCTGTTTACAACAGCCATTTTTTATGCATTTACTGTCGCCGTCAAACCGCTTCATTTATAAATAGCACGTGCAAACAAGCTGCGAATTCTGCGACTTTCAGTTATCCGCGATTTATCGCTGTATTATGATAGGGGTTTCTCCGGCCTCAGCACAACTCTCTTGCTAAATATGTTCAGCGTGCTACAAAAGGCATAAGTCAAGGGCAGTTCAATGAGACCTTATGTTAAGGCTGGGTGACCTGTGTTTTGTTCGCGCCTTCTTCGAGTCACGTGACTCCTTTGTTTGTGGCTTGCGAGAACGGGGAATTCACTCAATGAAACTTAATGTGTAATTTAATAATTGAATGAGCGCCTTTCACCGAAATTTTGGAGGGCTGTTAATGTAACCAGCGGGGATTATGGTCGATTGTGTGTTCATTACACCTCAGTTAACTTCTGTGAATTGTATGAAATGGGACCCTACTTCTTTCATTCAGTATTACACTTACAGACTAGAAATTGTAGCGATAGGGCTACCATGCTTTTGATTTGAGGTCAGAACTTTGGGGAGAGAAGAAATACTCTCTAATATTTAGTTACACTCATAACCAAGCTCGCAGTGTGTTTTCCATTTTAGCGGGCCCTTGCAGCAGAGAAGAGATTCGCTCAACAGGTGGCGGCCAAGCAAGCAGGAATTTTATGGTAGGAAAGTATAACGACAATCCTATACCCAAACAAGCTGAAAACGCAATACGCTTGTATGTGACTAGAGACAGTATTCGTGTTGTTCTCCAAAGCTGTAATGAATCCTGGGTATTGCCTCTAAACAAATGGACTACATCGTGCGCTCATCAGGGGGCTGTCGTTTGGTGGCTTTATGAATGCAGACACAAACGCTTAACTCTAAAGCCCAACATAAGGCACACAGTCGCCAAATTAGGGTTAAATTTACGGTTAGGATTTGGGTCAGCATTAGGTTTACTGTTAGTGTTAGCGTCAGAATGAGGCTAGGTCTGCGGTTAAGACAAGAGGTAAAGTTAGCATCATGTTAGGGTTAGCGGTAGAATTAGGGTTACGATTATTGATGTCGTTATTTGCCATGACAGAAAGACGACACGAAAATGCTACCTTTGCATAACACAAACGGCGCCAGTAGAAGAACGTGTTGGTTTTTTTTACCCTTCTAGTTGCACTTGATGCGGTGCAAGTTAAGCTGGACTGGTCCCATTTGAGCGACTCACTTACAAGTATTGCAGCACAGCATGTGTGAAGGCTCATATACTAGACTAGACTAGACTAGATATGGAAGAACAGAAAGAAAGATAGCAGCGGCAGTGAGTGGTGGGAAGGCTGTTGATGGCCCAGTTTGTCTTACTGGAGAAGATTCAGTATGGAAATACGCTCCACTTACAGACAATCCGTTTAATCTCATGCTGTGAAGATTACACTGATGGACTATTTTGTGTTATTGGTGGCCGAGATGTATGGGAATGCCCTCCGCTTGCAGATAATTCGCTTTCTATTACGGACTCTTATAACGAACGATATTTTTAACCGAAATTACGCTGTTACAGGCACCTTGCTCTTACGCAAAACGCGCGGCATCCCTCGTTTCTTCTGATGTCTAGCACAGTGCCGACACTGTTTGGACCAGAAACATTGTTTGTATGAAAGGGTGTCCCTATTAAACGGGTTTCCATGGGTCAGAGCAAGAACATTGTTGTGAAATAACGAGGTGCTCGTGTACCGAAAGCTACTGTAACAGTTTTTCAGTTTAAGGTGCGTTCGTTTTGGAAATATTCTAGTTTTTCTTACAGTCTTTCCCGTGAAACTGTGAACACCAGAAATATCTATGGAATGTTATTGTGTTTCAAATAAAAAGCCAATCACGCGTGAGAAAACTAAACCGCAAACAGTAACGGTAATTAAGTTGTGGCACCGCCGACCGGTTAGCTCAGTGGTAGAGTACCGGACTACCGTGCGGGAGGTCGCGGGTTCAAAACCTCGGCCGGACCAACACTCAGGGTCTTTAAATAATTGAGGAGAAAGTACTGCCTTTGTAACGACATCTACAAATGGTTAGACTTTCTTTTCTTCTCGGATAAGGACGATAAACCGTAGGCCCCGTCTCACAGCTCTTCATAATTCTTTGATTCTTGTGGGACGTAAAAGAACCACTAGGGACGTAACAAAACTCTGGCTGTGACCACCCCTAGTGCTGACCTGTTCCATTCAGCAAGTGGCCGGCTTGGCGTGATGTCCCAAAAAGGCTTATAGGTGTATGAGGCCACACGCATAACAGCGGGGGACTTTGCCGAGTGCTGAAATCATGTAGATGTAGATGTAGATGTGGGGTTTCATGTGGCTTCATCCTCGGAGACCCAGGGACAGATAGTCGGGACGGGACAAAGATTCGGGACGAACGAAAGTTTACAAGACAGTCGGGAGAACCCCTGGGAACATTTCTTTATCGGACTCGTTCCAGAAGCTATTGAAATCCAGCTTCGTGATTGGGCGGAAATTTTCTGGCAAGGAATTTTTTTCTGCCCAATCGGCGATCAGCTTATATATCGCACTCCTTTCGTGACTCCTTACACCAACTAGTAAGCGGTCAATCTGCTGTCGACCATATATTTAGTGGTTCCACTGGTCTCGTTCGTTCGATAGATTTATCCTACGAGGAACATTTTGGTGGTAAGGGACCCACAAAACCCAGAAATCCACAAATTAAAATTGAACTCAAGCAACACTTGTAAGGAACTAGAAAAATCAAGATGAAGACCGACTGCAGGCATCGTAAACTTCACTCGAACAACAGCATGTAACTCGGTCTCTTTCTTTGGTTAGGATCATTGTTGTTTGGTTTGTGCTTTTTTCTCTGGTTTACGTACGGGCAGTGGGCCGCTCCTGAAACTCTTCGGGGCGATGAAATTTCTGTTGCACGGGCCAGACAAGTTTGCCGATCGCGCGAGAAGCACGCAGCTCGGCGGTTTAATATTTTGCTCACGAAATCGAACCTTGCAATCGACCGTCTCAGCTCAATTTCGAGAGAGACCACGAAAAGGCCTTAGAGAAAGTGTACAGTGCCACTGTGATCTATTGCAATGTTTTGATTTCATATTTTTGACTGGTATCTGTTGGCCAATATGCTTTTCTTTCCAAGGTGTGAATAAAAATGATTGCCTTGCAGTATTGATAATAATATTGCTAATTGTGTTGCACTGTACATGCAAGATGCATGGTAATTTGCACAAGTTTTACATGAACTCTTTTACTACAGTGGTGCTGAGCTCAGTTAAAAAGTTAATTAAGTTGGAAAAACATGTTTTAGAGTGGGCTTTTGCAAAACCTTGCCGGAAACATTTACATTATGTTGACTGTGCTGCAACTTTTAGGTTGCAAAGTTTCAGATAAAGTTGTTTACAAGTTGATACAGGATGTTTAGTGTCTTGTATACACTCTTGTCTTTATAAACGCTCAAGTGTATCCATAATATAACAATAATTTTTATTAAATTCCATTTTTGCATGTTACAGTTGTAGTTGCTGTGACTGCTAAGCCAATGGTACACCAGGAAAGGACTTGATTTCTCCCGTGAGACCACACCAATTTTGGAATGGGTTCTTCCAGTCACTGCCCTTTTCCTTGACAATTTTTAAAACATGAGAGAATGCTTTCAGTTAATTAAGAAACCATGTTTTAAGTTCCTCACATAGTGTAAATGTGTTTGTGCTGAAAGACCCTTGATAACCACCTCTTGACAAATCATTCTCAACTATACAGTTCACTGAGTCAAACAGTTAGGCTGATACAATGATATGGCTAAGTATATAGTTAAATTATTATATATATATAGTATAGTTAAATTATTTTAAGGTAGGTTTCAAATTAAAGAACACTACACACAAACCATACCCATCACCTGAATACAATTACAAAATATGTTAACATGGTCACTCAAACGAGAAAATTTAGTAGCTTCTCAGTAAGATATCCCCTTTTAGATAAAGTGGAAACACAACAAAAAAAACAAAAACAAAATAACACTAGAAGGGATTGTTATTTCATTTATTTTTTGTTTGTTCAGAAGTTTTCTTGATAGTGAGATGTAACTTTAAATTCAAGTTTCCAATGTCATCTGTTTGCGGATGGATATAGTAGTGATTATTTGTCACAAGCCTTATGGCCTCAGAGTTGTTATAAGGTTTTAGAGTAGCTGACTGGAATATAACAGAAGGTGGCTTTTTTATGAGAATTTAAACAGCCTTCAAAAAACGTTGGAAACTTTTCATTGAAAAGCAGGTGGCTCAAAATTTAAAGAAGCCACTTTTTAGCCAGCTGCCAGCACTTCAGGAGAAGCCTACCTTGTACTAAATGACATTTCCAATGAGTATACCCAAGATGAAATTACACCCTCAGTTTCAGAGGGGGGTACAAAAAAAAATTAAAATTATTCTTAAAATTTAATTGTCCATCTGTTAGCTGTTGGTCTTCTTCTTAGAAGCTATGAAAGCCCTGTAATGCTACAAAAGGTATCAGGTCAATACCATACCCCAATTACCATGCAAAACATCTGCCACAAATCTGCTAAGGTCTCAAAAATTACGCTAACTCTACCAATAGTAAGGAAAACATTGTGTCTATATGCTCATAATCTGAACTCACATCAACGTCAAAATGGCATCTGTATGCAAGAGAATGTCAGAGTATTGGGAAACTGACTTTGATTTGATAAATTGGTTTGTGATTTCGGCCTCCGTACTTTTCCACACAAAAACAGCCTTCCAGCCCAATGACCTTACATACATACATTACTTTATTTACCCTCGGATTTTAGAGTAGCTTGTGCAGCTAACATCTCCGAGCATTTAACCATCAGATGAGAGATAGACCACCACAGCCAGTTGCCATTTTTATCCCGAGAAAGACTTGTTTTGAATTTCGCTGATTTTTGTTGTTACAAAATACTTTAGAATTTTCTCACAAAGGAGATTAGATAAACATTAAGTATGCAAAGTGCTGTTCGGCTTTCAACTGGGTTTCGAAGAATGTGAACCGAGCTCAAAAACTATCTTTTTTTTCTGTTTGGATTAGAATAAGCACTGCTAGTTAATGTTATCACTGCAGCAAAAAGGTGAGCAATGTTTTCTTCCACGCTGGCAAAATATAGTCGAAAGCTTGCTCTGAAATATCGTAGAGCTGTCAAATCCGCTGAATGTTGTGGCATCAAACATGATGGAATGAAATATGATCACTCTGATTGCCTAGCACGTGACATAAATCTGCCACCGATAATAATTTTCACATTCTCCGAAGCCAGTTGAAAGCTGAACAGTAATTTGCATATTTAACATTTATCTAACCTTTGCGAGAAAATTCTAAAGTATTTGGTAACAACAACAAAAGTCAGCAACGCAAATTCAGCGAAATTCAAAGCAAGTCTTTCTCGGGATGAAAATGGCAACTGGCTGTGGTAATGTTCGCGATTACTGTAATACTGTCTGTAACTATCAACGAACCGGCCGAAGTTGAAATCCAAAGCGAAGACTGTTAAATATCATTTTATTATTTTTCAACAGAAAAATCGAGGGGTCCAGAAGGGGGTCCAGAAGGGGTCCAGATGGGGGTCCAGAAGGGGGTCCAGAAGGGGGCTCCACGTTTTGTACCTACCCTGCGTTTCACTCGCCCGATCGGTAAACTTGCCGGGCCTGTGCAACAGAAATTCCATCGCCCCGAAAAGTTTCAGGAGCGGCCCACTGCCTGTGAGTACACATGAGAAAAACAAAAGCTCATACCAAACAACAACAATTGTGGTCGAGTTGTCAACAATTCTTCGTATGAAGTTTACGATACCTGCGATCGGTCTTCATCTTGATTTTTCTAGTTCCTTACAAGTGATTTTTGCTTGAGTAGAAGTTGAATTTGTCGATATCTGAGTTTTGTGGGCTCCTTTCCACCATAATTTTCCTCGAAAATATGGCTGACAGCAGATTGGACGTTTGACCATCGGTATAAGAAGTCACGAAAGGTGTGCAATATTTAAGCTGATCGCCGATTGGGCAGAAAAAAATTCCTTGCCAGAAAATTTCCGCCCAATCAGGAAACTGTATTTCAATGGCTTATGGAACTAGTCCGATAAAGAAATGTTCCCAGGGGCTCTCCCGTCCGTCTTGTAAACTTTGGCTCGTCCTGAATCTTCGTCCAAACCCTACTCTCTGCCCCTGGGTCTCCGAGGATGATGTGGCTTCTGATTGGTCGCGAAACAATAAACATTCCAGAAATATTTTCTGGTGTTCACGGTTTTACGGGAAAGACTGTAAGTGAATACGCGGAGTGAGATTTTCCAAAAGAACGCGTATTCTGAAAACTGAATACTCTCAGCCAAGGTGGCTGACGTCGGGGACTGTGTCACGGGCATGGCACGCTTCGCACGATTTTCCCGCCAAAATGTTCGGAAAAGAACGCATATTCTGCTAGTCTCCTACGCAGCCGTTCTTTGTCTCGTCACGCAACGCTCCTCGCCACTAACGGCTGCTGAAAACCGAACCACATTCCTTTCCCGACTATTAGCCAATCAGGATCAACCTTCCATTTTCTGGAAGGTGTACGCGCCAATTCCTCAGTTCGGCGTACATCCAATCACAGCCTAGTTTATATCGGTGTCCAGCGTGCGCTAACAATGGACTACAGTGGAGTGATAGGAAACGGTTAGCGTCTTGTTTACGTTTTTACTAGGATACTAGATCTTTACCAGTAATTGCACTTGACTTTGTTCCCGCGTAGACGAGTTTGGTGTTGAGGTTTTTTTACGTTAATCGTGGATGAAATGAATGTGACAATCTTTTTCGGGACTTGTCATATTTTGATTTGGTAATACATTCAACTCGAGATTGTAGGCCGCGTGTCTTTGAATCGGAGATAGGAAGCCAGGAACGTAAGTCATAGGCGCTCTAGTCCCGCTTTTAGGAGTCAATAGGAGAAGAAATACGAGCGCTAGCTTTGCCTTTTGCCTTTGAAGCGATTTAGATGCTTTCGCTCTGTTCGCTCGGTCAGTCACGGAAACGTTTTCGCGGACAGTCTCTCCATCGGGAATAAATTATTTCGTATCTCTTCTGTAGCTCGTAGGAATCGCTTTGCTCTTGGAGGTTCCCTTTTACTGAAGACTTCCTCTCTTTCTCGTTGTATTTCTTTTTACGAAGCCCGTTGGAACTTTGTCAGCCGCTTGTAGCAAACATTTCTGGGCTAGATTACAGAATACCCGGCCACCTCATTTACATATAGCGTCCACTGCAAATGAACAATTCGCTGCTGTTTGAAAAACACCTCACATCCACAACGATTGAATGATTTGTTGACAATTGAGTGAACGTTTGCCTGTATTTATCGTGATTTTCCGACGGCGATGATCACGTAAAATACTATGGACAATCTTCTTAGGAATTGTTCCATTCGTGACCAGAGTCCGTGACATCTCTGACAGAATGAAAAGCATGCTGTTTCCTTTAACGTCACTGTCATTTTTGTGATACATGATTGGTTAATTCGTTAGACCGCAAACACAAAGGGAAAGGAATGTGGTTCGGTTTTCAGCAGCCGTTAGTGGCGAGGAGCATTGCGTGACGAGACAAAGAACGGCTGCGAAGGAGACTAATATTCTGCGTATTCCGAGTAAACAGAATTCTGTTTATTCTTTCCAGAATTGGGCCATCACCCTCCGTTCCGCCGGAATGCCGGAACGGCCCACGGTGTTAATTTGCTTTAGACACCCAAGTTATGTCGACAACTTACTGTTTTCTTGGCCCCTACTCACGAATTTTTCGAAAATTAACCCGTTTAGTAAGGACACTCCTTTACATGTAATATACAATTTTTCTTGTCTCAGTGGTTCTTACGAGAGCGCACGAAAATTTTTTCTCTCTCACTTTCATGTTACAGATTCGCTAATTTCGAGGACTAGAAATGTCAAGGTCGTGCATTTTAACATCCACGCAATATTCATATCAAGCAACAACACTAAACAACTGAATTTCAAAATCAATGCAGACAATAAAGTCTTTCATTTCAATGGCCGTTTCTGAGCTTCATATCGAGACTTCGTGCTATACCACTCAGTAATCCGTATGCGGTAAGTTTCTTTTATCGACCTCTGGGGTTTCCTCTGCTCCCTTAGGCCTGGACTCCACCCTGGCGCGTTGACGT
The DNA here is from genome assembly GCA_016490735.1 of Pachyseris speciosa. NCBI lineage: Eukaryota > Metazoa > Cnidaria > Anthozoa > Scleractinia > Pachyseridae > Pachyseris > Pachyseris speciosa. The sequence continues at coordinate 690,861 of JAEMWC010000284.1, forward strand.
CACCAAGTAGTTTTGCCTCCGGCTTCGCGCGAAAGAGGCCTTGTTTTAGACGCGAGGCAAGAGAAAGCGCTTGCCTCGGTTCTAGTTCCATGGAAATCGAAAGCGAAACTCGCCAGAAACTCATGGACAAACCTCAAGAGATTATGCAGGAAACTAAGGTTTCTTTTCTTTCTAATTCGTTAATCGTAACATGTGGAATGCTGACTACAATCACCTCCCTCTAAAGCGGGCACCCTCGAGACCAGCTCCAAGTGTCCGCCTTACACAGGTTTCCGCCTTATAGAGAGATAATCTAGCTTGACTCTACATAAACCTGAGGCGTCAGAAATAAAACGAAATCTTTATCAAGGCAAGTTACATTTGCTTGCGCTGATTTTCAGAATAAACAATGCCTTTTCTTGTCATGAGATCGGTTTAATGCCCGAGGATGGGATGATAGTTGAATTTGAAATAATGTCCAGGCCGTAATCCATCGATTGTACAAAGAATGTCATTCTAGTGTCCGCCTTGAGAGGTATTTCCAGAAGTTTGCTAAAAGAGGTGTCCGCTGTCCGCTTTAGAGAGGCATCCTCCTTATACAGATGAATAAAGGGGGTTAGTTTCTAAAGAAACTGTGGTGCTGCGTCGGTGGGGGAGTGAAACACGAAGTTTGGTTTATTAACGGAGTTGATAATGAAAATTGACCACCGTACAGGGATTCGAAAAGCTGACGAAAGACTAACGCTCGAAACGTCAGCGTTTCAAATCCCTGTACGGTGGTCAATTTACATTATCAACTCCTTATACAGAGTTTAGTTATATTGAAACATGGGAAATTAGGCTGGGACCAGAGGTCGCCGCTTTGCAGTGTTGTCCGCTTAGAGAGAGTTGACTGTAATCTAGTATTTTCCATCTTGTGTTAAGGGGCATACTCTTTCGCAACAGCAGTTTCCTCACTGTTGAAACACGGGCGTGGTCTATTTACATGGTGTTGTTCTTGAACCCTTTTCATTTTATTTGATAAGTTTCCGACTTAACATTCGCGCAAACTTGCAAACAACAAGTTGAGACAACTTGAATATAATCGACTTGAACTATTTCGTGAAGATTTGCTCTTAAGTACGTTTTGCGCTCACTTAATTCTTTAACATGCAATGAGTTTCTAGCCTTCAGAGTGTAAGTGTGAAGGTATATTTTGAGCGTGGTGAATGATGGATGAAAGATGTCACCAACAGAAAAAAATGTCATCTTTAAGTTTTTGTTGGCTACTGCGCGAAGGAATGACCTCTACGTCATCAAGTTGTTTGTCGTCCAAGTAACCGAATGTCGGTGGTGTAAGGATAGGCCCGCAAAGCGTGCATGCAGTAGACACGTGCAGTCACAGAACGCCTCTTTTTAACCTTGTATCTAAGTTTTGTGAAGTGCTTTCTTCCTTCTGCATTTTCTGAGATGCAGGACAAACACCTATAACAATTTAAGTTGGATCTTTTAAGTAATTTTGTGTGACGATTAGACGCACATGGCCCTTGACACAAGTTCGCCCGGCTTCTACCAAGCGAGGAGCGTTGAAGTCACTGCTTATCGACAGAATAAAGTTTCGTTGTCCCATCCGTGGACATCTGCAGGATGAACACAGCAACTCTACTCGTGCTGCGTGGGTGCAGCATTGTTGTAATCGAGAAACTACTTAATGGATCGAGAAAATCTAAACAGTTTTTTGAAGACGTGTTGATGTCCTTGCAGCTTCTTCTGTTTGATTGCTAAGGCAACCCACCGTTTAATTCTCACGTGAACCAACAAATATCAAACACCATATTCTCCTTGCCTTTTTCCTTCTACCGCTTCCTGTACTAGATGGGATAACTTGTTTAATTATCAGACTATTCTCACTTCCTTAATTCTCATTAGCTGTACGTTCGATAAAGTAGCAATGATACTAGGAGAAATTGATGCTGGTCACAAGTGAGAGTCGAAGGATTGAGTTGGTGTTGGGGCTCTTATTCTCTCTGGAGTTTCAGGGCATTGTGTGCGTTGTCCCTCCATCCTGTCCCTACTGGCATATCCTCGTACTGGCGTTAGTTCTACTGTAATTACAACCGTTTCTTGTGCACACAAATCCCTAAAAATTGCAAAAAGCGCCTTACGGAAAGTCCGGTTCAGTAGAATGTACAGGCACGGATTGATGGCGCTGTTTGCATGTGCGATCCACGAGAAAACAAAGGAAACTTCAGGCGATAGTTTATGGCTTTGATCAGGACGTACGAACCAAAAGAAGTGATTGACGTAATTTGGAAACCAGCACAACGCAAATACCACGCATATGACAACCAGCAGTCTCACTACCTTATTTCTGGACTTCTCTGCCGTGATGCGGTTACCATCTGTCACGTTGCCTGGGATTCTACGGCGCAGTAATTTACGGCAAATTAAAATGTATATGGCTATCGTTATGAAGAGAGGCAGAGCGTACATTACGACAAAGAGACAGATGTGGAAGATTTTCAAGACGCGGTAAGTCTCCTCGAACGTTGAATCATCTGGATCTGCCCACGGCCAGACCAGCATGCAGAAATATTCGTTTACGGCTGGATCAAGCTGCACTTGACTTAACAACACGTACGGCAGCATCAGCACGAATGACATGACCCATATGATCGCCGATAGGATTTTCGGTCTTTGAAAGATCTTCTCTCTCAACGGATAGAATATGGCGTAGAATCGGTCGATGGAAATAAACATCATTGTCAGAACTGTCGCTGCTATAGAAACAGGAATGACGTACAATAGAAGTTTGCACGTGATGTTACCCAGTACCCCTCCAAACCAGAGACTATTGCGGTAAAGATAGGCGACCTGGTACGGCATAACTGTGAGAGTCAAGAGGAGATCTGCCACGGCCATGTTCGCTATGAAGAGGTTTGTTACGTTAGCGGAAGATTTTCTCAACACCACGAATAAACCGACGGAATTGCCAAACAAAGCGATGAGGAAGATGAAAGCATATGCTGTTATAATGCCGATCTTGGTATCCATTGAAATGACTTCGGGTTGATGCTGTGTGGAAGGGGACACATGGGATCTGAGTGTGGCGTTTGTTACTGAAAGCGAAAGAAAACGGTTCTTGTTATCAAAGCAAAACGTCGTAATTACGGTAACCAATCACATCAACATACACGGGCAACAATCAGAACTCGAGGAAAGTACATATAAATGTCGTTATGCGAGGGAAAAGGGAGTGGTTAAAAGTCGCTGTTGGTTTTGGTTGGGCTTGTATGTGGTTGAGAAAGTGCTGGTTGAAGTTTGCTGCCACCCATGGCTCTTACAACAAACTATTGTGTGGTGTTTTGGGGAACGCGCTGGCCGGCGGACACCTTTGCATGCAGCCGCATTACTAGGAACTGAAAATCGGACTCTCACATACACTCATAAGTGATCATGCGAGTTAGCGCCATAAGGCCGCAAGGGCAAGTGATGTACGTCAGTTTCAATCTTGGTTTCAGTTGAACACAGGTTTTTTAAAGTTCGAGTATTTTGGCGTATGCAAGAGAGACAACCATTTGGAACGTCAATTAAAATGAGAACGCGAAAGCGCGCGGAGAGGACTGAACGCTACTACCGGTGCTCAATTTGCCGTTCTGTCATTGTTCAACTCGGTGTTTAGATCTGCGCGTGCCGACGTCACTGTCATCACGGTGTGTTTGCTCACTCACTCACGATTTCTTTGTTCACTGAAGAAGGGCGAAGCCTGAAACGTTCTTTTTTTCTGTGTGATTTATCATCTTTATTAGTTTCTACCGAATTTGCTCTTTGATTACCTAATATATTCTGTATTCTGCCAAAGATCTTGATTGCTGCCACCTCTAATCTGATTTCGTTTCGGATCAATTAAAATAATAAGGAAGCATTTTCCACAGAATTTTCTGTAGGAAGGTACTTGAGTTTGTGGTGATAGACAAGAGTCCTGCCTGCTGTTCACAATACTCAATTAATTACGGTCAGCTTTACCGGATTCAGTTAATAAATTAATGGGAGAATACTTGAAAACTGCTGGTGAAGGCTGTGAAGTGGACTTACAACAATCTATCACCGAAATGCCGTTTTTAATGAACTACCCAATTTTGTGAAGAACTTAATAAGGTTTGTGGAGGAACTAAATAGTTATATTTATCTGTGTTATTTCCGTAGTGCAAATAATGATGGACACGTAAAGAGGGACATTATGAAAACAGACAAAATGAATTAATATGCTTTTTCGCGCGAGCACACACAAGTAGAACTTGGATAATGCAGGACTAGCGTTTCGAAATCGCGCTAAGTATGTGTGTTTTTTGTGAATACCTTACGAGCTTTAATAAGCGCCTTGCTGATGCGGCATTTTGCCAACTATCAGTGGAGGACTTGACGTCACTTGGGCAAATTTTAAGATTGATATTTTACGAGTTGATCACAATCGCCTTTGGATAAAATGAATACTTAGCTTTTCTTTTTTTATATCAGGGGTTTTAGCTTAGCCAGCTGATTGTGCGAAAAAGAGGGACTCTAGGTGTGTCAAGTGGGTTACTTTCTAAAGAAACTGTGCTGCTGCGTCGGTGGTGGAGTGATACTCGCCTTGGAAATTTGGTTTATCAACGAGTTGATAATGTAAATTGACCACCGTACGGAAATCCCTGTACGGTGGTCAATTTACATTATCAACTCGTTGATAAACCAAATTTGCTAGGTGTGTCAGTTGTCATTGTACATCGATCTGAAGTCACAACACTGTGTACAGTACAATCTCCTCTCCTCTCCACATGATTAGAAGTGCGGTGGTTCAGTTTTGGCTCCTAAATTCTCCTTGTTGGTTTCTTGAAACGTTGTGGTTCAATTTTGCCGGTTTTCGGTTGAAAAATTTCAAAACAAGTTTGATTTTGATTTTCCTTTTAAAATGCCACATATCTATTTGTAGATAATATAATCGGTGAAAAAGAAAACATGATTAAAAATGATGTTGGCTTGACCATAACCGACGAATTCAAACCACACAGGATGTAAATGAAAAGCAGCGAGGTATTAGGGAATGAAATCGGGAAATATTGCGGGAAAATCTTTGACCCAGTCTAGATTGGAACTCAGGAGCTCATATCTGGATTTGATCGTTCAGCGCTGTTTTCCAGTCGGTTACAACGTCATTGTGTTGAAAATTTTGAGAATTAAGGTATTCGAAGACGGCAATGCAGGCAGATAAACTAAGGTGGAAAAATATTAATGTACTGTATAATGTAGAGTCACTGAAGGGTGAAACCCCGTATGAAAGGAACGGCTAGTTTTGATAGTCCATAACTCTTTATATACCAATATATTGTAAAATTGTAAACACCATTACATTTTAGTTTCTTATACTTTTTTTTTTATATTTTTCTTATTTTTCTTGTACATGTAAATTGATTCTGAAAAACCCTTTTGGGAGAATTAATAAAATGTATGATATTGTTATTGTATTGTAACTCTGTGTGGTATATGATCTTATTCAGCTGGGGAGTAAGGATGCTTCTTGTGGTTTTACGCTACGTAAACATTACCTAAGAAAGGACAATTCTTCATAGCAGTGGCCATGATAAGCCAGCTGAATTCGGTTTTCAATGTCGTTCCTAGGCACGGATAAACTATGCCCGGCGTAAACAGGGGCGTAGCGTGAGATTTTGAAGGTGTACGCACAGCGCGGAAATTTGGAACTAGGGGGGTCTGGGGCATGCTCCCCCAGAAAATTTTGAAATTTAAGGTCTCGGAAATGCCATTTCCAACTATTTCCGCGGAACCTTTTTTATAAATAAATGCGACGGAAAATGTGGTAGTTAGTTGTTTATTTTACCCATCTCTAGAGTTTTCGGTAACCTACAACAAAAAAGGGGGTAAAACAATGGTAAAAACAGGGGGTTTACAAGCAAAGGGCAAGACGTCTACCCTTCAGACGGGTGAATTCTGTTATAACATCATCAATGTCAACGTCCTTGTGCTTGTGAATGTGCAAAATTGCTAAAGAGCTCAATGTCACTTCTGTCATGGTACTTCGTGAGGGCGTTTTCAATCTCTTCATAAATAACCCGGGACAGGGGATTGGGGAAAGGCAAGGACAGCAGAGGGTAGAGTTTTTTCTTTCGTTTCACTTCGCCATTACGTTACAACAACAATAACAACTGTATTAGCTCTTATATTTAGAAACGAAGACATTAATATCAAATAAAAATTAAAGCTTAAAGGGTGTTGGTCTCCTAAAATAACTAGAGAGTTAACAAGTCTAGGGAGCCAAATAACGTTTCTTGTCGTTTATGGATTAATGAAAAGGTACTGGAGAAACAAAGACACACGCCAGTATAAGGGGCGACCTGCACCATTTGCAACACCTCACAAGATTGGTTCAAAACAACAATAAACAAAGAATTAAAACAATGGAACCTAGCCATAAAACAATAGAGGTGCAACTGATAAAGATCCAGTGAAATTAGAGGTTTCAAAGAGGTGCAGCCCTACCCCAGTATAATTCGAAATTTAAAAATCGGTCCTATTTTATGGTAACTTTGACAAATGCTATAAGGGAATAAAAACTGAAATTTTTTTTCCAGATTTCAGCTGTACGCACGGGCGTACGTGCGTATATGGACGCTACGCCCCTGGTAAACAAGCGCATTATGCCTGCCAGCAGTACTGGTGAAAGTCGCTTATTATGCTGAAAATCATGAAAATTCTGCTTGGGCGACAAAATTCTGCTCGAATTCTCCTCGGAATACTAATTGGTTTTCTTTGTGTAGTGAATTGCGTTAACTGTAATTATATCGAGATGTTTTTTCTAGTGAGCTTCACTTCCCAAAAAGGAACATCCAAGAAATCTGGCAATAAATGATGCGAGTGCCTTTCATTCAAACTCAAACGCCTGCGAGATGATTTGGGCTTATTTTGTACTGTACAGTTGTTACTATTTTTTTCCATCAACCTTTTCGTGAATCTTTTGGAGTCGCCTATTTTGTGTGTATTCTGCAATAAAATTCTGCTCCAGGATGAAGTATTACGCCAGCAGAATGCTCGCTGTCTCGAGCAGTGAATTATCCCTGAAAGTTTGTTAGCACATACGTATATATTTTATTCAAGACTTCTAACTCTTGCCATGCAGTGACAATGAATTTAGTTTTTTGTTTTTATGCGTTACTTACCGTTTGCTCCTGTAGTGTTCATGTCGCTCATTTTAGCGAGAAGGTGCCGGGCTTCCTGTTGAAACAATCATAGATTAAAAAACCAACGAGACTTTAAAAGGTGAGCCAAACGGAAAAATATTGAATAAACAACGCAGCTACGAGAAAGGGATGTGAGTTTTCTTATGTAAACACAATTTCTTGACGATCGTTTGTTATACAAAATGACACAAAAAGTATGTCTTATAGACACGTAGGCCGTCTCGTGGATAAGAAAACGCGTATTAATGTATTTTCCTTACCAAAGGAATAAAAATATTTGTTTCAATTCTTGTCATCTATATTCATCATTATGAATGTGAATTAAGGCGTTTCTCTAAAGTTGATCATGATTGAGTATATTTTTCACTCGATGTTGTACATTATTGTTCAAATGATTTGTACGTGTTATCACATCCCTCCTTCTAATAAACTCAAAATTTAATATACAAATCAAATCAAGGTCCTTCTGCGAGCAAAAAATTCAAATCAGTTTGTAACCGATCATTTGGTTACGAACTTATCGATTTTTGGCGCCAATTTTTTTTGATTTATTATTCAAATATATTTATCACTTAGCAATCTTCATGTGTGTGCGGCATGTAGGTCGGTGAAACAACTAAAGTTGCGCTTACGCACACGAGCAAATTCAGTAGAAATTTGTCAAATTTTCTTTGAAACGCGTTTAGTTTTGACAAGTTTTTCTTGCCAAATTACTTTGATTCAAGTGCCCTTCGCTGACAAGCATGACGTGTTGTCCGATCAAAGAAGATTTTCCAAATCCTGAAGACTCCTTTTTTCGCTTTACCGTCCGTCTTTCGTGAGACTGGATTTCGTCGGTGTTTAGTAAATCAAAAACTGAATGAACGCAAACTGATTAGAGATAAAATGCACACTTCCGACCCTAACAGCGGCCTTGATGCAAACTAAAGAAGTCTAGACTTTCTTGTGATAATTCCACTGATTCATTACGGAATCAACCGATGCTATTTCTGCTCTTCTCTGCTCTGGACAAGCCTTCGCTGCTTGATAGCATGAAGCGAAAAAAGCTCACGGTTTGTTGACCCCCTTATTTAAGAGTAGATGCATGTAAACAGGATTGTTGCAAAATAATGCCTATAAAAAAAAAAAAAAATTGTAATAATGTCGGTCGGTCAGGAAAATGACATTTTATAATATATAAACCAGTGTGCTTGGATTTTCGGATTAAATGACAACTAGCAGCTCACATTTTCAATTTTGAAAAGATTAAATTAATAGGTGCTCCGACAGTTTTAAGTAGCTTTAGCCGCTTAGGGGAGGAAACTCGGACACAGTTGAAGTGCACCATAACTAACCCTAAAATAGTTCCCACGTCAAACGAGGAATAATTATCCCATGTTTTTATGATTTTGCTGTTCAGGACTGAGTGGAAACTCTGGCACGCTTGAAGTGCCCCATAACTAACCTTAAAACAGTTTCCATAAATCGTATTCGATACCAGTGACATTCAGAATTTAAAGCCGGATTATTATGTTTCATTCCAAACTGATCAAAAATCTAAACCTCTTTTCATAGCGTCTATTGCTCTGAGGCAAAGAAATGAATTAGACCAGACGTGTACTTTCCTTTCGTGATTTTTTTCTTTGTCTACTAAGCTGGAAGAAAAGATAGTGCGATCATTATTCCCTTTGTTCTGCCGTCGTTTAGGAACTAACCTGAAACCCTTCACTCTCCGGCGAAAACGCCAAACCTGTTTCACCCAGTGCGGGAAACAATGTCACATTCAGAAAATCAGAACAAAAGCTGGCTATTCAGATAACGGATAAGTGTGCGAGGCAACCTGACAGCAATCAATTGTGAGATGATAACGCTGTATTTGAGATTCTTTGCATATCATCGTGTATCATGCTCAAGGCGCAAAATGTTTCACAAGACTCAACTGGCATGGTCTCTGAGACATATTTTATTAAATGATATCCTTAGTGGGGCTGTACTCAAATTACCCCAATTTAATTTCCATTGGGGCTTCAGAGATGTGAGAGCTTAACGTGAGAGTCGCAAATCTATTTATGATGGATTCCATACAGCAAACCACACAAGATCGTCCTGCATTCTGTCCTCTAGGATGATACAAAAAAATGTTTAATCACGCACGGCTAATTAGCGTATGTTCGAGGGGATTTTTGTATACCTTCATGAAGCAAATGTTTCATAAGGCATGGACGACTGAGCCACAAAAAAATGTTTAAAATACGAATAATTTCTGGATAGTGTTGTCGCTCAATTTACCCTGCGCTTCTATTTCTTTGTGGCTTCTGTTACAAATCCGTTTGTTTCGTTCGCCCGATTTTGAAAACCTGCGCACTCAACAACATCTTAGGGTGCTGGTCCCCGCTATCAAGCCATTTGTTAAAGTATTGTTTAAAATTTCTGTGTCAGAGCTGAAGGCACGTAATGTGGCTATATATGCCTTTTGAATATCATGTCAACGAATTCCTAACTCAAAATGGAGTTCATGATGCTGTCGACAGATCAGTTTTCATTTCGCGAGCCTCCCGCTCTTTCGTCGAAAAAAAATCAGAGTTCTTCTTACAATCGATTTAGAATTGTTTAGACATACTTGATTTTCTTTGGATTCGCCGGCTTGTGAAGATTGAAAACAACTCTTTTTCCCTCTTAATTTCCTTCTGGATAAGTTTCGTTATCAGCAAGAATTCCGTGATTCCTACCACGCAGACTATGAAATCTGCAAATAATCCAGATGAATATGTGCGCACGCTAATTGGACACCAGCCTATCAGAGTTTTGCTCAGTTTACTCAAACAATCCGCTTGATGATTTCAAGGGTAAACATTTGTTTCGTTTTCTTTCTCTGACGAAACCAATTATGTCAATAAAACGTGTAAATGTCAGCCGCCCACGATTGCTGAATCAAACCATTAAGTTGTCATTTTAAGTGGATCATCTGTATCCGGGATAAATAAACAGACAAAGTAAATATCCAGCCTAACAAGGCAAAGCCCAATGTAACACATTATAGTTCTAAAGTTTGTGTTAAAGGTTTTATGTCAACCTTCGTTAGAAAAAAGGAAATTTGAAATCAAGGCATACCCCCAAAATGATGGTTTAGTTTTGTTTAAAACTGATTGTTCTTCTAGCCTTCTGAAGCTATAAATGCGATGTATCTGCGGGCAAGGACTGATAGGATGCAGCCGAAACATGGCAATTTTTTTCCCGAGTTTTCTATCCCGTTTAAAAGATCGGTAATAGACAAAACTGTTTAGCAAAATATCGTATCTTTCCCTTCCTGTTCCATTAATTATGAGTTTCTTGACTCATTAAGCCGTGAGCGATGAAGGCACTTATTTTTAATGTCACCAAAGTTTCTCTCTGTGAGAATGAATACATGAAAATCATATATTTGAAACTGCGGATTAAAGAATGAGTATGTGAGTGATCATCGCAGTTATGAACACCACTTCAGCAGTAGTTAAAATAAAGCCTGAAAAAAGCCTCGAAAGCGTAAACATTAATATGGCTTCGCTCATTTTGAAGTAAAAAATTCAAGAGAATTTGATTGCAGTTATAAGCGAGTCACATAATTTCTGGAAAATGTGAAAACTTTGGGAAAATTTAAAGACAATTACGAACCAGCCGGAAAGGAAAGATGAAAATGTTGGTTTCATTTGAAAGTTTCTTACTATGTCACTTTTCTATGAAGGAGCAGTCGCTCAGATAATGAAAACCCTAGTCAATGACAAATTGTACTTGCTCCGGTATTAGGAAATTACGCTTGGTTCATAATGCATTGACGGGTGGAACACATAACCAAACTCGATCAAGGTGGGCATGCTTGTACATGGAAAGTTCTGTAATAAATAAAAAAAAAAATAATAAAATAATAAATAACCTTTCTTTACCCTCGGTAGTATTTATAGCCGGCACAAAAGCTAGTGGGGCCGAGCAAATACAGAAACAAATAATTTAAATATACATAACATGATAAGAATCCCAAATGCCCGGAGGCGAACCAGTTGGCTATTTACAAGGATGACCGAGGAGTTGAACCAGGGACTACCCAGAAAAACATCAGCTAGTGGCCGGAGCGGAATTTGAACCCGGGGTGACCGCATTAAAATCAAGAGTCCCAAACCACTCGAGCATCCTGCCTCTCTTGTTTGCAAGAAAAGCAGGGGCACCCAACGAGCCAAATCAACCAAAAGCTGTAGACAGGCATGTTTAAGTACCTTATGGTGTTTGAAGTCTGTTTAAATTGATGTTTTCATAAGCTAAAAGAAGTTCTTCTGTTCGGATTCCCTAGCTGAAATTTTAATTGCCCGCCAATGTTAGGGAACAAAATCTTCCTTTGAGAAAATGCAAGCTGAAATGAGCTTTCCACGACCTTTCTAGGGAACTATTTTCTTTCCGAAAATGCTAGCTGACGTTTTTGACTGCTAAAAACAGCTGTTACGATCTTTCCTAAAACCTCAGGGGCTATGATTTCCCAATTGTGAATCTTTTAGGCCACGTTGTAATGACGAAAATCCGAGTGCACTCTTTAATCGACGCCGAAAGCTCAAGGCGAATTACCCTCCACCGAACAGATATCTACCGAAACTAGTCGTTGGGTGCCCCTGGAAAAGAAAAGAAAGGTACTCACTTCGTCTGACAAAGACTACGAAAATGAAAAAAAAAGGGACCACCTTAAAACCTTGCATAAAAACATGCATTACATAAGAATCGAGAGAAGCGAATGGCGGAAATCTCATAACGAGTCTCGGCTGGGAAGAAGACCCTCAGGGAATGACGCTAAGTACTTATGATAGATGTATGAAATCATGAAACGAATAAATGGCGCGTTAATGTCATTTGCGCTGGAGCATGCGCGGCTGAAAACTACCTTGGTTGCTGATGATCACTCCCATAATAAACAATTTATATTTTTACGTTGTTTTGTCTACTTGAAGTTATAAATGAAAATAATTTCGGACCGAGTGTAACCAAGAATGGTCGTCTCTTTATGATAGCTAGACAATCACCAATGATTCGAACTTCCTAACGATACATTGTTACACTCAAACAGCCAGTTAATCCCGCTGACCCTTATCTGAACTGTTGTCCGCCTAATCCTGGCCCCAATCCTAACAGTAGGCCTAATTCTGACGGTAATATCCTAACTGCGAGAACGTGAGATTGACATTTAGTGATTGCGCTTTATGAATTATAAACCAAACTATTGTTTAAAAGAGAAAGAACATTGCCTGCGGTCGGGTTTGACTAGAATTTTTTTTTTTGCATAATTTGAGGATTTCTGACTCAGCAGCATTTTCATAATTTTATCAATAGGCAAAGTGAAGAGAGAAAGTGCTGAGTTGTGAAATGGTAATATGTTGCTGGAACAAACTGCCACTCGTTGGTAAACATTATTGTCATATTCCAATATTCGGACACGTGACTGTAACTATCTTTAGTTATCCGTCTCTGCAAGTTTTTAGCGATGTTGAATAATTTTTCTTGCAATGTGTGTTGTATTTTAAGTCTGATGTAACACGTCTTTTGTGCGACAACTGAAGGCGTGAACAGCGCGGCGGGCTGCTCGGCACATCTGGACAATGACCAGGGAGTTGACACTCGTGGCAAGGTTATTAGTATGCCAATATAAAGTTGTAAATATTCTTGTTCTAGCGATACTGTTTTTCTCCACACTATATTTCATCTTTTCCCTTATGATTGCTAAGAATCACTGGAAAAAGTCTAATCAATATTTTAACTGTACTTAGCAGTTTTTTTTAAATATTAAGGTATTTTCACTTCATAAACCTAGTTTGAATTTAGATTAATAAACTGAACATTTTTCTTCAAACTGTATTTTCCCATTCTCTAAGCTCAATGAATAGTTTGAATCACAAGAAAAAGAATAGAAAAGTCTTATCAACATTTCATCAGCTGTGCTTCACGGTTCAGTAAAAACCCAAGTTAAAATACTAAAATGACTACTTATCTGATTTTTGATCAATTCTGACTGGGCTCCGCCAAAGGTGCTCAAACAATAAAATAGCCTTGCTTTTGTTCGAAGGCAGGTAATCAGTTGGCAAAATGTCGTCTAAAGTTAACTACCTTATATTGTCGCGATGCTTCGTTTTTAAGAATCATAGAAACCCTTAAGCGTGGTGAGCAAACAGCATGTATTTAGAGTAGAAGGCCTTCTTTGGTTAAATACTTGAAGAAAGAAAAACAGTTGATGATTAGTCAGGCTTAAGTCAGTTTCCGTGATTTGTGATAATGTGTCACCTGCAAACGGTGCAGCTTTCACGGGTTATGAACAAACAAAATGGTAGGTTTTTGCTGATCTAAGCTTATCTGCACTCAATTTGAGTGACATTAAAACTTCTCTTCCATTTATAACAACAAATCTGAAAGGTTCGGTCGAGAATGAATAGATGATGATAAGCTGCGTAAACAAACAATAGAGAGCTTCGTTTTGAAAATGAAGCGAAAAGAACAACAATAGAATTCAACTCCATTATATTTTTTCCTGTTTTCGAGTTTCTGTACGTGCTTTCGAAAGAGTTAAATTTTGGTATATATATATATTAGTATTCAAACCCTTGCATATGTGAAATGTTACATGTAGCAATTTGTTGGTGTAGCTATTGTTTGCGACGAGAGTTTGCACGATTGGGATAGATTAGTAATCATGATACTTGTAATTATTTCTATATAGTATAAAATCAGTGAACATAATCATAATTACCTCGTTTTAGTCGAACAGAGTTCCTTAGGACAACTCCTGTTCATTCGCTCCCCTCGCACTACATAAAATCGATGATCAGTTTATTAACAACTGGAGAAAGGCTGCAGTGTTGTTTATCGACCGCCGATGACACCAAAATCAATGAATAAATTACCGAATCACACCTGGTTAAAGATCAAACACAGAAAACGCAAAGGACCAATTAGAAAAACGGGACCAGAAACAAACCAGGGCCGAGAACACTTGTTATTACTTAGGTTTAACATTTTTTTTCCAACTGTATCATTATATGAATGAATGAATGAATGAATGAATGAATGAATGGATGAAATCTTTACTTCAACACGATAGGGGTTGTCAGCATAGCTGGTGGGGTCGTGCATCTTAAATGATCACATTCTTAAGACTGAACATTATAAAGCATCTTTGTCGATAAAGTGGAACTTGAAGTATAAGCTATCACGATATGAGGTGAGTTTCCAGTCCCCTACCGTCGCCTAATCAAAGCGAGGCCAAAGGCAAAGATTACCTTTTCAATCAGTTTGCTGCTATAGTCCCTTAAAATGATACATCAAAGAATAAAGCCACGGAGTTATAACCTTGTAAGCCGACTACAACGTTAATACGATCAACATTTTATAGGCCGTTGTGGTCTATTTGACAAAAAGATTTCACTTGTTGGGTACTGTGACAACTCACGGATGACTTCAGAACATGGTAAGAACAAAGAGATATCATCTCAATGAAAACTTGCTGTCAAATCAAACGACTTTGCCTACTGTTTATGGTGGATACAGATATTTAAGCGCGAAGCGTAAGGGATGGGAGGGGAGGGGAGAGGGTGTGTCTTTCGTCCACTACTCCTCCTCCATCCCCTGCCTGCACTGCAGCTGCTAAACAATCTAGTCAGCCTAATAACAAAAAAGAAACTTTCTGGAATAGGTCTCATCAGATTACTCAATACCGTTCACGTGTTTTATTCTAATAGCTGGAATAATGTCATAAAGCTACCTTAAGCATTTTGATTCGAACTTTAGCAGGAGTCTGGCTGAAGTTTTTCCTTCAATTTCAATCAATTCTTTTGTTTTTTTTATTGTTCTAAAGTCCCTCTGTCACTCATAAGAGAGTCTCAAACAATAACACTAATTCGAAATCAAAATGTCCCATGCTTTCGCTCTGAAAAGATCTTGCACCGATGCTCCAGGTGTGTTGATCAGCAAATTGATCCAGCGCACTGTTCCTTCATTCTTTTTTTTTTTTTTTCAGTTTTTCGGGATCTTTGCTATTTTTTCAAAGAACGGTCGCCCGTGAGCGCATGCTCGCGTATCTTGTGGAATCTGCCCTTCCATCCGGGATATTATATCACTGACATCACTCCTGCTCATACGGGAACTCAAACTGCGGGCCATTCGTACCGCTTCGCCCTGTAAACAATGAAAGAGAAACATGGATTCACACCAAATGAAATTTCCGACATTCAGGAGGTAAAGCCAGTATTTACCCAAGTCCTCCGTGTCTAAATTGAGTTTGAATTTTGGAAAGTTTGAGGTTGCGGTGGGTGAAAAGCTGAAAAACTAAACTGATCTCACCAATGAGAAACAAAACCACAAAACCAAACGTGACTTGCACGCGCGCATTTTTCCCGCGCTTTGCGCCCGCTACATGTAATTTTTTTGTATTCTGATTGGTTCATTGCGCTGTTTGTGTCTGCTCTGACTGGTCAGAGTAATTACTTTGATTCTGGATTTACGACACTCAATTGAAAATGCATGCAATCTAAAACCAAATTCAAAGTCATGACTGGCTAATCACAGCAATCGCGACGTGTAAACAACACAATGACCTAATCACAACTCGAAGCAAACTGTTTTAATTTGCTTCTCAGTTTTGCAAACCAGACACAGAGTAATTATAGTAAAGCAAACGCGAATTACTTTCACAATCAATTGAAAACCATTCTAAAGTGGTTTTCAATTGAGTGTCGAAAGTAATTCTCTTTTGCTTTAATTTGGTTTTGGTTCACTTCAATCTGTGATTGGCTAACAAAACTCGCGCCACTTTGTCAACCAATGAGAGGCAAAACCAAAACCAACTGCTACTTTCACGCGCGCATTTTCCCGCGCTTTGCGCCGGTTACATGTTACTACTTCGAATTCTGATTGGTTCGTTTCACTGTTTGCGTATGCTGTGATTGGCTCAGAGTAGTTGCTTTGGTTTTCGTTTTTCGATACTCACTTGAAAAGCTTTCTATCATGTCGAGCTATTTGTGTAGTAACAAACGATCTCTTGAACAATTGTGTTCAAGTTTCTCTTGGTACCTGAAGATGGTGAAGCACTTTGAAGGGTCTGCAATTTGATAAAGAACTGGATCCGCCATCACCCTTTTGACGAACAAGTTCTGAAATAAATGGAGAAAATAGGAGTGATAGGTACAATCGAAATTTGTCTCAACTTCCATCCTCCTTGAAATAATGTGGTGAAGGTGGAGTTCCTTTTGCCTTATTTCACCTCTCATGTGTACTGTTATTTGTTTTTTAAAACACAGTGTTACAAAATGCACTCCCAGTGAGGATCTTCGACCTCTTCTTGACTGAGGCGGTGCAAACTGCGTAATATGTACATGTTTACCTTGACCACCTGCCAAAGGAAGCGAATAGAAAAGCCCTGGCGATGAAAAAGAGCGATAACGAGGCTGTTAATAATATATTCTTGCACAGGCTTACCAAGCACTTCTGCCAGATCTGGCACTCCATAAAATGGAATACCGATTGAAATCTTGGTCAGCTCCAGCTTCGTCTCGCCGCTTTCTGAATCTAAGGATAAAACATGAACGCATTCAGGTCCCATTTCTACTAACAAGCTAATGTCGCTGAAAACCTCACGCTTACTTTGGTAAATAAAGTAGTTTGCCGAGGTGGATACAGAGCAACGTTCTTCAGTTAATGGTTTGGACAGCAGGCTAACTGACGAAAGGCAAAGATGAAGCATTTTCAGTTCAAACGGGTTTATAATCCAGTTTAGTATAAATCTGCTAGCGTTCTATCACAAATGCCGCTCTCTAATTGGCTACGCTACTCGCTATCTATTCTGTGATAGATAGCGAGTAGCGGCTGTCAATAAAATGGGGCCGCTCCTTCGCGTTTTCAAAGTGTCTGCGAGGAGGATTTAGATAATTTACTTGTTTAGTTTTGAAAGACTAGTAGATTTATACTAAAACAATTAGATTATTCGCTCTCGATTTCTATGCGTGATAGAAATCTCGAGCTCATAATCTAATTGTTAAATATAAAAAGCAACCAGACGAAATAGTTGATTTGTTGAGAAAACACGAAACAGATACGCTAGAGAATGCAGTTATGAAGATACTATTAGTCATGTGGTTTCCCACTGATAACAAGACGTACGAAATAAACATGACTGAGAGCCGATTACTGCCATAACCCACTGGAAATACTGTAAGGCCAGAGTTGACGGTGTTTTGATACAGATCTTCTTGCTTTTGATAAGGAAATCAATTTTGTCGTAGTTTCTGGCCAGCATGCAAAACAATGGCACTGCAAGTGCGTCACATTTCTTCTTTTATCCTCAAAAAAGAAAATGTGAAATTGCCAGATTTATAGATAGAAGAGGGCAAAATTTTCACTGGCTCTCGTTGCTAACACAGATTCAGTTCCTGGTTAGTCCAGCGTCTTATACAAGTCGAAAGAATTAGAGTAACCGAGTAGTTCAAGAGATAAAAATCTATGTTTTCAAACTAGGTGTTCACACGCGTTGGCGTTGCCGTTACCGCTTGTGGCCCTGTCAATTAAGCCTTGAAGCATCACTTGCAGATATCAACATTTATACCATACCATAGAAAATACAGCCAATCAGAGTGAAGGAAAGCCGTTGCATATTAATCAGTATTTCACCCAACCCTACCATACTACACTGGGCTTAGAGTTGACTACTGTATATCGTATTGGTGGTATAGTCAAGTACAGGCCTATGCATTTTCTTGGCAGGGTATAAAATAGTTATGCAAAGCTTTCTCGTGGTATATCATGGTCTATCCCTCTTGTCACGTGTGTTTCTTTGTATACAAACTCGTCTAAGCGTTCGTGTGTATACCGGGAAAACACAAGTGACTCGCGGTATATTCCATCTTATTATTGTGTTACAATGTCCACATATGCTCATAGCACGCTCAATATTAGTCGTGCGTATTCAATAGATATCCTGCGATATACGTAATTTTGTGCGTCGCGGAAAAAATGCGGCTTTTCCAGCTTTTTTTGCAATAAAAGCAAAAATGTGTTGAATAATAAAACAAATTATCGTGCTCAATCTTACGGAATATCACTTGGTTTTAGCCAAGTTGCGCATGTACATATAGCCTGCTGACTTAGTGTTAGTAGTTTTCGCCGCCAGTTTTGATTAGTTATCAAATCACCACATGCTTAGTTCCACTCGCCTGTCTTCAAACAGACATCAAAACCATTTGATGTTAGTCTCTCATCATCTATACATCTGTTAAGAAAAAAGACAAAAATCCACTTAGTGCAGACAAATCAAATAGAGCAGTTTTCAATTCAATGTCGTAAAGCCAAAACCAAAGTAACTACTCCAAACTGGGTCACTGAGAAATTTCAGTGTGAAATGGGGAGCTTTTATCCGGGAAAATAACCTTTAGTTTCCTTCTCCTTTGTCGAGAGATACGGAGAGCAGCAATTACAATACTACAGTTTTTAAGGTCAGTTACAAGAGAAATATAATTATTCCTTCGGACAATTGATGGACATTGAATCCGTAATCGTATGTGCGTATATGTTAGTATTGTGTAAAATTTATTATTTATTTATTTAATTTATTTTACTTTTGCTATAGTATGTAAGCCTCCTGTAAGTAACGTAAGTAACATGTGGTATGTAGGTATGGTATGCTAGTATCGCGATCTAAGTTGTAATATGATGTTATATGATGTAAGTTGTAATATGACGTGATGTGAGTATCATGTAAATATTATGTAAGTTATATAGGGATTTCAGTTAGTATGTAATTAAATAAAATGTAAAAAAAAAAACAACAACAAAACAATAGACAAGGTGAACGCTATACACTTTGTGTTGTAAAAAATTAATTTGGCCCTGGAAACTGGAAAAAAAACTACTCCAGCCAATCACAACAGACGTAGGCAGCCCAGCGCACCAGTCATAAATTGAAGCAAATACATGTAACCCACGCCAATCGCGAGAAAATACGTGCGTGCAAGGAGTGATTGGTTTTGTTTTGGCTTTCATTGGTTGCAAAAATGGCGCAAGTTTTGCAAACCAATCACTGAGCGTTGCATTGCAAAACCAAAGCAAACACGAATTTGGGACTTGATAACTGTGCACTTAAGGGGGCAATATACCTCAATGCTACATTTTTGTCACTTTTGTACCTTTAAACCTTATCATCTTCTCGAGATTTCATGCCATCCAAAAAACCCATCATAGTTTTGTAGCACATAACCCCATAAATATCTCAGAATTTTAGGGCGATTTTTACAGTGTTTGTGAGGAAGAAGAGAAGGTGGGAGGGGAGAGGGATTGAAAGGGATGGTGAGAAAAATGAAGATTTTAAGGTGATTAAAAATGAAATTTGGAGGTTAAAAATTAATGGACAAACACCAAACAGTTCGTCCTCAACCTGACATGCACCCGTGTTGCAGTGGACTGTCTGAGTATTTTTGTGTGCCTTATTTTCCCTTTTTAATTTCTTCATCAAATCACTTCTTACTTCATCAACATCCAGGTATAACGCCCCCTTAAAACATGTTTCCACTATACATGTATGCTTTTCGTTACAAGAACTGTGGAACCAAAGATAAGGGCCAGGTAAAGTAGAGGCAGTGCTACAGATGTACCTTGTTGTGCCTGGTGGGTCACACGTGGTTCTCATACTACACAATGTTCTCCAAGACTCAGAGCCACCAACAACTCTAACAACAACAACAACAACAAATTACAAACAAACCATTCTGTTACCCACAATGTTTAATAGATATTTACTGGATGATGCTTATTTGATGTCCTGCGAACAACCAAGGACAAGCCACAGAGAACCTGCATTTAACTAGCAAGTGTAATTTTGTAAAAGAAAAAAAAAATGCAAAGTAGCTGACAGGCTTAAAGTAGACAGGGTACATGTAGGGACATTCACAGCAAAAACATTATAATTTAGTAACAAAAACATTAACAGAAAATTCCAAGATGAAAATAAAAGATGCCTTACAATGTACATGTAATAACTGAATTACTTCTACTTGCCTCTCATTTAAAGCAATAGGATGATTAATACTTTCTTTGGGAAGAGAATGACTTTCCATCAAACGTTGAAAAAGCAATTGTTCTTGTACTCTGGTGTATAAAAGAACAATTCTATTATATTGTTCATTTGATAAACAATCCACTGTAGCATAGGGGTGTGTCATAGAATTTCTGCAATTCATATTTGAAGCACGTTATACAGAGGTAAAAGAATTGCATTTCTCCTGCCCCATGGATGGAATGCTGGTCATACAGGATACCCAGCATGGAGTGCCTTGGAGTATGACATATCTCACTCAAAAGGGACTCAGGATACCCAATATGAAGTGACTAGAAGTATTATTAATTTTTCACAAGATGCCAAATATGAAATGACTACATGTACAGTGTTCCAGATAAGAGGGGGGTCTCGGGTCAAAAACCCTACAAGCTCAGCTCCATGACCCAACAAATTCATAGAAATTTAAAATGGTTTGGTGGGAACAGTGGGAATTTGACCCAGTGGAATTCCCTGTTGACATGCTGCCTTAAAAACTTATCTGGAACCCTGCATGTAGCTACCCTTCCAAGGATGGGACACTTGGCCATCACATGGCTCCCAAAGCATTTTGCTGGAACTCGTTTATACATCTGGGTGGGGAGAGTCACTCATATGGAGTAGAGTTTGTTGTGTATGAAAACAACCAGCACAGAAGAAATCAACCTGGCCTCCAGTCATTCTGATAACACACTTTTAGAGATTATTATTCAACATATTGTAACATTGTCCAAATAATTAAGCTTATGGTACACTCAGTAATTATTTCTTGCAATTATACAGTCAACTTTCTCACAGCAACCACTTCTCTTAAGCAACCACCTCCTGTAAGCGACCACTTTGTAAATAATCGTTTTGTTTTTCACTTAAATACTCTTTCAAGAGCTCTCTCGTAAGCGACCACTACTCAAATGTCTTAAGCAACTGCTGCCAGTTTTTAGGCCAGAAGTTTGACATATTCTTTTGTTTTCTGTTTCTGGTAAGCAACCACCTAACATGATCATGTATGATCGTTTGAAAATCTTTACTCAGAAGTGACAAAAGTCTAGATTTCGCGTATATGCACACCACGTTTGATGCTGTTTTCCTAGGTTTTGTTCGGTTTAAATTAATCAAAATCAGGTGATTTTGATTAACAAGAGACACGTTGAAAAATACACTCTATTGTACTTTTCCCGAAAAATTGTTGTTTATATTTGCATAATTTTAGCTGATAAGGTACTACATGTATCTTAATGTAATTAATCCGTGAAACCATTATTGGGCTTATTTTGTTGATTTTTCATGTAAGTGATCACTTTGTCATGCATGCACCAAGGGTGGTCGCTTATGAAAGTACATGTATGTAATTTCATGGTGGGAAGAAAAATGGTGGAATGTTTTAATTGCTTTTTAGCAATAAACTCAGCAAACCTTGCTTTGTTATCAATGTGTTGAATAACAAGAGGATTTATTAATCTGCTCAACCGGCCAATTTGGCCTACAACATCACAGGCTCCATGTAGGTATCAGGCAATATTCAGCACGATTTGCAGGATAATAATATTGTTGAATTTAAAGGACTATTCAATGAGCAAGAAACACCTGTACTGATTCACGCAGACAATGTCGGTTCCTTTCCTTAGCAGCCACACACCCCAGGGATCCAGTCGACCAATCAAACAGTCTGAGCTGGAGTCTTGTTCAACTGAGCTGTGAAAAGTGATCATACAGCTGTGATTACACCTGGAGCAAGTGTGCTAAGGAGATAATTATGAAGGATTTTTGCTTGGGGAGGGGAGAGGGGGGAGGGGAGAGGGGGAGGGGTGGAGGGGAGGGGTGGAAGGGATAGGGGGAGGGGTGGAGGGGATAGGGGGAGAGGAGAGGGGGAGAGGAGAGGGGGAGGAAGGGGGAGAGGAGAAAAATGGAGGGGCTTATATTCCAGGGGCTTATAACTGGAATAAAAAAAATTCACGTACAGGTTTTAAATTTAGCTTTGAATCAACTTCATTTGATACAAAACACTGAACAGTTACTACAGGGGAGCTTATAATTGGATGGATTTTTTTGTTTACAGGTAGATGGGCCTATAACCAGGGTTTATAACTTATATGTGGGGGCGTGCAGTTTACAGTATTGTAGTACATGCAGGGTATACGTTACTTGTACCTCTGTCCATTTCTTTGACTTTTTGCCAATTGTTTCAAAGTACTCAGACAAAAAGGAATTTCTGTCTTCTTGTAGAGTAGCTTCCTTTGCATTGGATTGGGTGACATGATTTTGGTAATAAGTGGCTGGTTTGTGATCTGAAAAGAGGACAGCTAGTTAGAGACAAAAGGAGAATTTCTTAAACATGAAAGTTACATGTTGATTTGAGGCAATTTTCTTTTGTTCTGAAACAAGTCTGAAGATAAGTGGTTAAGCTACATTGTACATCACTTGTAAAGAAAGTGAATCTAAAGTTTAATTCTGTGACCCAGTAATATCATTTTGCAAAATGATTAACTGTATATTTCCAAGAAAAACACACTAATGGTCAGTTAAAGACATGATTTTGGTAATAAGAGGTTGGTTTGTGAACAGAAAAGAGGACAGCTGGTTAGAGACAAAGAAGAATTTCTTAAACATGAAAGTTACTGTACATGTAGATTTGATGTAATAGTTTTTGCTCTGAAACAAGTCTGAAGATAAGTGGTTAAGCTACATTGTGCATGCACTTGTAATGAAAGTCAATATAAAGTTTAATTTTCTGAC
This sequence comes from Pachyseris speciosa, assembly GCA_016490735.1. NCBI lineage: Eukaryota > Metazoa > Cnidaria > Anthozoa > Scleractinia > Pachyseridae > Pachyseris > Pachyseris speciosa. The sequence goes on from JAEMWC010000284.1 coordinate 713,841, forward strand.
CCAGTAATATCATTTTGCAAAATGATTAACTGTCTCTACCAAGAAAAACACACTACTGGTCAGTTAAAGAAGTAGATTTGCACACACCTCAGGGGATTTCTTTATTTTCTTGCTTGATAAAGATAACCTTGACTGCAGACAAAGAAAGTAAGGCAAAAGAAAAAACAACAACAATACGCAGCATAATTATACAGTGTAGTGGACTTTCTCTAAGCAGACACTTGTCTGGGGCAAAGGCAGTCAGGTTGGCTTTCTAGGCTGACATCCATTTAAAATTGTTACTGTCTTTAAATAACCTCTCTTTATAGGGACAGTCTAATCTTTAGCAACACTGAAATCTCAATGGACACTTTCAAATCCACAACCTCTGTGATGCCAGTGCAGAGCTCTACCAACTGAGCTAACAAGCCAACTGGTCAACCAAGTTGGCTTGTTAGCTCAGTTGGTAGTGCATTGCACCGGTGTCTTAGAGGTTGTGGGTTCGATTCCCATACAAGCCTTTATTTTCACTGCTGCTTAAGTAGTGTTCATAACTGCGATGATCATTATTCAGAAATAGCTTGTTACAACAGTCATTGCACTTTTATTTGTTTTAACTGGCACACTTAATTTGTCTTTTTATGAAAAGGAAATTTAGTTTTGAGATTTGAAGGGCTGGGAGGGGGGGAGCTTGCTTTTGGGAGAGGCTTGTAAACTTGCACTTGAAATTTCATGGTACAGTGTATGTACAGTGTATAATTAGCATAATTATGTTGTGATTCAATTCTGTCCTCTGGTTCAAATTTTATTTTCCTTTGTTTTTGGGTATGGTAATTTAAGCAATATACCACAAGTTTGTATGGTTTATAGCCTGATAAACCGTGCAGGATATTGGAAGAACACTTGAAGAATTCGTAAATCACAAGCTGCAGGCAAGTGATTTACAGATTCTTTGAGTGTTCTTCCAACATCCCAAGTGGTTTGTAATGCCTATTATCCATAGAAACTTGTGGTATATTGCTTTTATACATGTATAATAATTCAGAAGATGCACGAAATGCCATGGGTTTACTGGCAGGAGCAATAAACCATAGCTGATTGATGAATCAGAGCGTGCACATTGATTTGGTTACATTACAAATTACATTACTGCTGCCGTGGACCGAGCCCACATAGCGCCAACACAAATGATCGCCACTCCTTGCGGTCCTGTGCTAACATTGGTTATATCTATTTAAATATATTTATTGGTTATATTTATATAAATAATGAGTATTTACATGATAACAACTTTGAAACAAAGGAAATTAAATTTTGAGCCAAGGATAAAACTTAACCACAACATCGTATTCTTTCTTTCTTTCTTTCTTTCTTGTAACCACCTGACCATGGATTCAGAAAGTCATGTATGAGGGTGTGATGGGGGAACTTTGGATTTATGTACATGTACACTGTCTTGTGAAAAATAATATTTGTCTCCTGCTAATGGGTTACAAGGCACCACAGCAGAGTTCATGAACTTAAATTACCAGAAATGCGTTGCATAATAAGTTTGATATAGACTTTGAGTCAATAAATAGATACCTGATCAGATGGTTGCTTTCTTTTGCCAAGAAGGGGTGCAGCAGGAGTCCTGTAACATGGAACACTAGGAGTAAGGAGGATAACAGGCTGAAATGAAATTATGGAGAGAAGATAAGATTAGTATTTAGGTATGCACTTTTCCAACTTCTTGTTATAGACACTTCCATTACACATGCTTTTCAAAACGTGCCAGAGAATCTTATCTTAGACCTGTATATTTTCCAAGTTAGGTCATAGTTGCACTGTACATGGGTTCCACTTTACATGTACAGGATGTACACATAATACATAAAGTGTTACCTCAACAGCATTTCCTTGCTTGTCGACAATTCCCCGTCCCATGCTCCAATCCTTGTCACTGCACTTTGACTGTTCTGTGCCTGCAGGGGCAGCAGCCATAGGCAAGAATTCCTTTGCTGACTCAGAATCCTTGATGGGTGTAGAGGAGGAAATTTCCATCGATTTATGTTTCTCTTCACTTTGAGCACGGCTTGATGTCCTGTTGGAGTTTGCATCAGTGAGATTCAAGTTTGAATCATCAAAAAGGTCATCCATATCAAGTGAAAATAACTTCTCCACAGATTCAACAGTGGAAGGTGTATGCTTCAACGTGCTGTTATCAAGTACATCTTGACTTTTCTCTGAATGTCCACCGACACTGATGTCTTGACTAGGATCTTTTACATTTAAATTTGAAAACACCATCACTGGTTTTACAGTTACCATTTTCTGTCACATCACTTGTAGTCACATCGACAACATCAGATTCACTTAATTCACACAATGTCTTGTCGCTAAGTTCTTCACGGCATTCTGTTGAGTCAAAAGGACATGCAAGACAGGACTCTGGATTGGCTAATGCATTAGCATTGTCTTGCTGAGGTGAAAGCAAGTGTGCAGCATTATCTTTGTGTCCATTTACATTTGCTTCTGTCAGTTCTTCTTCCACGTTTGGAGACTTAGAGCTTCGACATGTACATGTATCTTTACATTGACTATCAGGCTTTGCTTCATGCTGACAAGATGCTCCTTCTTTTAACAAATCATTCCCATTATGAGTTACATGTACATTACTTAGAGCATCATTGTCCAAATGACGTCCAGCATTACTCGTTCCTTCCTCACTGCAATCCCTTCTTTGTGTGTTTTCGAATGACATGTTTTTATCCAAACAAGTGGCTGTTCTATCCTTGTTGCCTTTATTATTTGCACTCTTTGACATACAGACAGTAATGTCACCATTAAATTTTGGCATTGAACTGACTTCCACATCATTAACTTCATCATCTACAGCACCAGGGTTATTTGAGCTTTGAGCACATGTGACACCACCATTGACAGACTCTTTGTTTACATGGAATCCATTCTTTGAACTGACAGCCCCATGTTTAGCACCATTGCTGGCAGCAGATGTTTTGCTTTCAGAAATCCTGTTCATTTCATCAGAATAAAATTCATCCAATAAGTTTGTTAAAAGTGTGATAAGTTCATCATTGTTTGTCAACATCACACTAGTTTTGTTTGGTTCCAGATTGACGTCAATGCTATCCAGAGGTATCTGAACACTTAGAAAAGCTACCGGGTGTCTGTTTGAAGTGCCAGATGTGTGACTGTTGTAATACTGCTTGATCAGCTGGTAACACAATTTTAAAACAAATATTGTCAGCCACGTTGCCTGTATACAAGGGTGCCACATTTCACACTAATTTTTAAATCACGTCATTAAACTTTCCTAAGAAAATGTTGAAGAAAAATGTTGTTATCATTTTTCAACACAAGAAAATGGAAGGAAAGATTATGTACATGTACATGTAGTTACTGTTCGACACACACATAATAAATTATACATGTACATGAAAAAATTACTCAATTCTGATTGGCTAAAAAAGCAGTACAGTTTTGCTGTAACACAGCACAAAAACATGTAACATCAGTGCAAAGTTGTAACACAGTGCAATTACAAATGTATTTTGATTGGTTTAGAACAGAAATCTGAATTAGCCAATAAAATTGTAGTTGTTTCTATAGCAACAAGTTCACGGTAAGTTTGAGCCACGTTGAAAATTGTGATAACAAAAAACAATGGCCGACATTTTGAGCAGGTTTCTTTTGCAGATGAGCTGAAAACAGCTCTAAAAATGAGCACAGCATGCTTTTTGGCTGTCTGTTTGGAGAAAGTGATTTCTAGAGAAGGGAATTACCGATGAAATCGAATTATGAGCCCGTTGAACTTATATAACACTTTGCTCAAGCCATTTTATGCTGAGAAAACAAAAACAAACAAGAAGATTATGAACTTGAAATACTGAAGGTAATGATTATACAGCACTTGACAGACACTTGAAAAACAACGTTGCATTATAGCTACAGCCTACAACGTTTCAGCCAATTTTTGCGCCTTAAAAAACTTTAAAAAACATTGACAAAACTGTTGTTTTGACCTACATGTGAGGAATAAATTATTTTTGCACGTGATTCACCTGCATCGCTTATGCAATTTGCAATTTTTCATGTACAGTACATATTATAATATATTATAATAATATATGTACCGGTAATCACATGATTTTTCTTGTGCAATTGGGAATATATACCGGTAAGCACTTGTAAATTTTTTCAAAGACCACAAATTGCACTCGCCCTACGGGCTCGTGCAATTTTGTGAGTCTTTGAAAAAATTTACTCGTGCTTATTTATTCCAAATTGCACTTGAAATCATGTGATTACCTTATTTTACAAATCAATACTCTGTAGTTTTAGATAAGCGCCACCCTCGAATAATATTCATGTATATCAGTCACAAACAATGTTCGATAAATGTACATGCATGTACAGTATATAGCATCCCACACTGCCTGCCTTAACTAGCTTCACTTGCTAAATGTAGGCATGTGTGTAGGCATGTATGTAATCTCTTTTTTATTAACAAAGAATGATGTTGTTGTTGTTGTCGTTGTTGTTATAAGCACCACATTGATGAGTCAAACAATTTAATACAATGTACATGTAAGTGCTGCAGTGCTCCTTCAATTGAATACGGTATTCCACTACAAAGATACTAACAGTGTGTTGTGGTATTAATTATTAGTGACAGCCCTGTCATACTAGAGAATTTTCAAGAAAGCCAGTGGAATTACAATTATTGTTTCAAGAAAATCATTTTCTTAGAGACAATGACAGCCATCAGGAATGCAGTAATTAAATACATGTAGGAAACATTTTATTATACCATACCTGTGATATCTGTTTCATATTCACAGGCCTTCCATTAAAGAACACAAAACATCTGTCATTCATTGCACGTCCAGTAATCTCCAAATCAGCTCCTGGCTTTGGGAGATATCCAAGCACATGAATGCCACTGTTTACCTCATTGTGAAATTCTATTACACCCATTTGAGCCAGCAGTGCTGTTCCAAAAACAGACAATAAAGCTGTTCTGTGGTTTGAAACTTTATTCTTCTGCCAAACAACTGTTTTATTATGTCGCAACCAAATGCGCAGAAAGGGGTGCACTAAGCCATAAGCCATCACCAAATCTTCCACTTTCTTCAACTCCTCTTTGCACTTTTTACTGTTGCTGGAAAACTGTTTTCTTACGGGAAGGTTTTTGAATAAATTTGTTGCTATGACGGTAGAGCCAGTGGCTGCCGGTTTTGGCTGAGTGGCTTCTATTTTGCCACTGTGATCAAGTGTGTACAGCATACCAACTTGCTCAGACTCTGTCTTGGTCAAAACAGAAACACTGCTTACCGAGGCAAGAGATCCTAGTGCCTCACCACGGAAGCCGTACGTGCTGAGAGATTTCAGGTCAATATCGCTTGATATTTTGGAGGTGTAATGTGGCTGAGCAATAAATGGAGCATCTTCAGGTTTTATTCCGCAGCCATTGTCACGAACTTCAATTCTCTCCAAGCCCCATCCATCCTAGGAACAGAAGTTAGCATGAATTATTCAACACTAAAGGGAAGCTCATGCTGTCATAACTGATTCTACTGTTTCAATACTGGCAAACATGCAAAAAAGATCAAATATACAGTAATGCTTTGCTTGAGCTGATTCAGTTTTAAGCCCAACTTAACATGAAAGGTAATAATAAACTTAAATGAATGTTCCCTGGTTAAACATTAAAAATCATAGTGTACAAGCTTTTGAACGCCTGAACTGCAGTCTTCAACAGGCAAAAAGATGAATGAAACTAAAATAATAGAGTAAAATTAGGAATAAAAAAGTGTTAAGAATCTTTTTGCCCATGGAAGACCGCAGCTCAGGTGGTTGAAAGCTTGTACACCGTAATTTTTAATATTTTTAGCCAGAAAATGTTCATTTAAGTTTTATCATGATTCATCCTGGCTCAGGTCCTTCCATTTTTTCTTAGGTAATGTTTGTTTGTAAGAATTTTGGTCAGGAAATGAACTCATAAAGATCATTTAATTGTTTGTTACTTCTACACAAAGATTGACTTTGACCAAACTTTTGACTGCCCTATCAACAAACCAAGATGATGTGTTTTTCAGTTTGTGAATATCCATCTCTCTCTGCAACAGCAGTGTGAAAAATGTTGTTTTTCAACTCATTGTGAGAGATTTTTACCGAGTTTAATTCAAAGCTTTAGACAACCATGCAATGAACAAAATCCTTAAAATTTAGTTGTAGTTAGAGCTATGCTTTTAGTGAGTAACAGCAGCCTGTGAAGCAATCCTCATGATAAGAAGCTCAAGCCAGGAATATCAGTGAACTACAGTAAAAGTATATCAAACTTTCTTCCTGTATAGGTGGACATTTTATTTTTTTTTGTTTTACTATTTCTTGTGTTTAAGTTCCCTGCTAGCAGAGGCCTCTTTTCATCATATTCAGCATGTGGGGATAAAAGAGACCTCTGCCATGGGTCAAAATGGTCTTTGATTAAGCCGCCATCTGCAGACAGAGGTTTCAAAACGTATGATCATTGTGTTATTTTTCATTTGATCATGTGCTAAAAGCATCACGCAATAGTTCGGCTGCTAAGAAACCGTGGCGCATGCTCAACATAGACCATTTCGATCCATGGCAGAGGTCTCTTTTCTCCAGTACACTGAATACAAGGAAAAGAGGCCTCTGCCAGCAGGGAAGTGTTTAAGTTGATCTACAGTTTAAAATTTTTACATTGAAATCTTGGTTTTACCTGGGTATAAGGACCTGTAAGACTCATAGATAAAGAAAACAAAAAAGCTAAAACAATGGGGTGCAGAAAAACAATTTATGTCCTTACAAAACCAAGGAAAACCTTCAAAGTTCTTGCTCCATGGTAAAACAAAAATTTTGTGGTTTAGTTCAAGACTGTTTTATTTTCATGAGCCATGTTGTTTCATTGACGAATTTTATTTTGCATAATCATCTGTCCAAGGGATAATGATATTCAAATTCACATCTTTGCAATGCTAATAATTTTGCCTTTATTATTGCCAATTTCTCCTTTCTCCTTCCTGTTTGGCTTATTACACCCGCTCTCAGCCAATGAGAAAACAGAAATTGCTGCTTTTAATTTTAATAAATTGATTTCTCCATGCTAGTAGCATATGTCCTTTGTATAACAGAGCTGTAGCCGTGCATTTTCTCCAGCCGAATTTCATTAAAGGAATCATAAGAAAGGCCATGAAAGGTATGCAAGCTTACCAGAATTATCGGAAATGGCTCGGAGAGATGGACCACTTCAATGTCAGGCAAAGATGTGAAATCGATTACTGGAGAATATAACCTTAAGCTCTCAAGTTAATAATAATAATTAATAATAATAATTTAGAACTTATATAGCGCATTTTCCATGTGTATATGTTCAAATGCGCTTTACAAGCAGATGGAATTGGAAGTTAAACTAAACAGTGACTAAAGCAGCTCAGTACCGAAGAAAAATTGAAAGATCTAAACTAACCAGCTTGATTTCAATGCTGGTCGCCCCGGCGTCGAGTGAATTTTCGATCAGTTCCTTCACAGCAGAGCTAACAGAAGTAATTACTTGAGAACTGGTGATCAGCCGAACAGTGGACGGAGGCAAAAGATTCATATGATTCTGCGGTTGTGTTGCTTCGTTCGCCATATTTGTTTTCCGCGGAAAGTCATCTTGATCATGTGATAAATAGCGAAGGTGTACGAGCAATAACGGACATCCACGAGTATTACCGAGAATCACCCGACGCGGATTAATAAAACAATAGAAATAAGTAAATTATAACATTGATTGTTCCTCATCAGATTCCGTGACAGCGTGTAAACAATAGAACACACATGATACCCAATCATCTCTTCCCATTATTGACTAAGAATACCCGAGGGAATAATCCAAACACGCAATTATTCATGATATTCATATTACCCTGCCCGTTGTCAATGGCGATGGATAACCCTCCCAAACGGCCTCAAGTCACAACACTTCACTTCGATTCATGTGCAAAGTTTGTGAAAACTTCGTTCAGCTACAGTAGATCTACGTCGATGAGAGCGGTTTTCAAGGAATTTTGGTAAGCTGTAATGCTGATGCTGGTCGATGCTATTCATAAAGGACAATTGCGTGCGTTAAAAGTCACGAATTTTACCGGGAAAGGGTCCTAAATCCGCCAAGTTAGAAAGCGAGCAGGAGTTGTCTGCTCAACAATAACATAAATATTCCGTTCCTTTTTAGGTTTTGAAGAAAAAGAAGAGAGAAAATGGCCTTAAAAAGGCAGTACACAGCGGAAACTGAGAACCTTTTGAAGGAGAAAGGACTCAAATGTGTTTGTGAACTATGCGATTGTGGGTAAGTGCGAACAATAGTTAAAAGGCATCTTATAGTTATAACGTTAATCACTACATTACCGAGTCAACAGCAGCTGTCTTTATTGTGTTACTGTAAAATTTCAAAGGCGCCGAGAAATAAAGCCATCAAGGCGGCTGAAATCGTGTTGTGAATATGGAAATAACGAGGGTTTTGGCGTCATAACGCTCTTTCATTTGTTATGGTAGCCATTGCCGTAAACAGACCGCGGCCGCAATTAAATATTAACCTGGTATTTCGCTGTAACCTCGTGCAAAATTTATGGGACATTTATTGCGTTTTGCCGCCTACAGAAGTACTTAAACTGTCGCTTGAATTATTTACTTGAAGGTCAAATTTCTTAAAATGGCGTACTACTCTCTGCCCTTGCAGCAGTTGCTGGTTGGAAGCGGTTGATATTAAAAGTTTTCCCGGTTATTTTTAGTGTTGTTCCGTCAATTAAATGTCGAGGCAAGATAGCGACATACAATACTGTATATATAAATCGCTCGAAGTGAAGACTTTTGTTTTCAAATATTATCGCTGAAAATTGAATGCACCCAAGAACGATTGCATGGCTATTCTGTTTGATATGGTACATGTATGTCACAGGAATACCAAGGCTACAAATGAACTAAGCCGAAATTCACATGAAAATGCATTCCTTGTAAAAATTAGTGTGAGTGGAGTTTTTTCTGTCTGTTGCCTCTCTTCTACAGCTTCATTGTATTGAGTGAAGCTACCGATTAGTTAAATTTGCCTGCATAGAAGCTTACATGGTCTCAGAGTTCCTATGAATGGAATTTTTAAAAACAAAGAGAGCATACTTAGTGGAAATGACTAATAACTACCTAAGATAATTTAGTTTTTTTCTATTTTCAATTGAGGTAAAGTTAGAGACTTTTTATAAACAACGCACAGGAAATGAGATTGCTTTCGAGTGACGCGCGACAGGCGAGGAGCGTGAAGGCGAGCCACGCATGGCGAGCAGGAAGCTAAACCAACAGATGCACCCAACCAGCCAAATCAACCAAAAGCTGTAGAAAGGCATTTTTAAGTACCTCATGGTGTTTGAAGTCTGTTTAAAGTGATATTTTCGTTAGCTAAAAGAATTTAATCTGTTCGGATTCCTTGGCTGAAAGTTTAATTGCCCGAAATGTTAGGGAACAAAATCTTCTTTTAATTAGAGAAAATGCTAGCTGAAATGATCTTTCCACGAACTTTCTAGGGAGCTATTTTTTTTTCCGAAAAAGTTAGCAGACGTTTTTGATTGCCAAAAAACAGCAAATACGACCTTTTCGAAAACCTTAGGGGCTATGGTTTCCCCATTGTAAATCTTTCAGGCCACATTTCAGCTAACGTTCTGTTAGAAAAATCCGAGTGCGCTCTTTAATCGACGCTGAAAGCCTTAGGCGAACTACCCTCCTCCGATCAGATATCTACCGAAACTTGTCATTGGGTGCCCCTGATTAAACTTCACGCCTGATAAAATTAGAACTTCTAAGGGCTTCGGGTCAGCTTTCCAGTATAATCCCTTTCAGGAAACAAACTAAATACAGTTCTTGTTTGTTTTCTCTAGTGGATACCATCGCCATGAAGGTTGTACAAAGGCCTCACACAAAATGAAAGCAGTGTTCAAGCGGCCGGGTATGTCTGACGTGAAGACTGATTATCAACACACTTACACGCTCCACGAAGCCACCAAGCCTCGAAACGCGAGGAAACCACTACCCAGACTAAGAAACCCCAACCCACCCCCATGGACTTCAGAACAGTACAGAGGATGGATTTCATTGAGCGCAAAGCTGAGCCACAAGGACTTTGCAAGGTATGGTACCCCCCCCCTTCCCCCTTGGGTACGGTACCAACGAAGTATTTCCCTGGTGGAAAAAAAAATTTCATTTGGAAGCAGGATCTTCGTGATGTCGGCGGAGTGTTCTGGATCAGTTTATATTCTATGGCTAGGAAGGTTGCAAAAGATTCTCCAAGCACGCGGGAAAGGTTCTTTATGGCACTGACACTTCCGCTTGTTCGAAAATCGCATTTACTGACCTTCGCAGAAAATGCGGACTATTTTGTTATTTAACGGTCAGGGTGTGGCTATTTAGCAGCTTTTCACAGGAATTCACAAAAATTGAAGTACAAAATGATTTGGCCAAGGGACATTACTTTAAGTACCGCGCAATGTTTCGAAAAATTGCGCAATTTAAGAAAGTATCTCTTAAAAGATTTGTTACGATAAGCTATTCCGTTATCTCATCTTTCTAGTTAGTTTTTAATTACCTTTTTTCTTATTTATCCTTTATTATTATTGCTATTGTCACTGAAAAGCTCCCATGGGGAGTTGCCAATAAAGTATTTTATTGTAAATTGAATATCAAGTCCATTGCTAACTCAATTTACAATTTTTCAAGCCACCCACCGTTTTCAAACCCGTCTTATGTTAGAATTGACTTTTTAATGTGACCCTTGTGCCTATTTTTTGCAGGCTGTCGAGGAATACAAAATACCAGAAAATAAAATCGATGGAAAAACAGTTTATGCTCAAGATTTCGTCGACCGAGGCCCTCCTGAAGTAGTAAAAATTGCCCGGCCGCAGACGATTACCCAAAACAAGGGGTTGAAATTCCAGTCAGCAACGACTCATAATCAGACTTTCACTCCTAAAGTGCCCAGTCTCCAAGCACCGTTTGGCGAGCTACCATGTTACACGGGCGCAATCCTCTACCCTGATAAGGACAGGAAATACGATGTAAAAACGTGGAATCAAGACGTCTACCGCGGAAAATTCGCGGCACGCCCTGAGGCGTTTAAACCTAAAGAGACTCAGGTGACCATTGGCATCGAAGGGGATCATTTTTTGCGAACTGTTCACAAAGATGAATTCAAGACACCGAAACACGAAGCGAGGCTGGAAGCAAAAGTTCGGCAGCCGACGCTGAAGACTGAAAGGCGCGCGAAATTCCGCGACGACACCCAAGCCAAGAGCGATTTCCCAGGTTTTGGCGCGAAAATGCCATTGCCGCCAAAACCCTGTTCACCTCCTCCTGCCACACTCCGATTGGCCATGAACAATTCTCAGGATTTCGAAACAACCAATAAGCAATTTTACAAAATTTCTTGGGATCCGAGCAAGATCGAACGCACGAAAATGCTGAAACCCGACGACGGAGATTACGTCGCACCGGAAGTGAAATTCGCTACTACCACCATCACTAAAGAGGATTTCAAACAAAAAGAAGCCGTGAAGATGCCGAAGATAAGACCGCCGACGAGAATCGAGCCAAGCAAAGCGAAGTTCTTTAGTGAAACAGCTTACAACGCCCAGTTTAAGCCTTACAAGAAAGTCCCTTTTGTCCGGTATGGAGATTTCCACGAGACTAGTTTTTATCAGAAACCTGTCGTGAAATTCCACCAAGACGGTTCCGTCACGACACAGGACTTTCAAGGAGCCGAAGGCGGCCGGCGCGCACGAGCATGAAACCCGAAGAGAAGCTGGAGAAAGTCAGTGAAGAGATGTCTGGTAGTACTTCCTACAACGACGCTTACAGTCGAAAGAAGCTTCCAGAGTGTTCATATCTTGAGTGGAGATCTAAACACATGGCGAAAAAGGCGTTAGCTACGTTTTGATGGAACGGTTTCACGACCAGAAAAGGAACTATAGTTTCTAAATAATGAGTGTGAGAAGAAAAACAGAGAGGATTGCACGCTGAATTGTATGAAGCAGAGATCCGGACTTTTTGAACATTTTCCTAGTGCAGAAAAACCAAATTAAATTTCAAGAACTGTCAATTTAAGTCATTTATACTTGTATATAAGATTTTGATAAGGTTTCACGCAGTGGATTCACAATTTCACGCAATGGAAAGCCGAATTTTTTTTCTTTTCCAAAAGAACAACTTGTACACTAAAAACATTCCTTGGCAGGAAGTCAATGGTTTTATGTATTGTAGAATTTGTATTTGGTGAATTTCAGTCTAGTTTTATTCCAATTTCTTAATTTTCACTTTTTAAACTGTCGTGTTTTCCCTCTAGCATTCTTACGTTTGGAGAAAATGAAAATGAAATTGTTTCCTTGTTCGGCTATTTAGCAGGAAATTCGAGGTTTTAATTAATTTGTTGCTTACCAAACATTCTTCGAGAGTTTCTGTTGCACTGATTCTCTAGAAACAAAAAGTTATTTCTTTATACACCATATACAATTCATGTACTCTCTCAACTGAGCCGTTGAGATTCGTGTATTGCTTACAGACCGTAGTGAGTTCTGTAAATATCAATGCATACCAAACCACTGGATTGTGTTTTTCGTGCGCAGGTTGGCAAGTCAAACTCCTGCTATTGTCCGCTATTCGCCTTCTATCATCCTCCTTTGTTTGAAGCCGATTAGCACTAACTCAGTATTAACCTGTGATCCCAACCAATAGGCTGCCATATAATTGTAGTTAACCCCGATTAGCACTAATCCTAGGTTACCTGCGATAAAAACCGATAGTTTAGCCCGGATGAGCACTAATCCTGGATTACCTGTGATCAAAAATAGCAGGTTGCCATAGTAGTTAACCTGGATCAGCACCAATCATGCTTCAAGCTAGTCGGCTATTGTTTTTGCGCGCAGTGGTGTTTTGGCCAATTGTCAGAAAAAGCGGTGGCTGATTGGGGCTGACTATCAGCTGGTTTGGTATACACTTATTATATAATTATTCAACTCAGTATTGTTGATCAGTTGTAGATGTTATGGATATTTACCAAGCTGCAAAGCGGTAAGGTAAACTCGGTAAATCAGTACCCACCATCACTTTGGCGAATATTAACTCATTGTCGTTTACTCGTGTTTCTTTTCTTAATTTTAATTATCCACAATAATAATATAATTCTATTTTGTCAAATAAAAGTTTCTCTTTACAAACTTTCTATGACCTGTTAAGTTTAACTTAGGTCTTTTTTATCTTGAATGTGGATTTCAAAGCATTGTACCCCAGTGGATGATTTTCTATTCTTGTTAGCAATCAGCCTTATCGACGTATAGAGGGAGATTGGGCTATGAACTTAGAAGTCACGAGAATAAATACGCTGTATGACCGAGGAGGACGCTGTGTAGTCGCGTGATTGATCCGAATAAGGCTCATTACTTTAAACCTCTGAGAAATTCACTTTTTCAGCACAAAGTAGAAGTCTTGAGTAAAGCAAAGGTTCTATTAAAAGTTCCGTCATTTCCATATGTATAATGTTTTGATTCTGACATAATTTTAAACGATAATGAAAGTCGATCCATCCTCCATGCACCTCGGGTAGCCCTTATAACCTTCCTGGCAATCAAAACCGTAAATAAACGGCAGCAGGCAATAAGTTGAGATATAGACGGGCTTGGCGTGTCGGCAGCATGCGTCATGCTGTAGACATGCGCGGTGCAAACAACAATCTCCGCAAACCCAGTGCCAACACCAGCACCTCGGACCACACATTCCAAAGCAGCCAGGGTTCGAGCCATTGCGCATGTCTTGACACGCAATTCTTGTCCTCTGCTTCTGCTGATTGGAGAAATCGGTATTATGGTTCCCAGACCCCTTGTGATTTCTTGTCCGGGGCCTTTGATTGGCAGGTGGGAGGGAAACGAAGCTCTTTGCTGAAATATTTTCTTGAAGGAGGGAAGATAGCGGTAACTTTTTTCTCCTCGCTATCAAGTACTTGGAGTTTGGCCAGAGCTGTTTCTCATGGTCGGGGTGGACCCACGGACTGGATTAACCCCAAGCAAAGCAGAAGAAAACGCTTTATTGCTCTTGGAAGCGAGAGGCTAATGGGTGCTTGCTTAACGATGAAGAAATTTTATCTAAGACAACAGCTTCATTCTTAGTTAAGACTCGTTTTTCTCCATTCTCTTTAGGTTCCCAGTGTTTACTTGAACGCGGAATTCGTTTAAGAAAGAAATATAGATCACTTAAAGACGTTGAGGACAATTTCTTGAATTTACGCCCGATGGCTTTGATGACTAAATGGTCTGAAACCAGTCTCGGTAGTCTAATGTCCACCCCCTTGTATCTGAGAAAAGAGGAGAAAAATTGTTATTGATGTTCATCAAAAGACGAAGAATCTGGCTGCAGTGATTACTGTTTAGCGAGAAAAGAGGAGAGGGGAAGGGGAGGAAAGAGAATTTTCGCTCCCTACCCCCAGTCCCCGCTCGATTTTCTTCTGTCGTTTTTCGGTCTTTGTCCCGCTCGCCCCAAATATCTGAGAGTATGAGGTTGGGGTGAGGGGGGGGGTTTACTCTCTATTATGGCCTATACAACAACAACAACAACAACAACAACAAGCTCTATTTGAATGAAGATAAAACATTAAAGCATTGCAAAAGTAAATCAAGGTGCTAAGAGAACAAGAATGAAACTGGATTCAATTTGATTACACTTTTGTTTTTGACGAAATAAACTTTTAGTCGAAAAGGAGCACGGGGCATCCCGGGGGACATCCCCTTCCTACCCCCTAGTCACCTTTGCGACCTACGATCTAAACATAACCTTACACCAATTTTAAGACCTCTTCCACTCCCTAAGGAAAATTGATGTCAAGCATGGCGTATATACTGAATCGGAGCCCAATCGACATTAATACTGGTTTTAGGAGAGGTGGTCTCAAAGAATACGGGATCAAAAGACCAGAACAGTTATTCTGAGTACCACCAATGTGTCTTTTAGCGCCCCGTTTTGTAAGATCTTCCGTTCTGTAAGATTTGCTCTCGAGAAGACGATCAGCGTGCGGTACTTCGGGGTCAACTGCAGGCGTACAGTAACTTTAAAGTAGTATCCGGTATTAGCCTGCGAGCAAGCTCTCTACTAATCTCGTACCCAGATCCTACTTGTGATTGAAATGTAGGATCTCCCTTTCGCTTGGCCGTGGGGGATCTGGGTACGAGATTAACTCTCTACTAGAGTCTCACGCGAGAGGCCTCACGCGGTTCGCGTCTCTCGCTACTCGCGCCAGGAACAAATCTCGCGTGAGATCCAATAGAGAGCTTGCTTGCAGGCTAATGCAGTATGAGCAAGAGGTATCGACTTCTTCTTCTTCGCGTTCACATGTGAAGTGGGGTGCCTCACCGAGGCGGGTTTCCCGGTCCACCTGGACGGGTAACCCGCTTAGCTGGAGTGAGTTGTCTCCACGTGAATGCTGGAGGTGGGGTGGGGTGATGTTCATCCAGGCAATTGTCTCTGAATTCTTTGTTGATATACGTTCTTAGAGACTACGCGATAGAATCTGAAACCTCACCCCAGCGCCCCGGGGTTGCATGTGAAGGCCAGCTTTTTTTTGACCAGGGGTAGGTGGGGTACCTCACCTTCCCGGAGTCCCCCACCGCCATGTGAACAGGCCCTTAGACTTACTTTCATTTTTTTCAGGGACAGTCTACAATCCTTCAGCTTAATTTTACATTCGATTCAACTGTCGACTGGGTTCCCACAGACACAAAGACCATGTCCATTTCCTAGACATATCGTCGCGTCAATGGGAAACTGCTTCTGTCTAGTTTAGTGGGAAAGTCCAAAAGTTAATTGACCCCTGGGGGGGGGGTACTCCCTATAATGGCCTATACGGGGAAGCTCCGCCCAAAAGGGGTACCTTTTTCACGCGCTTCAGGTATATGAAAGGGTAGGGATTTCACGAGTCGAAGTATATGAAAGGGTAGGAAAATCTGTCATTTAGGTATTTAAAAGGGCCGTTCATTAAAATATTTCGAACACACATACCTTATGACTGCACTGTTTTAATTTATTGAACGCTACATGAAAATGACAAGAAGACTTCCTGTTTTAGGTATACGAAAGAGGTACCATTTGCCAATGGAAGGTATACGAAAGGGGTACCTTTTCTGCCAAAATTGTATATAAAAGGGTAAGGTTTTTTCAAATTGCGACTCGTCAAGCATAGCATAGCCAGCCTGCCTTTATCGCGAGAGAGCCTGTAGCTCAGTTCCAGACGCGATCTGTGATTGGAGAATGAAACAATAGATAATACAACACAAACAGTACCCATATCCCTGATCAAAAAGAAGCCACGGGTCATAAGGACCAATATGAAAATAGAGGTGTGGAAGAGGTGCCGAATTCCTCTTTATCCGACATTTAGTATCAAGATTGTACAATGTGTTTATCTCTGTCTCTAAATATCTTACCCTTACGCGTTACCTTTACTCTACATTTTTATAAAAATATTATAAAAGTAAACAACATTAGAACGACAAATTTTTAGAGGCAATCGGGGTACCCTCCATATCTGTTACACCCGAATTGATGCCAAAATGGGAACAGGCAGTATCCCGAGAAAGCTTTATGACGGCAGCAGCGATCATGCTGATAACATCCTTTGTTATAGCAACAGTT
Organism: Pachyseris speciosa; assembly: GCA_016490735.1. NCBI lineage: Eukaryota > Metazoa > Cnidaria > Anthozoa > Scleractinia > Pachyseridae > Pachyseris > Pachyseris speciosa. The sequence goes on from JAEMWC010000284.1 coordinate 730,539, forward strand.
ACCGCAAACCAACGACCAACACCGGCAGTCTGGGCCGCACATCCCTAGGCAATTGTCTTTGTTCGGATCTCTCCTTAGGTCTTCACAAGAGCCTGTCTTTCTGTCATCACGATATTTTTGGTATGTGCTGTGACGAAAGTCAGCGGTTGTTGCCGGGTCACGCGCAGTCGAATTAACGTCATGTCCCATCAGCAAGCTCATGGACATCACGTGAAAGGGTTCGGTTACTGCATAGTCTTTTGCCCCGTCGTGTAAAGCTTTTGAGACGTGGGGCAAAAGCTGAATCTCTTGTTTGCGTCTGAGATTTTCCTCGGCGCTCTTGTACAATTCGGGGAGATTTCTCTGAGCGCATTGCTGGCTAAACCATAAGCCAACTCAATCTCTGCATCAGACGAAAAAAGAGCTGTCTCAGCTGCTGTAATGGATAATGGCTCTGCCGCTGAATTATACCTGCCAATCAATCAATCAATCAATCAATCAACCAACCAATCAATCAATCAATCAATCAATCAATCAATCAATCAATCAATCAAGGATACTTCACAAATTAATGTGATCAAGTAAGCTGAAGCCACTCTAAGGGCACTAAGGCCACAAGGTAGCTGGCATTACCCCTTAAATCTACCCAAAGTGGCTTCAGCTTACTTGATCACATTAATTTGTGAAGTATCCTTGTCACTCCAGCCACATCCCACAAGCTTTACGTAATCAATCAATCAATCAATGAATCTAAAAATGTGTAAAGTAACAAAGTGAGTAAGTGATTAATTAAGTGAGTGAGTAAGTAAGAAAATGAAAACTGAAATTTAAGTAAATGTATGAATGAACTTTCATTAATAATTGCTATCTATAGCTATCAGTTCTTTAATATGATAATCTAGAGCTTCGAGCTTCGAACTGGCGAGAGAAAAGTCTCGTACAACGTAGACGGTACGAACCAAGGACTTTCATACTAATGGTCACATTTATTTATTTCATTCATAGACTCAAAAGCCAGCCCCGCTTCCTGTAGCACACTATCAACAGCAAAACAGGATTTTCAAGCTTTCATATGAATGGTTACACTTCAGGCTTTAATCGGATGCTGTGGAAGGTGGTTCTTAGTTCTGAGTCTGTCAGATTATCAGATTACAAACAGTTCTAAAGGAAAAGACTTCTCAGGGATCGAATTTTTCGATCGAATGTTTTTATCCAAGGAAGTAACAGTAGAATCACGTGATATGAAGGCTTGGGAGTGAAAAGCTTTACCGCAAAGCATCATAATCAAGGAGAATAGATGCTGCACAAAGGTCTTTATTTTCTGCATTTTACAAACATAAAATTGCCTCAATTTGTTACCATGGGGAGACAATTAAAGCATAGCTTGAACAATTGTTTTCAGTAACGTCAGAATTCTGCTTGAACCAAGATTTCATAACCGTACGGTGGAACTTCTATTACCGCCGTTGTGAGAAACCGCAGACTCTCCACTGAGTTTTGCAATCGAAAATATGACCAATGAAAATGGTTCGCTATGCTACTCACTACAACACCCCAATTTCTACCTGCTTTGTAATGACTGTGAAAAGCAAGCAGGTTTTATTTCCGCCTCAAAGCAATCAATATCTTATGAATGGCCATGAGAAGAATCTAAAGGTACGTAGACGGAGCGAATTGGCGTTACATACCATACGAAGTTTTGATCCAAATTTGAGCTTGAAATCTCTGATTTGGCAGTCTTCTATAATTCACCAGTAGATTGTTTCTCTTGTCAGTCAGTTGTAGAAATCCCGGTTGAATATGGAAGCACAGAGCTACAATGTTGTTTTCATGATAGCAACCCTTCACCAGCGAATTTGAACGATTTTCAAACTTGAGGAAATTGCCAGCGTGAGTTGCGATGGTAAAGCAAAAACACGCCAGGAGGGCACTTTGACACAAGGAAAAAACGGACAACGTCATCTTTGACTTTGAAATCTCTTTTTTGCATTCAATCCAAACAAATATTCTGATCGCAGATTGAACAGCTTCGTTGTGTTTATTGTTTCCTACAGGTATCGAACCAAAGAACGTAATCCAATCGGAGAACGGACGATTTAGTCCGATACCTTTTTTACTTCCCTTTCTGATCTTTTTAGCAATGATCATGATAAAAACCGCGCACTGACGTACGCTTCCTAATTTGTTTCGACCTTCCCTGAACAATCTATACATCACAGCGGCTGTTTAGCCAAGAAGAACGTGCGTTAACTGAAGTGCATAATATTTCTTTTTTAAAAACATCAAATTTCAAAGAGAAAACATTTGTCCTAGTCTCGAGAAAGAAAACCTTGATCATCTTCGAATTCGTTGCCAGCACGGATGGCCTCGTCAACTGAAATTTTTCTTCCTTATTTATTACAGATTCACTCCACTACATTACAAACAAAGAAATGAAATTAACGAAAAAAAAAAAAAGAGTTTTTGAGAAGGAGACAACCAAAAGCGCTAATGCACCATACTAGGGATGCCCCCACTAATTAAAATACAAGACAGATATATATAAATAGAAATATAAGCATTCTAGTTATCCTTAATAAAGCTTAAAACATTCTTTTTAAAAGTTGCAATACTGTTTGATTCCCTAATATGATTGGGTAAACCATTCCATTCATTTACAATACGGTTAAAAAAACTATATTTAAGACCATTAGTTCTGCTAAAATTTGGAACAAGGTCCTGTGTGTCATTTTTTCTCAAGTCATAACCTGTATTTCTGTCCTTACAAAATATGAGCTTATTTGAAATGTCTATATCATAATGTCCATTAATTACATTAAAAAAAAAAATGTAACATCTCTAGTGAACCTCCTATTAAATAATGACAACAATTTTAGCTTAGATAGTCTAGTATCATATTCATCATCAGACCTAGTGATCCATCTGGTAGCTCTTCGCTAAACAGCCTCCAATTTATCAATGTTACGTTTAGTATGAGGGTTCCAAATTTCGCATGAATATTCTAATAAAGGTCTCACAAGACTACAATAAAGTGTTTTCATGGTATCAATATCCTTTAAGTCCCTACAAGTCCTCTTAACCAACCCTAAAACCCTATTTGCCTTAGCAGTTATTTTATCTACATGTTGGTTCCACGAAAGATTACTAGCAGTCATGGGCTCCTGTAGCAGTAAATAATCCTAAATCTTTATACAGATTAACAATTTCCAAAGGTTGACCTTCAATATTATACTCCCCAGCTAAGGGTGACTTTTTCCTGGTTATTCGCATGATCTTACATTTCTTGGTATTAATTCTTATCTTATTCATCTTACACCAATCTGAAATTTTATCTATGTCACTTTGAAAAGCAGACAGATCTTCCTGAGTATTAATAACCCTATACAAGTACTTCCGGTCAGTACTTTAGCGCGGGCTATAGAAATACTTTGCTATTACTGAACTGCAGCATATATTATATGCTTCTGATTTCGATGATGATAATACGTCAGTTCATGACAATATTTAAAACGCCGGGCTTGATCGAAGTTTCTCTTGGTTGCACTATGAAGACTATGAATCAAAGTCAATTGGGAGATAGGAAGCAGCGGGTTAGTTGTTGCAATTTGGTACGTCACATACAAATGCCATGTGAGTGGAATTTAGTGATGTTCCTTAGGGAACAATTTTTCAGTTGTCATTATTTTTAAAATTTAAGTTTTCGTGCTTTGCATTTGCCGTTCTCGGTCTTTGAAGAAACGATAAGGAAGTACAGATCATATTCCGAATGCGCAAGCGACAAGTTTGGCGGAAATGACTGACTACTACAAAGCGGGGTACGGAAGAAAGACTAGAAAAACGAAGTGTTGTGGGAAGTTAGACAAGTTACTCCTATTAAGGAGGCAGTCTGGTTAAATGCCGTGTTTTCCCTACATTTCAGCTATTTTCTTTAAACACCTCGTCCAGATTTCCTTCAATCGAAAACTGGCTCCATTAAGTCAGAGTCCTTGGCACAGTCAGTGTTTGATGACTTTTGGATTGGTTTGAATTAGCAAAAGTTGCGTGGGAGGGGAGGGTGTGGAAAATATTGGATTTGAAGGGGGTAGAAAATTGAATTTAAAGTGAATAATTATTAGACAAAGGCCAGACAGTCCGCTACCACAACAAGGTGCCTCTGATCCCGTTAGCGGACTAACTGGGTTATGTGTGTATTCATTTCTACCCTTCTAACTTTCATTCTCAATTCACCCTGTTTCCCCCGAAATTCAGCCAGATTGCCCCCTTATAAGTTTATTGTAAAACTCTCCATACTGTTGTGATGCTCATTAAGGATCCCAAGGAAAAAACCGGCTGACTCGCCGGGAGTATTCAGGGGCACCCAACGACAACTTTTGGTAGATATCTGTTCGTTGGAGGGTAATTCGCCTTGGGTTTTCGGCGTCGATTAAAGAGTGCACTCGGATTTTCGTAACTAAAACGTGGCCTAAAATATTCGCAATTGGGA
>JAEMWC010000284.1:740000-750000 GCA_016490735.1 Pachyseris speciosa
ACATCTGTACAAGAATTGCCCGAAACAATGGTATTATATCTAAGCTGAGACATTATCTTACTCTTCTGCAAATGAAACAAATCTACTACAGCTTAATATACCCATATATCTCATATGCAATATTAGCGTGGGGAAGTGCATACAAAACACATATTGATAGGATACAAACTAAACAAAATCATTCTGCCAGGCTTATTTTCTTTGCCACCGCTTATGGTGAGCACACAGAAAGTGCACTTCCAAAGCTAAATTTATTAGACGTTCTTACGGTACACAATGTTTATAGATTTCAGATTCTAAAATTCACGTACCTTTGGCATAAAGGCCTTCTGCCAAAGCTGTTTTCAAACTATTTTCAATATGCCAGTAATGTACACAAATACAATACCAGGTATGCATCGAAACGAAACCTTTACGTAAAGAAAGTGCGATCTAATACGGGAAAACAAACAATCGGATATGCGGCGTGTATTATCTGGGACAAAGTTCCCTTAAATCTTAAAGAACTAAACATATACCAATTCTCAAAACAACTAAAACCTTATCTACTGTCAGAACAGCATAACTAAACGCAACCTAAGCATATACTCTTTCATTCCTATTATATTGTACACTTAAAACTGCTTCTTTAAAAATAGTTCCTATCTCACTTATTTACAACTTTTAAATCTGGAGAACTGGCTTGAAAATCCTAGGATTATTTCAGCTCCAGGCTTTACCAAGTACAAACAGAAATGTTATTTATTATTTTTTAAACTTTATCAGCGTATGTATGTACAAGGCAAATAAAGGTGTGTTGTTGTTGTTTACTACTACTATACTACTACTACTACTACTACTACTACTACTACTACTACTACTACTACTACTACTACTACTACTACTACTACTACTACTACTACTACTACTAAAACCTATTTGATCAAGGGAACGATGAGGGTACTGGTGACGGGTGTAGCATGAGGACTCGCACTTGACAAACAAGGGCTTTCTTCTCAGCCATCAATCTAGAATTTTTGCTCCATAACGAAAATCCCTCTTGATATTTCCCCTTAAAGCATAAATAAAACTGAGTAATTGCCTGTGTGATCCTTTTTAAAAATTGTCCAGCTGAAAATTACCACTCAGTAATTATAAAGGAAATAGCATTATAATGCAAACAAATATATCCGATCACTACTTAGATAGTGACTGACATTGTTCAGCAGGTGTGCATGCAAAATATTATTTTCTCGAACGAGAATTCTTAAAATCGTTTGCGTAAAGGGAGCTAGAACCGTACAAAGAAAAGAAATTGAAAAGATGTATGTTTTTAAAGGACGCGTTTTGTCCGCGGACAAAAATCTTGTTAGTTGCTATAATGAGGTTTGGCGCGTAAGTTCGTGCGTGTAATGAAATACTGCCGGATATAATAGTAACTTTATGGCGGCTGTCTTTGTTATCTTCTGTGAGTGCGTTAGTGAGTGCATAAATCTTATCTTTCTTTTAAATGAAAGACAAAAGGAAAACAGGAATTAAATGTTGAGAAGAAAATAACTCAGTTAAGTAAGAAACGAAATTTTCCTGTAGTTAAGCATCGATCAAGGAAACCCATCCAGCTTTTTTTAAAGGAGCTCGGTCGCGATATTTTGGGTCATTATTAGAGACATAAAAAAATGCATTTAAATAATAGGAAACAGTGAAATAACATTTTGTCAGGCAAGATTAGCACCAAAGAGACAAGAATAAAAGCAAGCATGGCGAGGATGGCGAAGGATGGAGAAGATTGAAACGGATTACAAATGACCTTTTTGAATTTAGACTAAACTTTTCAAAATCCAGAGACCACGACCGAGCTCCTTTAAGGTTATGAATTCGTCTCCCTGTGGATATATGAAAATAATGTCTCGTATGCCTGATTGATTATCAATCCAATCGAGCCCCCACCATATAATTTTTCCTTACTGATATTTTTCTTCTTGATCCCACGTTAAATGTCCTGATGTTTACACAATTAAACTACAAATGTTTAGAATAATGTGGGGAATATTCCTGTTATCATCAGGATTTAAAGTACTAAAGCCCGGGCCGTGCAAAACGCTGCTAGCTTTGTTTGCCAACGGCATCCAACATTGTTGGGTCTACCACGCTGGGTGCGTTTCAAGACCTTGTTGGGGTGTTGTTGTTTCAACCGCCGACAACTGCAAATTAACATCACCTGAGCGCAATGTCCAACGCACTCAACCCGGCAGTGTTGGATGTTGCCGGCCAACAACGTTGGGAGCAACAACAACCAACATATTGGCCCAACAATGTTGGATGCCTTTGGCTAACAACTTTGGAAGCCTTTACGCGGGCGTTTAGGTCACGCTTCCAGTTGGGATTTATACACTATTGCACAGGTCTCAGCTCAAAATCTTGGCGTTGTCTCTAACGACATTGTTTTAAGGCATTTCTAAATGTTGGCATCCTAAACGTGTACACGAATGGATTTACCGCCGAATTTGGCAACCGCAAAACATTTACGTTCTCCAACGCCAAAGGAGAGAAACACGTTTTGCAGAACTCGCTTATAGAGTAAACCACGGACCCGGGCAGCCAAAACGCAATTGACAATGCCGTCAGTGACTACAAAGAGAGTCCGCGAGAGTCGTAAATTTCTTAAATTTTGTTTAGCTGATCGTCTTGATCGGTTGGGCATGTCTTGTAATTGAGGCGTTGTGTTGCGCCGATCGAGTACAAATGCTCAGATAACTTGCACATATTACTAGCAGGGCAATGATTAAGCACGAGTGGATAGCGACTGTTAGGAATGTTCCGTTCACCTTTTTCGGGTAATAAAGTGACAACAGAGACAGCCCAGTCGTGCACAAACGGGCGAAGCACGTTCGTTTTAGATGGGATCTGTGACCCCAGAAGAAGAATATTGTAAACGCATTTCCAACAAGGATTGCGACCGTCTCTGATGAAAAGATTATGGTCAACAGGATGGAGACTACAGTTGACATTCCGCCTTAATTAAGCTTGTTCGGAGTGCCTTGCTGTATTTACAATGTTGTAATAAAACGACAGTGACTTCCCTTGCAAATTAGGTAATAACCGCTAAAATGTTGTACTCACAAACAGCGGACAAAGTTTAGCTTACTGATGAAAAGATGCCACCCAGGGTAGAATGAATGACTAACTAACTATTTCACGCAGATAAAAGGTGTAGCAAGAAATATCTCCTGTGATATGTTTGTCTTCCATATGCAAATATCAGGCAGTTATTCAGATCGCATAAAACTGTATTGATTGAAGATCACACTTTACAGGCTCACAGTGTTGAATTAATGTGTAGAAAACGAGAGCCTTCCCTATTCAAGAACGGATCAGGAGTGTATTTGTAAAATCGTTTCAAAGCTCGTCGTTGTGATCTAGGGGATCGGCGCACAGGAAAATTTTAGTTGTTTTTTTTTTTTATCTCGATGAAAGAGAGGATATGGCAGTATTAACTACTTAATAAACGATAGTGAGGTGGTTACGGGAAAATCTCCAACTGAGGCCTTGCCGTATTGACCGAGCGATAGTAATACAGGCAATACAGCTAGGCCAAGTTTTGAGATTTTCCCGTAACGACCGAACGGTCGAGGTTATTAAGGCGTTTATTACAGTATATGGCTAAAGAAACGGTTCTAAAGGAAAAAAATCCTCAGTTCAAGCATAAGACGTCACTTCACATCCAGTAATGCGCGGTTATCTATCCATTCATCGTTTCATACCCAAATCAAACTTTTCACTAGCAGTTTTCCTGGTCGTGTTTTCTCTTTTTTGCTTTAGTCACAAAAATTTTCAATGTAAATGAAACAAATATGGCGTTTGGATAACCCTCTCTATTATTTCTTTCCTCATTTGGATAATCCGTAATCGGCCCGTAGGCATTACATACGGGTTATTGGCCAAGCGTAAGGTCAAGATGGCGGGATATTGGCCAAGTCCTTTTTTTGCGCAAAAAAGAACGACAGGAGGCTAATATCCCGCCATCTTGACCTAACAAGCTTGGTCAATAAAAGATCTATTATACGACTCAAAGGACGCTATTAAATGACAGTAAAACGCGGGACGAACGGGCTATCCAGAGTGGTCAAGATGGCTCTATCTTGACCTCGCGGGTAGCCAATCACAGCAGGAGAATTGATTCATCTTGACCGCTGAAAGAGCCAGTCATATAATAAAGGAGAAAAATGCCCTAGCGCTTAGCCAATCAGAGCGCGCGTTATATCTGCTACAAACGCTAGCGCTAACCATATAATAAATTGAATTAATACATCTTCATCATTTCCTAAGGTCGTCTGATCAATACAATGCTTTGACGCACTGTCACTTACACTAATAACTTAGAACATGAACATAAAAAGTAAGAAATTGTGTAAACAGCAGAGAAGAAACTCTGGCTGCTTTATCAATGAAGAAAGGCTGTTTCGAAAAGGAACCTATTTTCTTCAGTGCCATTTATCACTAATTGCATGCGTAACTCCTACGTTAGCAAGTAATTTGTTTTTCTCATCAGTATAGATAAGGGAAATAAGATAGAGAAATGCCGCAGTAAATACTCGGGAATACCTATTATAAGTGTCCTTTTATGAGCCATGGATCCGACCCTTCGGTTGGCTCCTCCCAGTTGCCTGTCAACCCATATCCTGGGAGTTCCGGACAAATTTAATTCGGATTTGTACTCAGTTGAGTATACTCGCCTTTTTCAGATATTGCAGCGATTTTAATTCCACTGCTTGTTTCTTCATCCACTTAGCAACCATTCATGGTTACTGATAAAACATCATTCACTCCATTTTTGCGCTTTAACTTTGATGAAAATTCTCGCTCGCTTCCAAGTTTGCTTCAAAGTCGGCAGCGGTCCGTACTCAGGGTCCGGCGCGCCATCAACCAATCAGATTCAAGAATTTTAGGATTTCGGACCGCTGAGATGCTTCAGAAAAAAAATCGATCTGGAAGACCCTGAGGAAGATAAAATGGACGCTTAGAACCTTAAATATTGAAATCTTTCACCACTGCGGGTGTTATACGGGTATAGAGATTGCATTACCGAATGAAACTATGGCTACTATTTTTTTGTGAAGTGAAATCAATAAGCAAAGGACCGCCAACGATAATGCTGTAAAACGTTGGATCTACAAGAGATCTATTTTTTTGTGACCATTCAAGACGGTCTCTCGGCTGAATTGAAAAATGACCTCCCGCATATCCCTTTTTCCACAAAAAGTCTTTTTTTCTTTGAACAATTTATCATTTGCAAAGACGCGCTCAGCATATACCAAGCCTGAGCATAAAACAGTCGAGGCAATGCATTTCGAAATCACTGAAAGACTTTTTTTAAATGTTTCTAACACCAGTCTTTCTAGTTCAAATTGTCAGTTCATGAGTTATGGAATCGCATGACGCGCTAAGGCAAAAAAAATTATAAAATAATAAACAAAAAATAAATAAAAACAAAATAAAAAAGGACAACCAATCAGAGGTCGAATTCAAGTCCTTCGGTATTTCATAAAACTTGTTGTTTTTGCGAGGGAATTTGCATGCTTTTAATATTTATATGTTCTATGAAAGGCGCTTTCGCCAAAACCTATTGTAATGCGTTTTTGATCATTGCATGTTAAAAAGCGCATATAAATTAACAAATTATTATTATTATTATTATTATTATTATTATTATTTTATTTCACTTTACTTGTCCACATTTACCTTCTAGGGCCAGAACCGAACCATGGTTCTAAGGCACTAGAGGAGTGTTTGTTCAATTTACTTGATTGAGAGGACCTTTCTCAGAATGTGTGCTGTTCCCAGAAGTGCTGTTTTCTGGATTTCATGTGGGTTGTTGTTGCCTGGGATTTCGCGCAGCTGTTTTTCAGTGCCTTTCCTAATAACTTCAAGGGCACCTACGACAACGGGGATTACCACTGTTCTCATCTGCCACATACGGGCTATTTCTATCTCCAGATCTTTGTATTTAGACAGTTTCTCTGATACTTTATTATTATTATTATTATTATTATTATTATTATTATTATTATTATTATTATCATTATTATTATTAACCTATTTGATGAAGGTAACGATGAAGGTTTGCTTCCATCACTGGTGACGAATGTAGCTGACTCGCACCTGACAAACAAGGGCTTTCTTAGACATCAACCAAGAATTTTTGATCCATAACGAAAATCCTTCATTAATATTTCCTCTTAAAGCATAAATATAGGGAAAACTAAGTAATGGCCTATACGATTCGTTTTAAATCTTGCCGTCCAGCTTAAAATTACCACTTAGTAATTACAAGAAGAAATGTGTTTTTCGTTGAACAAATATTGCAAAAGGAAATAGCATTCTAATGCAAACAAACATATCTGATCACTACAGTGTACTTAGAAAGTGATCAGTGTTCAGCAGGTGTGCATGCAAAATATTATTTTCTCGAACGAGAATTCTTAAAATTATTTGCAGAAAGGGAGCTAGAAAAGTACAAAGAGAATAAAAAAATATATGTCAGTTGTTGTAATGTAGTTTGGCGTGTAAGTTCGTTCATGTAATAAAATACTGTCGAATTGTAATAGACCTTATTCGCTTGTACATTTTGTTTTCCCAAAACAGATCATGTGATGATACTCAGGAGATTTGGTCCTTTTCTTGCTCATTTATAAGTTGTGCATGCAGACATATTCATTCTTGCATGCACTCTTTTAAATGGACGAGACAAAGGACCAAATCTCCTGAGTATCATCACATGATCTGTATTGGGAAAACAAAATGTACAAGCGAATAAGATCTATAGTGTATACTTGGTTAATTATCAGTCCAACCAGTACTAGCATTTAATTTTTCCTTACAATATAGCTTCTTGATGGAGTTTTGCTTTTTGCGATAATGGGAATTCTTGTCATTTAAGGAATACTGAAAACGCACTAGCTTTTCCAAAATCCCTCACTGTATATGATTATCTAAAGAGAAGTTTTTTATACAGTGGAGCTCAGTTGTGGAACAGTGTACCCTTAGAATTATGACAAACGAGTTCCTTGAGAAATTTTGAGAATAAATTGCGTCTCCATAGTTTTAAATAAGTTTTAAGTAAACTTAAGTAACATTTTAAACACGGCCTCCAAGAAAAGCAGCCTTTGCTGCTTTTAAATTTTTATTCTTTTATAATTGTAATTAGGTAGATCGGATAGTTAGTTGATAATGATTTTAAAATTACGCTGATAGAAATACTGTGTGTAAATAGAATTATCAATAATAATAATAATAATAATAATAATAATAATAACAATCTTTTATTAGGAAGCTCCATCACTAAAAGTGGTTTACATAGAGGTCCTAGCCTAATACTAGATATATATTATATAATGACACAATTAAAATGTCAAAAATATAGAGCTAAAGTAAATATATATATATATATATATATATATATATATATATATATATATATATATATATATATATATAATATTTACAACATAAACACTACAGGGATTAAAAAAAGATTACTTAATTATAAAAAGCAGAAAAAAGACACTTCTTAAAAATTGGCAAACTTGCTGAATTTCTTACAGTTCTCTCTAACTCATTAAAGTCTCTGAAACAGTGGTACCGCGAACGATGGTTTCACCAATTGTATTTGATTTTGGGGAGCTTTATGGTATCTTTGTTGCGAGCATTGTAGGAGTGCGTATCACTCTTTCTTACAATGTCCAAAGAATGATCCAGTTGCTCATTAATACATTTGTATGCATATATACACATCGATGACATTTCCTACGTTCTTCGAGATTCAGCCATCTTAAGATTGTTAATGCATCAGTTGATGAGGAGTGAAGCGATCTATCTGAATATCAACTTAGTGCTTTGTTTTGCAGAATTTGCAATTCCTTCATTAGTGAGACATTGTCCTTGTCACCCCAGACTAAATCAGCATAATCAAAAATAGGTAGCACTAAGCTGTTATAAAAAAGTAACCAGGCATTATAAAGTAAATAATACTTAATTCTACGTAAAAGTCCAAGGTTCTTATTAATCTTAGATGAAATATACTCAACATGGTCGGACCATGTAAAAGTTGAGGACAACATTACTCCCAAATATTTAAAACTAGTTACAGAATTTATATCAGTGTCAAAAATCGATAATGAGAAAGAGGAAATACCAACAAGTTTCCTATTACTGCCTATAATCATGGATTTCGTCTTCGTAAGATTCAAAGTTAGTTTGTTTCCATGTAGCCACTGGGCAACTTTCAAGAGATCATCATTCAGTGCCTCTTCTAATAGGTGTGGCTCCTTAGAAAAGTAGTACAGGACCGTGTCATCAGCATACAAAGTCACCTCGCAATTCTTTATAGCCAGAGGAAGATCATTAATATAAACCAAGAGGAGAAGCGATCCCAAAATACTCCCCTGTGGCACCCCAAAGGTCATCGGGAGAGGGTCAAACACAGCATCACTACAGGCAGTCCGCTGTTTACCATGACTCAGATAAGACTTGAACCACTGTAGGGTACTGGGCGAGACACCGATAGCCGACAACTTAGACAGCAAGATGTCATGGTCAACAGTATCGAATGCCTTGGTCAAATCTAAGAACACTGCACCGCACAGTTCTCCACTCTCCATATGCAATAGGACCTCATCTGCAAAACTGGTGAGAGCTGATGTTGTAGACAGCTTGGGACGTAAGCCAAATTGTTTGCTTGAAATGAGGTTATTTGAATTCAGAAAGTCATAGAATTGAGAATGGACGACTTTTCCCAATATTGTACTCATTGTTGGCAGAATAGTCCTGTCCTATCCTATACCCGCCATCTCAGACTTTGCTTAGCTAGTATTTTTATGCAAAGAAACGGGAGGACTTAATACCTACGAGCATGCATCTGTCTTAGCGATATGGCAGATTTCAACCGGATGTCCGACCTTGGCGAATTGCTGGTTTGCAAGTGACGTCACGGCAGGCATGATGGGGGTCAAGAACAATGGCCTATCTCTCCGCTGGGAACTCAATTCTTTATTTATGCAATTTCTTCGAAAAAGTCTTGACCCCCACCATGGCCACCCTGTCACGTGGTTGAAAACCAAGAATATAGCTTGATCATGCAGTTCCATTTTATTTGCGAATGAACCGGAGCAGAGCGCGGATTTGCATTCGATAAATGAGCTGCCATCTAGTCGAACGCCGTTAATTTGTCTTCGCAGCAATTTCTATAATGACAAGGTAAACCACCTTATAGAGTACTAAAATTACAATAATTATATGGACTAGCAATATATAAGGCGACTTATTTAGTTTTTGGAATCGTTTTCAAACGTCGAACTTTACATGTGCCGAACCTAATACCTACTTGGGTCGACCCAAATTGGGTCTGGCACACGCCTTATGCTGCCATCTTTCAATTTAGAATACATGCATAAGTCATGGTCATATTTAACTACTAAGCTTTGGAATGGTTTACCTACTAGAGTTAGGGAGTGTCCGGACTTAGCCGCTTTCAGGCGCGCGTTGCTTTCGTTTATGGCGAGGCTTTAAGTTAACTTTGCGATGATTGTTACAGATCTGGGGAGGCTGGGCTGGACACATAGGTGTGCTATTCTATAGCATACCTATGAATTTTTTTTTTAATTCTTCGAATTTTAATGCACCTCCGCTTACTAATTAGATATTACACATAAATTAGATACATATAAATTAGATAATATATAGCTTATCAATATCTTTATCTTTTGTCATTACTTCTTATTAGTTTACTATTTGTAATTAGTTTCACGTTCACGTTTAAACGAGCTTTCAGCTCCTAGGTGACACGTGGGTAAATAAAGTATTATTATTATTATTATTATTATTATTATTATTATATTATGCGAATATCGAATTAGGACAGACACTAGGGGTGGTCACAGCCAGAGTTTTGTTACGTCCCTAGTAGTTCTTTTACGTGCCACAGAATCAGTTTAAGTAAAAGTACTGTGAGACCCGACCTACGATT
>JAEMWC010000284.1:760000-787500 GCA_016490735.1 Pachyseris speciosa
AAAACCCAAAGCGAATTACCCTCCACCGAACAGATATCTACCGAAACTTGTCGTTGGGTGCCCCTGGTATTTTCAGGGCTGCGTTATGTCGGATAATGTTTATTATCATTATCATTATCATTGTTATTTAACAATTGGTGTCATGAGTCAGCGTGCATTCATCGAGATATGAAGCACGCGGGAATTTTGAAGAGCACGAATTTTCGTAAAAGTTTACGCCTCGAGCAACTCTAGCTTCTTGCGTGCTCTCCAAACTTCCCAAGTGCTTCATATCTGGATGCACGCACAGTTGACGCATGAACGCATGAACATTTTCAACGCGGACGTCATCAGCGTGCACTTAAGCAATATACCATAAGTTGCTATGGTTTATAGGCTGATAAACCACGCAGGATGTTGGAAGAACACTCGAAGCGCTTGTCATTCCCTTCAGGTAATTTTCTTTATAATTCAGCTCCCAATAACTCGAACCTTCTCTGATTTCTCTTGCAGGTTCGAGTCAGCGGGAGTAAACTTTACCTCGTTTGATGCATACCCAAGTAGAGGCCGCACTTGAATTCAAGATATTTCTGACAATTTATCGACCTTGGCTTTTTGCGGTCGTCGTAATTGTGACCAGTTGCATGACATCACAAATTTTTCCGCGAAGAGGCCGCATAACAGTTCCAGGCGATGTTTAAATAAACACTGGCTTGAGCAAATTTAGTGAGTGATAATTGCTATGAATAAAACCATTCACTTTCCGCAATTTTAAATGCAATATGCAACGACGTGACTTGGTTGCGAGTCGATTTTTGAGTGGAAATCCATTTACAAGTCAAAATGACGAACGTAATCAAATAGCATTGCCATTGGAGTACTTGGAGGGAATTAATTTCGGCTTCACATAAGAGACAAAGAAAACCGAAATTAATATTAAACATAGACTTTTTTCACAAATGGCGGTCGACAAATGATTCTTTTATTAATAATATTTAGCCCTACTAGCCTCGTTAGCGTGTGCAAAATTAAATAAAATTCTAGTTGAGCGTGAATAATACTGAACCTACAAACATCCCTGAAAAGAGTAATCAGTCGTCTGCCATTTATGGAAATTTGGAAATTTGTTTCGCTTCATCGCCGATCGTTAATTAAAATAACGACGTGAAAACGAAAATGTGTTTTTTTTTCATCACGGCAAATTTTGCCGACCTCGGCCAGATCAGTGTTTCTCAATACGTTTCCGCTTCAAAGCTATAGAGAGGCTCCTGGTGCAGCAAAACGAGCATTTTGCTTGAATATTCAGACTCTTATCACGTTAGAGGCGTTAGCATAGTTGCTGGAATAATTTCAAAGCATTTTCGGTATGGCAACTCCAATGAGACCATTATCAGAATCACTGAGCACGACAGAAACGGAGGTGAATTATTCGCCTTCCTCGGGCCACGAAACGGAGAAAAGATGCGGCAGAATTCGAACCTGCATAAAGTCGACTCGTAACCGTGTTATTCTTCTCTGTGTTGTGGTAGCCATCCTAGCGGCTGTGGTCGGAGCATTACTCGGCTACTTCGTTCCGCGATTGTTAAAGGGTTCGTGCGAAGAGATCTCGTCAGCTGGAGAAGATGTTGTTGACAAATTTGCAGATGAGGTGAGCACGAAGCAACTGGAGGACAACCTCAGGTATTCAGAATATAAGAAGAAAACTACAATTAATAGAGATATGCTAAGTAGCCGCTCTCAAAATATCCTTGTCCAGCATTACTGAAATTTTCGACAGAGTTTTTAGGCATGAAATACGCCAAAATTGAAAAGTACTAGAGTGAAATACTGAGTGAAATGGTACACCATCGTTTTATCTAAATCGGGTCTGCATTTTGACCTTCTACATAATAGAATATTGGACTCAAACTAGTGCCTTACAGAATCAATTTCTGCCATCAAGCGAATATCCTCGGAAAACACCGATTATGGCACCGAAGAAAGGTGAACAAAAATGTAAATAAACAGGATATAGGGCCGCACAGCTGACGAATACAGTCGTATGAATATTGATCTTGATTACTGATTATATTACTTATTTTGGTTCAAGCGTATATTAAGCAACTTAGTGGCTATACCCGTATGCCCGGCAGAAAGGAAGGGTGAATTTCTAAGGAAAGCCTTAATTTAACCTCTTGTAATTATTCTATCTTCGTTCAGAAATTCCAAGTGATTAGGACAACGGAGGTGGCTTCGTAGTCTCCTTCGCAGTCGTTTTTTACGTGACATCCCAAAAAACGGCTGCGAAGGAGACTAGTGGATTCGCGGGTGACTGGGTTTGCGATCTTGGGCATAGTATGAGCTAGTATGAAATCGCCATATTCTCGACGCAAAAGTTGAGGCTAGCGCGACTCACTTTTTAGGGAGCTTTCAACTGGGAAAACTGGGTTTAGATCTTAAATCCAGATTTCGGATTTCGAGTAGATCAGAAGATCGCCGAGGATTTTTTGACCTGATTGAAATCCATGACGGGGAAGGATTCCACAGGTTCACAGATTAGCCGATGAACAATGAAAACCCAAAGTCTTTTGTTACTTTGCTTTTGCGCTACGCGTTTCACCGCTGTTGCGGCTCTTCAGGCATAGCAAAGTGTGTTTATTGACTTATTGCGTCACAGATGTAATTGTAATTACAATTATAATGGCTATTGTAATTCTAAGCGCGCGCGAGCAATTAGCGTAATTTCAAATCATTAAGAACGGGTTTATACTTCAAAATAAAAAACCTCTCTTTGTTCTTTCTCATGCCCTCTGAGGGGCTGAGAATGTTATAAAACGGAAAGATAGTGAACTGAGGTGTCAATCCCGCAGCACATTCATCAATATGCTTGCTGACTCCTAGCATACGTGTGTGCGGGTCTCTAATCTGCTGATTTACTTGATTTACGTGATAACATGTGCAGGATGTGGACATAATTATATAGGAGAAACGGGTGATGTCCTGAGAAATAGAGTGACAGTTCATAAACAGCAGATTAGAGACCCGCACACACGTATGCTAGGAGTCAGCAAGCATATTGATGAATGTGCTGCGGGATTGACACCTCAGTTCACTATCTTTCCGTTTTATAACATTCTCAGCCCCTCAGAGGGCATGAGAAAGAACAAAGAGAGGTTTTTTATTTTGAAGTATAAACCCGTTCTTAATGATTTGAAATTACGCTAATTGCTCGCGCGCGCTTAGAATTACAATAGCCATTATAATTGTAATTACAATTACATCTGTGACGCAATAAGTCAATAAACACACTTTGCTATGCCTGAAGAGCCGCAACAGCGGTGAAACGCGTAGCGCAAAAGCAAAGTAACAAAAGACTTTGGGTTTTCATTGTTTTTAGTATATATATATATATATATATATATATATATATATATATATATATATATATATATATCTATATATCTATATATATAAATTTGACAACCTTTCCACTGACATTCTGTTTTTGGTACATCCGCGAAACCTGGTCGCCAAATGTGGTGTACAATGACTCTGTTAGGTCCCCGATTAAATCTACTGTTTCTAGAGCTTGAATGCGCTACAGCAATCTATCACCGAGGCTATGATGAATCATTGTACGTTTTGCAAACGCTTGTTTATTCTAAGGAAGATAGAATACTTTGAATAGTCGAGAATATGGCGATTTTATGCTGTGCTACGATCACGACCACTACTCGCGCTTTCTGGCAACAACACCATGCTTAAGGTGGGACTTAAGGTGAATTGGAGTGAAATTTTAAGGAGTTTAAAGAAGGGATTAAAACGTACAAAAATTTTTTGAAACACCACCAGACAGCTGACACCCCACAAGGGCACTGAAGGTTGCTGGGGAACTGTTTTGGTGTTCAACTACTAATTTTCCACTTCAAATTCCAATTTTAAACCTTCACTAAATCTTCAATATTTCCTATTTCCCTAAATTTAACAAGTCCTTTGAGAAAAATTACCTCTACCCAAATATGCCCAAAAATCACCAAAAAAAATTCACAAAATATCCGCACAATACAGCTTCGTGGGTGAGCATAGGGATATTGGATTGCTTGAAACGCGAACGAGATATTAACGTCAAATCCATGTTAAGCGACACGAAAACGGTTTAGGTCAAATTCCGCCTGTGTTAAGTCACTCTCACTCTGGTCACATCCCAGGGGAAGGATTGTGATAGATGGTGGCGAGATGTGGGGGAGGGGGGTGGGGAAGGGTTGCTCTCATCGGTACACGTTACTGGGAAGGCCTCTTTTGGTTTTCCAATTGGTGATCTGTGAACAATTTGTGTGGTTAAATTTTATGGTGAGTTTTGTTGCGTGTTGTAAAAAAGCCAGATGGATTGTACGACTGATGCACGGGGAAGAAGGAACGGTGAACACATGAACTGCCTTGAAGCTTCTTGATTTTCTTTCTGCTTTACTTTATAATTTTACTGTACTGTTTAAGAGCTCCATTGTGGGCGTTGGGCGTTTCCGTCAGCTGTATTCCAGCTCTAACTTTATGTATTAATTAAAAGGCCAAACACAATTTATGTTTAAATAAAGCTCTCGCGATTCCCCTTGTGTGTGTCACTTAGTATCCTGGCCTATGAACGAAAGCGAGGCATGCATTAGAGTTGACAGTGGCTTGAAAGTGAGGCTCACCCCACATTTCGATTCAATTTCACTGCACCAGACTTACTCAACGAATGAATTTTCGTTTCAGGTTTTTTTCTTCGAAGCCACATATCGGTGGCTCAGAAAGACAACACGTTCTGGCCAATCACATTGCATCAAAATGGCGGGAATATGGCTTTGATGACGTAGAAACACCGCAATACCAAGTGCTTCTTTCTGTGCCACAGGAAGATCAACCAAACACAGTTGAAGTGGTGACCAACGGAGTTGTAGAATACACTATAGTTGGAAAGATCAAAGTAAGTGTATGGCGATGATTGTGCTCTAAATAAGTGGGAGCAGAAGCTTCTGGTTTGAGCATCGATGGCGCAAGTTTATAATTAGCTCCTCAGTGATGTTAGGCCGAACGGACTAGACCAAGAGAATTTTAATCTTTGTCAGCTTGGCCCAGGTAAGAGTTGCTGCTCATTTCAATTTCGATACTAAATTCATGTTACGGATTTTCATTGACCGTTATATAAATGAATGTGTTTTTGTCACGTTCTCCCGCGTAAATAAAATTAAAACACGCCGACCGGTTAGCTCAGTTGGTAGAGCACAGGACTACCGTGCGGGAGGTCGCGGGTTCAAACCCCGCCCGGAACAACACTCAGGGTCTTAAAATAATAGAGGAGAGAGTGCTGCCTTTGTAATTACATCTGCAAATGGTTAGACTTTCTAGTATTCTCGGATAAGGACGATAAACCGTAGGTCCCGTCTCACAACACTTGTTCCTAATAATCTGTGGGACGTTAGAGACACTTTTCGAAAAGAGTTGGGGACGTAGTTCCCGGTGTGGTGGTCTATCACTTTCTTTAAAGGCTGACGTCCGATCTCACCCTAGCGAGGAATTGTAAACGGCCATGAAACTATGTGATATGTGCGGTATATATACCATTACCACAAATGCAAATTTAATTGTGCGTTAATCTGCATCTGTAGTCTGATGCGAGAAAAAAGAAATAAATAATCAGCCGAACGTTCTTTCTCGATCAGATTACCCCATTTTTGTCTCCAACTTTCTGTTGTTAACAAGTGGGCCGGACTCCTGCAGAAGTGAAAAAAAATATCTCAAAATAAATTTAACAATTTGTTCATGCGTCAGAGTTCGTTCATCGAGATATGAAGCACTCGGGAAGTTTGTAGTGCGCGAAGGATGCGTAACGCCTCAAGCAACTTTAGCTTTTTAAGTGCTCTCCAAACATCCCAAGTGCTTCATATCTCGATGAAAGCATAGTTTAAGGCCGACGTTAAAGCGTGCACAATGAGAATATGATGCACGCTTGCGCAATTGTATTTGATTACACTAATTTACTAGCTATGTTCTGCTATGTTATTAAGGTTGGCGTATAC
This sequence comes from Pachyseris speciosa, assembly GCA_016490735.1. Lineage (NCBI taxonomy): Eukaryota > Metazoa > Cnidaria > Anthozoa > Scleractinia > Pachyseridae > Pachyseris > Pachyseris speciosa. The sequence goes on from JAEMWC010000284.1 coordinate 766,015, forward strand.
GTGTTATTACCCAGTCCTTATCAACATATTTGCCCTATTCTTTACAGACTTTATTTCCTTAGACTCATTATACCATCGTTTCCTTATTTTCAACGCTTTGGTTGTAGTAAAACGTTTCTATGACCTCCGTTTTTGTCGCTCTGTGGATACAACTGAAGTATAAATTAAAATGTGCCATTTAATTCACACGATATAACGAGAAATTTGACAAAAGAGTTAATCTTCATTTTTTTTTCTGACTAGGTGGACAACAAACTAGTTGACTCGAGCTCGTTCCAGTACTTCCCTTTCCTTGCCTATGCTCCGTCAGGTGAAGCCGAGGGAGAACTGGTGTACTGCAATGAGGGAAAAGAAACTGATTTGCAAAAGTTGGACCAAAAGAAGATCTCTGTGAAGGGCAGGATTGTTCTGATAAGGGGTTACGGCGCTACTGTAAGTACAAATGTTACTGTCACACAATATATGTCACGGTGCTCAAGTCAGCGGGACTCACAGACCATAACAGCATTGCCATTATCACCTCGTCTGAAAATATTACTCTTGGAATCGCCAATGGTCCAAAGGATTATAAAAGCGAGCATATCATTTGATCATTTGATATTACGACTCACGTTTTCGTCGAAAACGTTCAGTTGAGGTTAGAATCGAGAGAACGAGTCTGATTATCAGGGACACAATGAATTAACGTTAAATGCACCCCCCGTGGTTTCATCGTGTATTGTTCAGACAGTTTGGAGACCACATCGTCCATGATTTGCAGAAAATTTTGCTGCGACATTAGCTTTGAACCTTTTTCGAAGCAAAAGGTTCTTCCTCATTACCTACTCAATGTACGGCTAAACCGCGATGAGTGAGGTGAACAGAAAACTCCACATGAAATCTTATCGCCCTCTAGACCAGAATAACCTCATGAGCCTGAGGATGTAAATTGCAAACACCCTTATTCTTCGGCCAATTCAACTCTAGTGGGAATAAAATACACACTACGGTGACAAATATGACAAAACAACGCATGTTGCAAAATTTTGACATTTGGTATGCTTCAACATACATGTAACGGTCACTTCTGAAGTGAAATGAAAGTTTTTAAGCATGCGCTCTTTTGTCATGTTTATCACCGCAGTGTGTACTTTTATTCCTACTCTGTTGCCAAGTAATGTTATGACGCTTTGTCTTCGGACTATTCCGGAAAACGAATAATTATTCGTAATAAACGGTAACTGTGTTCTTCTTATAACATCACAGTAATATCGCGTTCCATTAACAGTATTGATAAAGTACAGTTTACTTGGAAAACGCAAGATATGCCTTCTTTTGGAAACGTTTTGGCGGCAAAACCGTGCGCGATCTGGCTTGCACGTGACGTGAGACCGAAGGTCGGATCAGACGCTCTGTCCAGACCATTCAGTGCGCTGATCTTAGTTCAGTCACCTCTACCGAGAGTATCCCTTTATCGGAATTTGCGTTCTTTTGGAAATTCAGTGCGCTGATCTTAGTTCAGTCACTTCTACCGAGAGTATCCCTTTATCGGAATTTGCGTTCTTTTGGAAAACTTTTTTCCGCGGATTCACGTGTTCTTACACCGGAACTTGCATAACCAGAATAATCCCATAATAGCCCGGTCTTTACTTCATATCTACTTCTGCAGAGTTGCATTCTTTGAGGTTCCATTGTATACTTGACCTTCCGTGTGACCGTGACCTTGACCTTCCGCATCCTAGGTGGCAGCCGCCGCACGCCGTGGAGCTGTCGGAGCGCTTTTATATGTGGATCCCGAGACCGTAGCGCAGGAGGGATACGCGAGTAAAGACACCTATCCTGAAACACCGTGGGCGTCAAAAGATGCAGTGTTTTCCAAAGGTCTGTATGGATATTTTGGAGATCCGCTGACACCTGATGTACCGTCGATTCCCGGCATGCATCGCAGGCCTAGAAATGCATCCGATTTGCCCAGTATCCCAGCACAACCCATCTCGTATGGGGACGCCATGAAACTTTTCAGTCGGCTTAAAGGTGCGTTTGCATTTGGTCTAGCCTTAGATAGCGTTTAAGAAAGCTGGATTCTGAAGAATGACTGTCTTTAATAATGGTTTATATGCAATGGACGGTGTAAACATCAGTTACATCATGAGCCGAAACGAACGTAAAAAATGTATTTAACAAATAGATTCCATGTTGCCGTGCGTCTGTTCAGTAATAGATCACAGATGATATCAAAATGTGGTAAAAACAAAGAAGTGGCACACGAGCCGCAGGCGAGTGTGTCACTGATGTTTTTATGTAATAAAGAAACAAAATGCAAGCGAAAAACTTGTTTATTTTCACATTTCTGGAAAAATAGTTGCAGTGATGACGTAATCCGCGCATCTGTCCTCTAATAGATCATAGCTAAGAACCAATCACAACGCGCGAACTATTCACCTTATTATATAAAAAACAAATAGATTCCATTTGCCAGTGCGTGTGTGCTCTGATAACGCACGGATGACGTCAAAACTGTGCTATGAGGAAGATCAGTCACGCTGCTCGCCCGAGGCTCATTGTGTACTTTTTTGTTTTTACCACGTTTGACGTCACCGGACATTATCAGGTACACATGCACGACCAAACGGAATCTATTCGTTTCATAATTGATGGTATCGAGCACTGGGACTCTTCTATGACTACTATTCAGTTCACCACTCTTAAGGCTTTAAGAAGGCTCTCGAAAATAGAATACAAATACTTGTAATCTTAAAATAAGCCAAAAAAAAGTATGTTAATCTTTATAATAAGTATATTTAGACATACCCAAAAGAATTCAGATACTTGTGGTTTTGTTTCAAATTTGTTGAGCGAGCGAGTTGTTCCCTACCTATTACGGTCTCTCACGTGATATCTTTAGCGAATGTTTTTGCAGGTGAACGGCGAGAAAAGCCATCGGCAGGTATTTTGCAGCGAGGTGGGGCAGCTCCCGAAACTCCTCATTGTTCGCTTCCTTTGCCGTAAGCTTTTTCAGGTTCTATTGTGACTGACTGACTGACTGACAGACGGACGTACTTACCAGCGCACTAACCAAAAACTCACCCACACAGTGTATATATTGACATTGCCTTCTCCTTTTTCTATCAGGAGATGAAGTTCCCTCAGGTTGGCGGGGAGATCTTAAGGTCACGTACAGATTCGGACCTGGCTTTAGCAAAGCCGGCACAACCGTTCGAATGCGTGTAAACAATAAACTAGTCGTCAAATCAGTATACAACGTTATCGGAACCATCAACGGTCAACACGAACCCGACCGCTACGTTCTGGTGGGAAACCACCGTGACGCAGAATTTTTTGGGGCAGTTGACGCGTCCAGCGGCTCAGCGGTTTTGATGGAAATATCTCGAGTTCTTGGAAAACTTAAAGAGGGCGGCTGGCGACCACGGCGGACGGTCAAGCTATGCAGCTGGGGCGCTGAAGAGTTCGGTTTGGTGGGTTCAGTTGAGTGGGTCCAAGAGAACGCAAAACTTCTTGCTAACCGTGCCGTTGTTTATGTCAACACTGACGTGGCAGTTGGAGGAAATTTCACAGTGGTGGCTCAGACCTGTCCAATTATAGAAGACGCAGTTTTCTGTAGAGCTAAGAAAGTTAAAACTCCAAGTAAGGAATCAGTGTATCATAACATGGTTACGAGATTCCCTGCCACGCTACCATACAGTTATTTCAGCGATTACTTGCCATTCTACATGAGCATCGGAATACCCGCTGTTGACTTCTCCTATTTTCATGGGCACAAAAATCGATTTATGTTGTACCCCGTTTATCACACTCAAGAGGACAGCTTTTATTGGATCAAAAAGTTCATCGATCCAAAGTTCGAGTTTCACGCCACCATGACGAGGCTAGTCGGAGGAATGCTTTTGGATTTTAGCGAAGCGGTTATTTTGCCTTTGAATGTGGGTCACTATGCCAAAGCTTTAAGAACTCAGTTTGACGGGTTGGAAACTCAATTGGAATCTCGCAGCATTTCGACTAAGTACGCCCGTAATGCCCTCCAAGAGTTTGTCAATGCATCGGACCTTTTCCAAGATGCCAAAGCCAAACTTACTGGAAATGAGAGCGCGCTTGTTTTGAGGGCCATCAACGACCAACTGGTGGAGGTCGAGAAAGCATTCATATCTCCATACCTGAAAGCGGGCGATCCAATGTACAAACACGTGTTTTCAAGGAATCAGGATCAGCAATCATTTCCTGGAGTAATAATAGCATTGCAGACGAATAATAACGATGAAGTTGAACAACAGCTGTCGTTGGTGGAGGAAGCTTTCTTGTCCGCAGCTGACATTATAAGGCCTGTAGTTTGTAAATAATTGAAAATATATCGAAGAAAAAACTCGTATACTTTTTGCGCAAGGGTTCTCAGTTTAGATACAACCTCAAAAGACCATAGAATTCCGAAAGTAGCGGTCCCACGAAATTAACGTAAATTTTAGGGCCTTTCTGGTACAGTCGAACCTATATTAAGCGGACAGTTGTGAAAGGCCCAAAAATTGCTTCGGCCGCGGTCGCTCTTTAGTAAGTCCCAGAGAGCTGTTTCTATTGTTTGTCCTGTATTAAAAGACCCTTTGTGAAAAGAAACCACTCAAATATAATACCAAATAGCCTGGCAGATAACTGGATCCCGCGTTTATTTTCGGAAATCATTAAATTTCCGGAGATTAACGTTTGCACTTTGTGGTCAAAACTCTTCTGTAGCATGCCTTTTCCTGCTAACAACCCGCGATACGTGGCGTTACTGTTTTGTTATGCTGTTTCTATACTGTGTTCTCTTTTTTTTGCATTTTCTTTAACCGAGTAATTAAGTTTTTAAGCGCCTTTGTATATAGACCGCTGACTCAGTGTAATTCGTGAGCCGAATGGCTCACTCGAAAGAAACAGTCCACTGGAAAATGCCATAGCGGAGTGAGAAGCGGTTCCTTGTATGTACGATGTCCAATTCTTCCTGTCGGTGAAGAAAGAACTCATACAGGTAAAAAATCATTGAAAGAAAAACTGTGTTCCCTGAAGCTTGTCGCGCAGATGGAACAGCTCAGTGTTTTACTGTTCAAGAATGCCGAAGAATCGATGACGAAGAAGGTATTTTAAAAAGTGGCATTATGCTTATTCCGCGATTGTGTTTTCCATGTTTTTATCTTCAATAACTCACGTATTTTAGCTTCCCGAAAGTGGCCGCGCTACACGAAAGTTGCGGCCCGTTAGGTCTGTTAATTCCGAAACTAATGGGGCTCGGTACTTTCAGAACTTTACGGTAGTGTCTGATACACTCAATTTATAAATCCGGTAGTTTACGAATTGCGCGAGAGGCGTAAAGGAGGAGGCGACATTTATGAGAATCGGTGGAAAATAAAAATCTCAGTATCACATATCGAAGGTTCCCGCGCCCAGAATTCTGCAAACTATGGCAATCAACACGATATATTCCGCTTACTAAATCCGATGGTCTCTAAATTGAGAAAAACGCATCACGACTTTTCGAGCAATGACGACTTTAAAGAGAGTATTTTGAAATAGCGTACGGTTCACTCGGGTAGCGCCCGTTTGAGTATGGGGAGCTTTCAGTTGCAAATACTGAGGAACTGTTTCGTTTGCTGATCATGTAGCAATGCCACAGATATCAAATCATAATAGTACGGTATCTAATTTCTTGACGTTTTGACATCAATCGTTTCTGGTCATGTATACGCCCCGAAAACTCGTGTTAGCTATTGGCTGTGTTTGTGTAGGTTTTTTTGGTAATGTTTACCTCGGCTTTGGAAGTAAGTTCAAGTTGAGAACAAGCAAGCGGGACTTAAGTCACGTCGGTTATGCGCCACGATTGTGCTTAAGTCACGTCGGTTATGCGTCACGAATGTGCTTAAGTCACGTCGGTTGTAAGTCACGATTGTGCTTAAGTCACGTCAGTTATAAGTCACTACTGTGCTTAAATCACGTCGGTTATAAGCCACAACTGTGCTTAAGTCACGTCGGTTATAAGGGTGCGTTTCTTTGGGAGAATCCAAAATTGGATTTTTGATCCGAGATCATGCGGATTCTTTACCACCAAAGAAACGAGAAATCCGAAAATGGATTTTTTTTTCATTAGCCGTGACAACCCCAACATGCATAAAAATTATGAAAATACAAGCAGAGCGGATAATTTCGGTTCAATTTCACGATAAACTCACCTTGATCGTTCGCCATGACCCAGCTGACAAAATAGCGAGAATATGGCGGATTTTCCACAAGACAACCGCTTGCCAAACGTACTACTTTTTGTATCTGTTCCCCAAAGAAACGCACGGATCATGAATCCTAAAAATCCGGATTTAGATTTGATCTAATGTATCTAATCGGAGGGTAGATTCTTTAGATTCATAATCCTTTTTCGGATTTTAGTAAAGAAACGCAAAATCCATTTTTGGATTCAAGAATCCGGATTTGGATTTTCCCAAAGAAACGCACCCTAAGTCACGATTGTGCTTAAGTCACGTTGGTTATAAGTCACGATTGTGCTTAAGTCACGACGGTTATGCGTCACGATTGTGCTTAAGTCACGTCGGTTATAAGTCACGATTGTGCTTGAATCACGTCGGTTATAAGTCACGACTGTGCTTGAATCACGTCGGTTATAAATCACGATTGTGCTTAAGTCACGTTATAAGTCAGTCGTGCTTAAGTCACATAAAGAAGCTGAATGTTTCGTTTGTTTGTCAATTGGCATAGTTATACTTCTGTTTTTATTCGATACTTTCAGATATTTTGGTTTTAAGATGGTAGTCTCATTGCTACTTTTTTCTACCGTTTTTTTAGACATTGTCTTTTAATGGTACGATCGAAATGTTTTCAAATTTCACTAGCGACATATCGTAGGATAAACCTTGCCTGATCTTTCAAGACTCGTGTCCGTAAAAGATTTTTTCGCCTTAACCCTCAGCTTTGCGTCTCTTCATCTCGGCGTTGTAGTCTTCGTTTCGTGTTAGTTCGACTACCCGCCGCTGGAGCCGGTCAATGTTTGCTTCAACATTGGCACGAGAAATTCCATTTAGAAATCCCGAAGTCTGTGAATAGCACGAAAAGCAAGCTAGAGTTAAACTCATCCGCAGACTATCCAGTCAGTCTCATTCCAACAGCAGGTTTATGAACTGTATTTGAAGTTTAAAGATTTTAACATTCTTAATAACAAGTGACTAACTCGAATGCTGGTCAGTGATTCTCAATTCCAGGATCTATATAGGTCTGACTAAGGTCTTGAGTATATCATGGGACCGCGGGCCGAGTCTCAAGGCGAGGCGCAGAGAAGATGACAAACAGTTCTCTCGGAAACCTGTCGGCCGACTGTCGGAAAACGGTCGACCGACAAACGGCCAACGATCGACCAACAATCTGTCGACTGTTGTAAATCAAACTTCAAATCGTCAGAAATGAACGCGGCTTGACGACTGTTTAGCATTAGACAGGTATTTTTTAAAAGACATGCAAATGCGGGTTTGGCAAAAAAAGGATTAGCTTACCCAGGCAGGCAAGGTGTTATTTCTCCAATAAACAGGATTGCATACAGAAGACCAACTTTTGAAAAAAAAAAGCTCCCTCGCTCTATTTATTTTGTCACGACCTCTCATACGCGCGTCATCGATACAACATTGCCCGATTTGATACTTAAGTGCTCTTCCAGTAGAGGAGAAAAGTTCTTCTGATCAGAGAGTGCCCACGTTGCTTCCAAGCTTTTCATGTTGCGAACGCGCTTAAGTTTCTCTAGCCGAATTTCAAGATCCCAATATGGCTATTTTGACCACTCCAGCAAGAAAATCGATTTCCATGCTTGGCTTTAAATTAACGGGCAGCTGGTAAAAGCAAATAACATCGGATTTCTATTCTAAAAAATATTGTTATTCTCGTTAGATGGTCACGTTACTGGAGTCGAAACTATTTACCCTACTCTTGTGTAATTTGCATTATTCCAGCCAATACACCACCCTCCCTAAAAACTAGAGAATCAAATGCGTCATACTCAACCACTTCCCTGTCACTCAAAACTAATATCATATCACAGTCTTTGATAGTGTCCAACCGATGAGCTATAGTAATTACAGTGCAGTCCTTCAGTTTCTCGTGCACCGTGCTCCAAATGGTTCGCTCTGTAATCGGATCTACATGGGCTGTCGGCTCATCTAATATTACAATTTTGTTACTTTGCAGTAAAGTACGAGCCAAGCAGACAAGCTGTCTCTCCCCCACACTCAGATTAGCTCCTCTTTCTAACAGCTCGTACTCCAGCTATCCGTTAAGGTTCTCCACCAAAGATTTGAGTTGCACGTCCTGCAGAGCTGTCCATAGGTCAAGATCCTTGTGATGATTCAATGGATCAAGATTCCTTCTCAATGATCCACTGAATAAAACTGGAACTTGACCAAGAACCGAAATACATCGCCTTGATTCCTGGAGGTTGATGTCGCTTATTTTCACTCCGTCGATAGTGACATCTCCTTGAGCGTCAGGCATGCGTAGAATTGCTGCCACCAAGGATGACTTGCCTGCACCAGTCCTTCCGGCAACACCAATCTTGGACTTTCCTCTGAACTCAAAATTTAACTTCTTTAATACTTGGGGTCTTCCTTCATAATACGTTTAAGACACATATAATCTCAAATGTCCGTCACTCGGCCAGTTCGTTGGTGGAAGTGTCTTAAGTTTGTAGCCTGGTTCAGATTCCAGCTTGGTATAAGATTGTACACGCTCCACCGAAGTCATTGAATTTTCCACTTCTGAAAATTGACTAACTGCGTACTGTGTGCCTTCTACAGTCTCAACGACGTAAGCTAACGAAAGTCCAGCTAAGGCTAAAACAAATGAAAAACACTCATTAATTGACAATCTTTGTGTTAGTCAATTTCTAGACACACGAGGATTTCATAACTCACATTAGAGAACTTAAGCAACGAGGATGTCGACGGCAACGAGAACCTCACAAAACAATAAGCGAGTTCGGAGTTCCAGCGGTCAATCACGAAATAGCGCGCGACTGGGAGCGAGTCAGGATAAAAAGTGTCTGTTTCTAGGAGTTCTGTAAGCTTTCGATAAGTGAAAACTTGGATGTAAATGTTTTAGTGTGGATTTCTAAGTGGGATAGCTTCATGTCGGAAAGTAAATTATCTCTTGACGACTTCAAACGATGGAAAGTGCCTCAGCTAAAGAAATATTTGCGAGATCGTGGTCTCAAAACAATCGGAACGAAGGAAGAACTCACGCTGAGCAGTGTTCAGCACCCATAAAGGTTACAACGGAAAAGGAGGAATTGGATAAAGCTGAGCAGTACAAGAGCCTCTTACACTGCAGAGGGCAAAAGCTGTCTGATCCCTTTGATATCGAAGAAAAGTATTGAGAAGGAGAAGAACATGGAATGACAAAATGGCCACCAATTTACCAACTACAAATCGCGGAATTCATACGATCAGGAGTAGATGGAATGACATTAGGCAAAAGGCTACTGAGTGATTACAAGGAAGGGAAAGCATACAGTTACTTTGATGCAAAATGGATTAAAGAAGTGTTTTATCATGAGATCTCTCCTACTAACAAACTGTGCTTCTTAAGATCCACGTCTACGCCATCCCAAAAAATCGGAAATGTTCCTCACAAAATTTGGGTTTGTGCGGACAAAAAGACCGGCTCAGTGGAGAGTGCTTACTGCACATGTTTTGCTGGGTAGGTAAAAATATATTATTTTCTTTTGCCAACATTTTTGTTTCAATATTTAAAACGTCTGATCAGGACCCCATTGCCTACAGGTCTGGTATTTTCTATTGCTGAATTCATACATGCTTTAATTTATCAAGAAAAGTAATATAAGGCAGTCCATTGTGATACATGCTGTTATGTTTTTGTTTCTCTGAATTGAATATTGACATATCCTGATGTTTAATTAATTTTAGGTTGGGATCTACTTGCAATCATGTTGCAGCGGTTCTCTTCAAAGTAGAGTATGCATGGACAAATGGGTGGACATTGCCTTTGTCACCAACCTCCAAGGAATGTAAATGGAATCAGTATGGTGCCAGGAAGAAAATTGAACCAAAAAGAGTCGCAGAAATGCAATGGCACAAGCCTCACTACAATAAAAGGGGTACATTAACAGCAAGTACACATCTTTTCACTCTAATAATTTCCTGATACAGTTTCTTCAGACAGCTCCAGAGAAGTTGTTGAACAAAAATATATCACATTATTATGATGTTCTCTCAGTAGAACTGACTTGAAAATATTTGTCTAGCTTTCCATAGTAGCTTATCATGTAATACAATATCTCTATTATTTTGACAGGGAAATCTGCAGTAATCAATCCAGTCTCCAGGCAGTTGTTCCAAACAATAAAGCCATCAACTACAGAAAGTGATGTGTTGGGTGTGGAGAACTTAATGCATGCACTCTACTCAAGCATGCCAAATGCGTGTGCATTTCAATATGTAGATCTGGATGCAAAAGACCAATACCCACCTGAAGCAGATTTTAATGTTCAGCAATGTATTGATGTAAAAACAACCCAAACAATTCCTCCTTGTATTCCAGAAATTGCATTTACTGTAAACACTGTAGATGAACTTATTGCAAAGTTAAGCTGCTTTACATCTGAGCAAGTGAAATTACTAGAGGAGCATACTCGTGGGCAGAGTGAGCATTCTGATTGGAATTCTCAGCGTGTAGGGAGGATAACTGCATCAGTTATTCACAGGGTTAAAACTAAAGTGAACTCACTAAACAAGGATTTTAGTACTGCTTCTACTTTTCCTTTAGTAAAATTATTGACCGGTCAAGCACCACAACTTTCAAGTGAATGTATACCATCTCTTCAGTACGGACAACAAATGGAGGGAGAAGCCCGTATAAAGTATCAAAATGAAATGAGGCTTGACGGTCATAAGGATATTAAAGTACAATGTTGTGGCCTTTTTGTGTACACTCCAAGATAAACCCTATATTGGAGCATCTCCTGATGGTTTGGTAAGTTGTAGTTGTTGTGGTGAAGGTCTTCTGGAAATAAAATACCCATTTAGCATAGCCAACCAGAGTCCACTGGATGCAAGTCTGACTACTTAGAAAAGGACAGCAGTGATCATAATGTTAGGCTTCGGCAAAACCATCCATACTACAGTCAAGTCCAGGCACAAATGGGTGTTTTGGGAAAGCCCTGGTGTGACTTTTTTGTTTACACCCGTCATGGAGTTTACAGGGAGAGGATCAAATTTGATCATGAGTATTGGCAAGAACTTGTTAGGGTAGCACATTTATTCTTTATCAAATATGTTGCACCTGCACTTCTGCAATGCTCAGCTCAAAAAGCTGAAACTGTACCAAGCTGTTTATTGTGTAATGATGAACTTCAGTATGTAGAAGTTGATGTTTAGTGAATACTTTTTACAATAAACATTAAAATAAGTGCATTTTGCTCATCCTCTCATTAGTAATTGCTTGAGACCAAGTACCAATAGATTGTAAATAAATGTTGTTTCTTAGAATGCATCAGTCTCTGTATGTTTCACAAGACTGGAATAGATTACAACTGTATTTTATTGAGACATTGGAATTTCCTACATTCAAGCATTTGCTATCTCAGAAGACAATCACTCATTAACTAAGACTGATTAACATTGAGCTTGCTCAGTCTCCTCACAATATCAATATTCAAAAAGTTATGAGAATTATGGAAATGATCTTCTGGCTAAGATATTTTAATATTCCTACCACAAACAAACAAAACCCTTTGAATATGTAAGTACAATGAACAACTTTTAAATTCTCCTTACTACATTTCATCTTCTACTAACTGGAAGAATTGAAACATCAGTGTACTAGTGCGGGTAGCAAATTAGAAATACCTGCACAAATTACAAGAATGTCATCAATAAGAGGTACAAGTGTAATTGGTAGAGTATTCTTTAAAATTGAAAAAACCTTCATTCGGCCAATTGCTCTCTCAACGTGTATTCGTGCATTGGCAATTTTTTTGGTTGCAATTACTTTCTCTCTAGGCATCTGTTCAAGCCCTGAGCTTGGTGGTGGGATTTCCAGTGTAGCTCCTCGCATCATGAGATCTTCTCTTATTGTGAAACCCCTGTCTGCCATAATTAAGTCTGTAGGCTCCAGAAGTTCAAGGAACCCAGACTCTCGAGTGATGTGTTGGTCAGATGCTCTGCCACCCCATGCTTTTGAAAGAAAACTAATCATACCATTTGGTGCAATTCCAACAAGAAATTTAACGGTGTTATGTTTCTTGTAATCTGACCAAGTGAGAGCCTGAATCTCAAGATTTCGTGGACGTTCAATAAATACTTCACTGCAATCTATTGTACACCGTAGGTTTGGGTAATGTTTAAGGGACTTGGGAAGATTTGCTCGAATTACCTCTTTTGAAGGCCAAAATATGAGAGGCTTTAATTCACGACCAAGAAACTTGACCCAGGTGTTGATGACCTGTGAAGCTCCCCCACTGCTAATCCCAAACATTAGTCTGCAAGCATTTCATTTGTGACTGCTATTCGTAATTTTAATAAAACCAAAGTCAATTCTTCTTTCACAGTTAGTTTTCTCTGTGGCCCTGGTTTCTTGGGCGAAGCATTGAAGTTTCTCCGGACTTTAGTTGAAATAACCTTTTTTGACCCAGTCCAGTAACGCAGTTTCTTGGATTTCTGAGTGACATACTTAACAAGGTCATTGAAAGTTCTTTTACTTGGCAAGCCCGTATACGTCCTGATCTTTGCATCAGTTTTCAAAAAGTTATCCACAGCATTCGTTCTCTTTTTTGATTGTTTCTGAAGAACAGCATTTTCGGCTTGAAGCTGTTCCAGTTCTAACGGCAGTTTTCCAATAGTTTTCTCCTTTTTAATGCACCCCGGGCATGAGCAATTCTTTACACAGTCGCACACATAGATGTAGTCGTGATCATGTTTAATGCTATAATTCACTTCGCGCTCGTTGTCAACAGCTTGTTCAAGTTTAATTTCATCTGCACTATTATCTTTGACACCATTTCGATCCACTTCAATTTTAGCCTTTTTTTCGACAGGGCTGTTTTGTACACACTCGTGTGTACTCTTCATTTTACGGCCTGGTCTTACCCGAGACCTCACCTGACGTTGTTTTGGCTTGTAGTTGTTCCCAATATCAACAGAGGGACATGGATGATCAATAGTGGGTTGTCCATCCACAAAATGTTTGGAACACACCCTGTCATCGTCGTTTGGCTGCCAGTTTTTCCCAGTTTTAGGATCTTTTCGATTAATGGCTTTAATCCACTCCATCCTAGTTCCAGGATCTCTTTTCAATGTTGGGAAGGGGTGAAGCCTAAATGGGACAGGACACGAACAGCTGGGGCTTGCACGATGAGAACTGTGCGTAGAGCAAAAGCTATTCCTCCACTTTTGTAAGTGATATGTGCTGCTACTGCATCCCACAACAGCACAAATCCTCATATTGGCCTAAAAACGTTTCTTCGCAGTTTTCTTTTACAAAAACCCAGCTATCGTTGAAAAAGTTCCGCTCACAACTCACGGACAACAACCAATTTTTATCCCGACTCGTTCCCAGTCGCGCGCAATTTTGTGATTGACCGCTGGAACTCCGAACTCGCTTATAAGCTTAAGCCCCATTTACACTACGGCAAAAAATGGGTCCGGACCCTAAAAAAGTTGGCAGGGACCAATCGTTTACACAGCACTTTCGAGAGCAAAAGGGGTCCGGACTCGTTTTGTTTTCGGTTTCAATTTGGGGCCATAGGCGCCTATGGCCCCCAAACCAGAAAAAAGCAAGTCCGGATCCATTTCTTGCAAATATGGTGCGGAAGATTTACACGGCAAAAATGTCTGGTTCTTTGGGTCCAGACCCATTTTTTCTGTGCGTTTTACATTTTGGTACATTTCTTTGCCGTGCTCTGCAAAAACACAACGTGATATGACCCAATTCTATGTTTTCTGGAGAACGTGAGCGTATGACGGTGAATTCTTTCTTTTTCCCAACTTCAATGGCGTTTTTACTAATTTAGGTCCAGTATAGTTCACCAGTATTTTACAAGTTAAACAAGTTGGAAAAATCGCGAAAGAGTTACAACTGATTTGAAATAACGTTTTCCTTGCCGTTGCCGTTGTCGTTGCTTGAGTTCTATTATTGACAAAGACGCCAAAATGCTGCCCTGAGTTGCTTCCAAATTTGGTAAACTTAGTTGCTTTGTTTTGCTCTCAGTTTCCTGCCCTTGTAATGAACTCGACCTACATGAATTAGGTAAAAATTGTACTGATTCTTTATTTCGCGAAAAAGGCCTAGGCTGCGAGATATCTGGAAAATTTAGCGCTCTAATGGCTCAAAATAATGACAATATTGATCATGATCCTAAAAAACGATTGGAAGAGACTCGATTACGATTGCATACAGTCATTTTTATGGAAACTGGGAACTTAAGTTAAGATCGAATTCTTAACATTGTGCCTTGGTAATTACTGTAAGAGTAGTCTCTCATACGGCACTACGCCTTTGTTATGTAAATGTCACCTTTTTTTGAGCTGTTGAATTATCCTAATAAGCATGGCCGGACATGCTATAGGGAATCTGACCAATGATTTCTCGGCCTAAGAATCAGGAGATTTTTATGCGTAGTTTTTGCAGGATGACTTTTAAATAACTGGTCGCTAATCACGCTTGGAGGAGAATGTATTTATATCCCGTTAAACTGTTGTTGTTGCCCAAAACAGAAAGCTAAGGCCGAGGTCTCTTATTTGTCACATGTGCACTAACTTGAGAAAAAGCTAATTTAGGGGGAGATCACTTCGAACCTACCTGCATCCACTGATAGGAAAACCGAAGCAACTGCCACACAGATTATAAAAGGAACACAGAGGAGATCAACACGAACACCAAACCAGCGAGTACTTTCAATAATCATGTAAAATGCTTGGTTGTGTACATCTTGATGCCTACAAAGATATCATGGAAAAAAATATCACAAAAACAACTTTCAAAATAGGAAAACTCTCCGCAAAACCGAAGTCGATCGTGCTCCTGGATTTTAAGGAACGTTTTGGCGCGAATCATTCTTTAAGAACAAAACAGCGACTTTAACAGCGTAGGCATCAGTGATCAGAGGAGAGGTAGTGTTTAGCATAAAAATAAATGACTATGGCTACACCAAAATGATCAATTTTTCAGTTAGAGTTGGATTATTTATTGAATGAATTACTATCAAGGTTAGCTGAATAGCTACAGGCCCGGTCAAAAAGAAATAATACCATGACTTTAACCAGCTGCAAAACTATAACGAACTCACAATTGACCAAATTATCAAGTAGTCGTCGATACCGCTGTTCATGGCTTCGTATACGTCTAAGCTTTAACGTCTTTAGCTCTCTAAAAATTTTCACGTCTTTCATTTTCATTCTTCACATTTATTTGCGTCACATGTTTTTTCTCACAGAGGGACTAAGTGGAGCCTATTCAATTCAACTAACTATGCTCCAGATTATAGCCCAATACAGTAAATTGATACAGATATTGACTGCATACCTGTAAAACTGTTCGATAAATTGTTCTTCCATTCCTCTAGTGCGTATTGTATCCAAACCAGTCATACTCTCTGAAAAATGAGAAAACACTGGACTCCGACAAATTGACTCCAGCCTCTTTAACTCACGAGATGTTTTCAGATAGTATCTGACAAACAGCACAAACACCACTAATGTAGGCAATAACACAAAAAGCAACCAAACATTAGCGACTGCTGGTATGAGTACCGCTGAAAAAGCAAACGGCATATTTTGGATGCAGTTTATAAAACGTTCTGGTAGCTGTTCGTCCATACTTCCGACATCCCTTGAAAAGCGATTTAGGATTCGTCCCGTTGGATTGGCGTCAAAGAACGAGAGCTGAGCATGTAGTGAAGCCGCAACCATGTTATCGTGCAAGCGTTGTGAAGAGCTAAGTGATGCCAAGATAAAGAGAAACACTCGGATAACCGTAAGAAGGAGTGCTCCCCCAGTCAGACTGGCATAAATAATCAGGTTTGACAACTTTTGCTGCTGCTCCAAACTTTTTTTTGATAAAAGGGAGAGACACACGTCCGGAGAGACCACGACAGCTAAAAAAGAGTAACAATATTTATATGCACATAACTGTTATCAAGGATCCAACAGGTTATTTTGTCCAATCGTTATACTCATCTTGCAGTATATTCTGAAAACATGAATTAGCTCCGAAGTATTATAGTTAACAATTATTCACCGAAGTGGAGGTGAATAATTGTTTTAGTATATACCACACAAGCTGAATAATTAGCGAACCAAAACATCACTACATGTGTGACAATATACCGATAAGCGGTCGGAAATTGTAAAATCTCGCGCGCCGGCTTCTCGGAGGTGAATGGTACTTGCTAATCACCTCCGAGTATCAGTTTCCCTCGCGTGGAGAGTCTGGCCATTAGCGCGCGCGTCACACTTTATACACGCGAGATTTGAAGAAAAACAAATATGGCGGCGCTTGGCTTTCTTCGAGCAAAGCTACTTTTGTCGTGTTCAAAAAGAAATTATCGTTTCTCTGAGGCCGCATCTACTCAATCGACTCAAGTTAACTCAATTTACATAGGAAAATTTGTTTCCGTAGATTAATGCATATTAAAGTTCCACAGAAAAATTCCCACCTCTGCTGCGATCAATCGATTCGGGAACAGGGAGCATAAGGAGCCGGAAAGTAATTGTAAAACTACAAAAGTGGAATATCACCTCAATTTTACTTACAGGTTATACGGCTCAACATTCTACCATTTCTATACCTCACCACCCCTTGTTGTTTGTCGCTAATCACATCGATCTATAGATCTGCACATAATTTAGTCTATTTCGCGCTTTCACTTGGTGTTATTTGAAATAAACATGCTTAGTCATGGTACAAGTTGTGGAGAAATTATTTTAAGTGAGCCATAACGTCTGTCCAAACAGTAAAAAGAACAACTGTGGACTAAATCCACCGTACTGAAATCAACCCGGCGCGTGGGCTGCAAACAAAGCTACGGTAGGTGCCCGCGCGTGTACGCGTAAGGTTAGCGGCAGTCAGCAAAGCGCATGAGCAAATGTCGATCTTTTAGGGTTGGTTCACACTAGCGAGGGAATCGGAAGCGGAGTCGGAATTGGAAGCGCAAGGAGTGTTACGATCCAGTGTAAATAAAAAAGTGGAATCGGAAGCGGAGTCGGAAGCTCTACGGAATCGGAGTCAGAAGGATCAGAAAAGTTCCTTTTTCTTCCGCTTCCGCTTCCGCTTCCATCGCTTCCGATCCAGTGAGAATAAGGTGAACGGAATCGGAAGTGAAAGCGGAATTATCAGGCAATCAAAAAATTCATTACCAGTCCCTTTCAAACTTAGAGCAAGGAAAAAAAAAAGGCGGCTCAAGAGGAAAAACTGGCAGAGGCTGTGAGACAGTTCCCCGTTCTTTATGACAAGTCCTGCAGGGACTTCAAAGACAACAGCAAAAAAAGGCTAGCATGGGAGGATGTCGCTAAACAAGTAGGACTTCAGACCGGTATGTATTGCAGTAGTGAATACAGTTTCATTTGTTTGATGTTTTCGTTAGTCAGGATCATGCTGTTGTATGGCTGCAGTTTTCCCGGGTTTTACCGTTTGGGTATTAGTTACCGTAGTATTGTGTCTGCTGAGAGGTTACCTGAGGAAAAAAAAAAACAAAAAAAAGAAACAAAGCTACGTCATCTCCCGGGTCCGCCATCTTGAATGTTTACAAATGAAACCGAGGCTTACGCTGAAAGCGAGACTTACGATTCCGCTTCCCTTGTGCCGATTCACACTAGATCAGAACTTTCCTCCGCTTACGACTCCGCTTCCGTCGCTTCCGTCGCTAGTGTAAACCAGCCCTTAGAATCCAGATTTTGAAATGCGCGAAAACGCGCGTGGAAATTGCTCAACTCACGAAGGTTTTTCCAAGAAAGACAACCCGGTGACCCCCCCTTTTTATTATTTCAATATTTTTGTCTTATGGAGAGGAAACGTCATACAAAATTCAAGAAAATTTTATCAGAGAAATTTTACACTACTCGTAAATTGCCTTTTCTTCCGTTTATAAAAAATCCGCTTGATAGAAAATTGTTAAAAACATTTTGCAGTTTCCTTTTCAAATGGCAAAACCAATCCCGTGAAAAAAATAGGGAGTCACCGAGCTAATTTTTAAATTATAAGTGCCGGAAGTTTAAATGCAGCTCTCAATAACCCTCAAGTATCGTTGCCATGGTAAAAGCTGATGACGTAATAATAGTTATTTTGGTCAACAACTAAATGTATAATTATTTTGTATCGGTTTGCCTTTTGTTCTTTTCTCTCAAAGTTTACGTCGTGAAAACGTTGTGTAACAGCAAATAAGGCAGCCAATAATACAAGAAGAACTGGGTGCCATCCGGTTTTGAAGTAATTCCAGTAAAGCTGAAATGACACCTTTCCAATAATCCTATCCTCGTCTGGGATTTCAAGGCCCTTGGGTTTCCTACCCTGAAATCGATCAATAGGTGGCTCCCCATCGACCTGGAGGTACCTAGGTTCGTTACGAGGAAGGCGTCCGACCTTATCTTCACCAGCGAAAATACTTGGGAGCATACCTCTTGTGTCATTTGACAATTGAAGTTCCAGGGGTGTGCCTATCCCCAGAGTACAGCCACTATCCAAAACAATAACTTGATCAGCTTCTGCCAAGTGCCTCTGAAAATGAGACACCAGAACTCGAATCTTTTCAGACAGCAGACCGCAAATGCACTTATTAAATATGTGCTGGCCAACTTTTTGGTCCACAGCGCTAAGTGGATCATCTAGTAATTCAACGGCCGCAGACAAATAAACCGCTCTGGCCAGACTAACGCGAGCCTTCTGCCCTCCACTGAGAACAACTCCACGCTCACCGAAAATTGTTTCATCGCCATGTGGAAATCGGTCGATGTCTTCCTTAAGAGCACAAGTATCAATGACCGTTAGATACCATTCATGATTATAAGACTCGCCGAATAAGATGTTTCTCTAATAGTGCCAGAAAACACCCAAGCAACTTGAGGAACATAGGCAATAGACTCTGGGCACTTGACCGTACCTCTTGACAAGCTCACTTCACCCGCGATAGAAGAGAGGAGTGTAGACTTCCCACTGCCGACCTGACCGCAGATAACTGTCATGCTTCTTTGGGGTGCCACAAAGCTCATACCGTTGAGGACGTACTTTTCGTCTTTTTTTTTTGTAAATTAAGTTTGACACGACCAAGGCCTCCTCCGTGTCATTGGATGACATAATATTTTCTTGGTCATTAGTCTTGGAATCATCATTCATCCTTGTTCTGTGTCCATTTTCGTCTCATTCAAATCAGGTTTCTTCTTTATAGGGGCGGAGCCATGATCTTGGCTGTATAGTTCAGTGTTTTGTTCGGACAAGCCAATCAAGCTATTAATCAATCAATCAATCAATCAATCAATCAATGAGTCAGTGTTCAGTCAATCAATCAATCAATCCAAAAATGTGTAAAGTAACAAAGTAAGTAAGTAAGAAAATTAAAACTGAAATTTAAGTAAATGAATGAATGAACATTCAATGAATAATTGCTATTTACTGTTATCAGTTCTTTAATATGATAATCTAGAGGAAGGATCCTAGAGCTTCGAGGCTCGAACTGGCGAGAGAAAAGTCTCGTATAACGTAAAATTACTGATGGTACGGACCAAGGATTTTCATACCAATGGTCGCCTTTATTTATTTCATTCATGGACTGAAAAGCTTGCCCCGCTATCAACAGCAAACCAGGATTTTCAGGCTTTCAGGTGAGTGGTTACACTTCAGGCTTTAATCGGATGCTGTGGAAGGTGGTTCTTAGTTCTGACTGAGTCTGTCAGATTATGTGATTACCAACGGTTCCAAAGGAAATGACTTCTCAGGGATCGAATCTTTCGGTTGAGTGTTTTTATCCAGTAGAATCACATGATATAAAGGCTTGGGAGTAAAAAGCTTAACCGCAAAGCTTTACTAGCGAGGGGAATATATGTTGCATAAAATTTCTTTATTTTCTGTATCTTACAAACACAGTGTTGCCTCAACTTGTTGTCTTTGAGAGACACAAAGCATAGCTTGAACAGTAACTTCTGTTTCCGCCGTTGTGGGAAACCACAGACTCTCCAATCTGGCAATCGAAAATATGACCAATGAAAATGATGAGCTATGCTAATCACTATAACACCCTGATTTCCACCTGCTTTGCAATGTTTATCAAATAAAACAGATCTCATTTCCTCCTCAAAGTAATCAATATCTTATGAATGGTCATAAGAAGAATCTAAAGGTATGTAGACAGAGAAGTGCCAGCAAATTAGTGTTACACACCACACGAAGTTTTGATCCAGAATTTGAGCTTGAAATCTCTGATTTGGCAGTTTTCTATATTTCACCAGTAGATTGTTTCTCTTGTTGGTCAGTAGACCTTGTTAGCTTGTCGATTTTGTTTTCCCAAAGTAGACCACGTGATCGTCCTAAGGGAATTTGCCTTTTGTCTTTTCATAAATTATTCGTACATATGCACGTGAATAAGGCGAAATTTCAAAGAAACAGTTCTCTAGGGTAACATCACGTGATCTACAATGGGAAAACAAAATCTACAAGCTAAAAAGATCTGTTGTAGTATGTAGTTGTCGTTTTGGTATGCGCTGTGATATAAGCCAGCGGTTGCCGGGTCACGCGCAGTCGAATTAACATCATGTCCCATCAGCAAGCTCATGGACATCACGTGAAAGGGCTCAGTTACTGCATAGTCTTTTGCCCTGTCGTGGAGAGCTTTTGAGACGTGGGGCAAAAGCTGAATCTCTTGTTTGCGTCTGAGATTTTCCACCGCGCTCTGATACAACGCGGGGGAGATTTCTCTGAGTGCATTGCCGGCTAAACCATGAGCCATCTCAATATCTGCATCAGACGGAACATGTGCTGTCTCAGCTTCTGTAATGGACAATTGCTCTTTCGATTCAAAGGTGGCAGACCGCAAACAATTGTTGCTTCTAAAAATATGTACATGTAATAACTGTTCATCAGTAGGATACCTAAAATATGTGCAATTCCACAATTGGTTTCGACTCCATCAAATGAATGATTCCTGTCAATTAATCAATCAATCAATCAATCAAGCTATTAATCAATCAATCAATCAATCAAACAATGAGGCAGTGTTCAGTCAATCAATCAATCAATCCAAAAAATGGGTAAAGTAACAAAGTAAGTAAGTAAGTAAGTAAGAAATAAAAATTGAAATTTAAGTAAATGAATGAATGGACATTCAATGAATAATTAGTAATAATTAATAATTAGTAGATTGTTTATCTTGTCGGTCAGTTGTAGAAATTCCGGTTGAATATGGAAGCACAGAGCTAGAATGTTGTTTTCATGATAGCCGCCCTTCACCAGCGAATTTGAACGATTTTCAAACTTGAG
>JAEMWC010000284.1:792500-807500 GCA_016490735.1 Pachyseris speciosa
TTGAGAGCGCATGAGAGCCGATGAGAGTGATCGAGAGCTGAAACTCTTTGAGAGCGCATGAGAGCCGATGAGAGTGATCGAGAGTTGAAACTCTGTGAGAGCGCATGAGAGCCGATGAGAGTGATCGAGAGTTGAAACTCTGTGAGAGCGCATGAGAGCCGATGAGAGTGATCGAGAGTTGAAACTCTTTGAGAGCGCATGAGAGCCGATGAGAGTGATCGAGAGTTGAAACTCTTTGAGAGCGCATGAGAGCCGATGAGAGTGATCGAGAGTTGAAACTCTTTGAGAGCGCATGAGAGCCGATGAGAGTGATCGAGAGCTGAAACTCTTTGAGAGAGCATGAGAGCCGATGAGAGTGATCGAGAGTTGAAACTCTTTGAGAGAGCATGAGAGCCGATGAGAGTGATCGAGAGTTGAAACTCTTTGAGAGAGCATGAGAGCCGATGAGAGTGATCGAGAGTTGAAACTCTGTGAGAGCGCATGAGAGCCGATGAGAGTGATCGAGAGCTGAAACTCTTTGAGAGCGCATGAGAGCCGATGAGAGTGATCGAGAGTTGAAACTCTTTGAGAGCGCATGAGAGCCGATGAGAGTGATCGAGAGTTGAAACTCTTTGAGAGCGCATGAGAGCCGATGAGAGTGATCGAGAGTTGAAACTCTTTGAGAGCGCATGAGAGCCGATGAGAGTGATCGAGAGCTGAAACTCTTTGAGAGCGCATGAGAGCCGATGAGAGTGATCGAGAGTTGAAACTCTTTGAGAGCGCATGAGAGCCGATGAGAGTGATCGAGAGTTGAAACTCTTTGAGAGCGCATGAGAGCCGATGAGAGTGATCGAGAGTTGAAACTCTTTGAGAGCGCATGAGAGCCGATGAGAGTGATCAAGAGTTGAAACTCTTTGAGAGCGCATGAGAGCCGATGAGAGTGATCGAGAGTTGAAACTCTTTGAGAGCGCATGAGAGCCGATGAGAGTGATCGAGAGCTGAAACTCTTTGAGAGCGCATGACAGCCGATGAGAGTGATCGAGAGCTGAAACTCTTTGAGAGCGCATGAGAGCCGATGAGAGTGATCGAGAGTTGAAACTCTTTGAGAGCGCATGAGAGCCGATGAGAGTGATCGAGAGTTGAAACTCTTTGAGAGCGCATGAGAGCCGATGAGAGTGATCGAGAGTTGAAACTCTTTGAGAGCGCATGAGAGCCGATGAGAGTGATCGAGAGTTGAAACTCTTTGAGAGCGCATGAGAGCCGATGAGAGTGATCGAGAGTTGAAACTCTTTGAGAGCGCATGAGAGCCGATGAGAGTGATCGAGAGTTGAAACTCTTTGAGAGCACATGAGAGCCGATGAGAGTGATCGAGAGTTGAAACTCTTTGAGAGCGCATGAGAGCCGATGAGAGTGATCGAGAGTTGAAACTCTTTGAGAGCGCATGAGAGCCGATGAGAGTGATCGAGAGTTGAAACTCTTTGAGAGCGCATGAGAGCCGATGAGAGTGATCGAGAGTTGAAACTCTTTGAGAGAGCATGAGAGCCGATGAGAGTGATCGAGAGTTGAAACTCTTTGAGAGCGCATGAGAGCCGATGAGAGTGATCGAGAGTTGAAACTCTTTGAGAGAGCATGAGAGCCGATGAGAGTGATCGAGAGTTGAAACTCTTTGAGAGCGCATGAGAGCCGATGAGAGTGATCGAGAGCTGAAACTCTTTGAGAGCGCATGAGAGCCGATGAGAGTGATCGAGAGTTGAAACTCTGTGAGAGCGCATGAGAGCCGATGAGAGTGATCGAGAGTTGAAACTCTTTGAGAGCGCATGAGAGCCGATGAGAGTGATCGAGAGTTGAAACTCTTTGAGAGCGCATGAGAGCCGATGAGAGTGATCGAGAGTTGAAACTCTTTGAGAGCGCATGAGAGCCGATGAGAGTGATCGAGAGCTGAAACTCTTTGAGAGCGCATGAGAGCCGATGAGAGTGATCGAGAGTTGAAACTCTGTGAGAGCGCATGAGAGCCGATGAGAGTAATCGAGAGTTGAAACTCTTTGAGAGCGCATGAGAGCCGATGAGAGTGATCGAGAGTTGAAACTCTTTGAGAGCGCATGAGAGCCGATGAGAGTGATCGAGAGTTGAAACTCTTTGAGAGAGCATGAGAGCCGATGAGAGTGATCGAGAGTTGAAACTCTTTGAGAGCGCATGAGAGCCGATGAGAGTGATCGAGAGTTGAAACTCTTTGAGAGCGCATGAGAGCCGATGAGAGTGATCGAGAGTTGAAACTCTTTGAGAGCGCATGAGAGCCGATGAGAGTGATCGAGAGTTGAAACTCTTTGAGAGCGCATGAGAGCCGATGAGAGTGATCGAGAGCTGAAACTCTTTGAGAGCGCATGAGAGCCGATGAGAGTGATCGAGAGTTGAAACTCTTTGAGAGCGCATGAGAGCCGATGAGAGTGATCGAGAGTTGAAACTCTTTGAGAGCGCATGAGAGCCGATGAGAGTGATCGAGAGTTGAAACTCTTTGAGAGCGCATGAGAGCCGATGAGAGTGATCGAGAGTTGAAACTCTTTGAGAGCGCATGAGAGCCGATGAGAGTGATCGAGAGTTGAAACTCTTTGAGAGCGCATGAGAGCCGATGAGAGTGATCGAGAGCTGAAACTCTTTGAGAGCGCATGACAGCCGATGAGAGTGATCGAGAGCTGAAACTCTTTGAGAGCGCATGAGAGCCGATGAGAGTGATCGAGAGTTGAAACTCTTTGAGAGCGCATGAGAGCCGATGAGAGTGATCGAGAGTTGAAACTCTTTGAGAGCGCATGAGAGCCGATGAGAGTGATCGAGAGTTGAAACTCTTTGAGAGCGCATGAGAGCCGATGAGAGTGATCGAGAGTTGAAACTCTTTGAGAGCGCATGAGAGCCGATGAGAGTGATCGAGAGTTGAAACTCTTTGAGAGCGCATGAGAGCCGATGAGAGTGATCGAGAGCTGAAACTCTTTGAGAGCGCATGAGAGCCGATGAGAGTGATCGAGAGTTGAAACTCTTTGAGAGCGCATGAGAGCCGATGAGAGTGATCGAGAGTTGAAACTCTTTGAGAGAGCATGAGAGCCGATGAGAGTGATCGAGAGTTGAAACTCTGTGAGAGAGCATGAGAGCCGATGAGAGTGATCGAGAGTTGAAACTCTGTGAGAGCGCATGAGAGCCGATGAGAGTGATCGAGAGTTGAAACTCTTTGAGAGAGCATGAGAGCCGATGAGAGTGATCGAGAGTTGAAACTCTTTGAGAGAGCATGAGAGCCGATGAGAGTGATCGAGAGTTGAAACTCTTTGAGAGAGCATGAGAGCCGATGAGAGTGATCGAGAGTTGAAACTCTGTGAGAGCGCATGAGAGCCGATGAGAGTGATCGAGAGTTGAAACTCTTTGAGAGCGCATGAGAGCCGATGAGAGTGATCGAGAGTTGAAACTCTTTGAGAGAGCATGAGAGCCGATGAGAGTGATCGAGAGTTGAAACTCTGTGAGAGCGCATGAGAGCCGATGAGAGTGATCGAGAGTTGAAACTCTTTGAGAGCGCATGAGAGCCGATGAGAGTGATCGAGAGTTGAAACTCTTTGAGAGCGCATGAGAGCCGATGAGAGTGATCGAGAGTTGAAACTCTTTGAGAGCGCATGAGAGCCGATGAGAGTGATCGAGAGTTGAAACTCTTTGAGAGCGCATGAGAGCCGATGAGAGTGATCGAGAGTTGAAACTCTTTGAGAGCGCATGAGAGCCGATGAGAGTGATCGAGAGTTGAAACTCTTTGAGAGCGCATGACAGCCGATGAGAGTGATCGAGAGCTGAAACTCTTTGAGAGCGCATGAGAGCCGATGAGAGTGATCGAGAGTTGAAACTCTGTGAGAGCGCATGAGAGCCGATGAGAGTGATCGAGAGTTGAAACTCTTTGAGAGCGCATGAGAGCCGATGAGAGTGATCGAGAGTTGAAACTCTTTGAGAGAGCATGAGAGCCGATGAGAGTGATCGAGAGTTGAAACTCTGTGAGAGAGCATGAGAGCCGATGAGAGTGATCGAGAGTTGAAACTCTGTGAGAGCGCATGAGAGCCGATGAGAGTGATCGAGAGTTGAAACTCTTTGAGAGAGCATGAGAGCCGATGAGAGTGATCGAGAGTTGAAACTCTTTGAGAGCGCATGAGAGCCGATGAGAGTGATCGAGAGTTGAAACTCTGTGAGAGCGCATGAGAGCCGATGAGAGTGATCGAGAGTTGAAACTCTTTGAGAGCGCATGAGAGCTGATGAGAGTGATCGAGAGTTGAAACTCTTTGAGAGCGCATGAGAGCCGATGAGAGTGATCGAGAGCTGAAACTCTTTGAGAGCGCATGAGAGCCGATGAGAGTGATCGAGAGTTGAAACTCTGTGAGAGCGCATGAGAGCCGATGAGAGTGATCGAGAGTTGAAACTCTTTGAGAGCGCATGAGAGCCGATGAGAGTGATCGAGAGTTGAAACTCTTTGAGAGCGCATGAGAGCCGATGAGAGTGATCGAGAGGTGAAACTCTTTGAGAGAGCATGAGAGCCGATGAGAGTGATCGAGAGTTGAAACTCTGTGAGAGCGCATGAGAGCCGATGAGAGTGATCGAGAGTTGAAACTCTGTGAGAGAGCATGAGAGCCGATGAGAGTGATCGAGAGTTGAAACTCTTTGAGAGCGCATGAGAGCCGATGAGAGTGATCGAGAGTTGAAACTCTGTGAGAGCGCATGAGAGCCGATGAGAGTGATCGAGAGTTGAAACTCTGTGAGAGAGCATGAGAGCCGATGAGAGTGATCGAGAGTTGAAACTCTTTGAGAGCGCATGAGAGCCGATGAGAGTGATCGAGAGTTGAAACTCTTTGAGAGCGCATGAGAGCCGATGAGAGTGATCGAGAGTTGAAACTCTTTGAGAGCGCATGAGAGCCGATGAGAGTGATCGAGAGTTGAAACTCTTTGAGAGCGCATGACAGCCGATGAGAGTGATCGAGAGCTGAAACTCTTTGAGAGCGCATGAGAGCCGATGAGAGTGATCGAGAGTTGAAACTCTGTGAGAGCGCATGAGAGCCGATGAGAGTGATCGAGAGTTGAAACTCTTTGAGAGCGCATGAGAGCCGATGAGAGTGATCGAGAGTTGAAACTCTTTGAGAGAGCATGAGAGCCGATGAGAGTGATCGAGAGTTGAAACTCTGTGAGAGAGCATGAGAGCCGATGAGAGTGATCGAGAGTTGAAACTCTGTGAGAGCGCATGAGAGCCGATGAGAGTGATCGAGAGTTGAAACTCTTTGAGAGAGCATGAGAGCCGATGAGAGTGATCGAGAGTTGAAACTCTTTGAGAGCGCATGAGAGCCGATGAGAGTGATCGAGAGTTGAAACTCTGTGAGAGCGCATGAGAGCCGATGAGAGTGATCGAGAGTTGAAACTCTTTGAGAGCGCATGAGAGCTGATGAGAGTGATCGAGAGTTGAAACTCTTTGAGAGCGCATGAGAGCCGATGAGAGTGATCGAGAGCTGAAACTCTTTGAGAGCGCATGAGAGCCGATGAGAGTGATCGAGAGTTGAAACTCTGTGAGAGCGCATGAGAGCCGATGAGAGTGATCGAGAGTTGAAACTCTTTGAGAGCGCATGAGAGCCGATGAGAGTGATCGAGAGTTGAAACTCTTTGAGAGCGCATGAGAGCCGATGAGAGTGATCGAGAGGTGAAACTCTTTGAGAGAGCATGAGAGCCGATGAGAGTGATCGAGAGTTGAAACTCTGTGAGAGCGCATGAGAGCCGATGAGAGTGATCGAGAGTTGAAACTCTTTGAGAGCGCATGAGAGCTGATGAGAGTGATCGAGAGTTGAAACTCTTTGAGAGCGCATGAGAGCCGATGAGAGTGATCGAGAGTTGAAACTCTTTGAGAGCGCATGAGAGCCGATGAGAGTGATCGAGAGCTGAAACTCTTTGAGAGCGCATGAGAGCCGATGAGAGTGATCGAGAGTTGAAACTCTGTGAGAGCGCATGAGAGCCGATGAGAGTGATCGAGAGTTGAAACTCTTTGAGAGCGCATGAGAGCCGATGAGAGTGATCGAGAGTTGAAACTCTTTGAGAGCGCATGAGAGCCGATGAGAGTGATCGAGAGGTGAGCCAAACGAGGACGAGAGGTTACTAACACGCAAAGAAAAGAGAGAACCTGGGGACGACCCTTGAAACATAGCGTTAGTAAACATTACGAGTCACCAGCGCCGTACCGGTAAAAGAATTTTGTGCGCAAGCGAAAAAGCTTCTACATGTTTATTTCTAATGCTTACCGTATGTTTAAGGAGAAAGAAGCGGATAATTATCCGAAACGCGGTAAGACGAGAGACTGGATAAAGAGTCGGTTGTAGTCAGTGCTCAGGGATCTTCATTTCATAGCAATTATCATACCAATTTCTTTAAATAGGCCCCTGTTTGTTCCCCAACGAATTCGCCATGCTGTTTTTCACGGCCAGCTGTAAAAACTGAGCCCGATGCAACAAAACGGTAACTATATGAGAATGCATATATGAAAATCATATAAAACGGTAACTGCTGACCACGAAACCCACGATCAACCCCTCTCACGCGAGGCCAAACGAGATAAAACTCTCGCAAGCTGTCATGGAAAATTTGAGCGGGTTAAAATTCGATGAGAGCTCTCGAGAGTCGACGAGATTAGCTGATAGCGCATGACAGTTCCTGGCCAAACGAGAGCGAGAGTACCAACTCTTTATATTGGTACAGGGATTGCATGCACTGCCGAATAAAACTTTTGTACTAGGTTTTCCGACCATTTAAGACGGCCTCTCGGCTGAATTGAAAAATGACCTCACGTATATCCCTTTTTCCACTAAAAGTTACCTTCTTTTCTTTGAGCAATTTGCAAAGACGGGCTCAGCATATACCACACAAGTGTTTTTAGCTTTCAAATGGTCAGTTCACGAGTGGAATCGCAAGAAGTCCGATGTTTACCATTTCTAAGGTAAACAATATAAAATAAACAAAAACAAACAAAACAAATAAAAACAAAGTAAAAAAGGACAATCCCGTCAGAGGTCGAATGCTAGTCCTTCGGTATTTGGCGGTTTAGTTTGCGAGGGAATTCGTATTCTTTTAGTAGTCTTAAGTTCCAAAAAAGACGCTTTCGCCGAAAATCTATATTTGATCAAGGAACGATGAGGTACTGGTGACTGATGTATAGCATAAGGACTCGCACCTGACAAACATGCACGTACAAGGGCTTTCTTCTCAGACATCAATCAAGAATTTTTGCTCCATAAACGAAAATCCCTCGTGATATTTCCCCTTAAAGCATAAATAAAACTGAGTAATTAACTGTGTGATTCTTTTTAAAAATTGTCCAGCTGAAAATTACCACTCAGTAATTACAAGGAGAAATGTGTTTTTCGTTGAACAAATATTGCAAAAGGAAATAGCATTATAATGTAAACAAACATATCCGATCACTACTTAGATAGTGACTGACATTGTTCAGCAGGTGTGCATGCAAAATATTATTTTCTCGAACGAGAATTCTTAAAATCTTTGCATAAAGGGAGCTAGAACCGTACAAAGAAAAGAAATAAAAAAGATATATGTTTTTAAAGGACGCGTTTTGTAAGCGTACTAAAATATTGTCAGCTACTATAATGAGGTTTGGCGCGTAAGTTCGTGCGTGTTATGAAATACTGCATGCCGAATGTAATAGTAACTTATGGCGGCTGTCTTTGTTTGGCTTTGACAATGAAATCTTTTGTGAGTGCGTTAGTGAGTGCATAAATCTTATCTTTCTTTTAAATGAAAGACAAAAGGGAGACAGGAATTAAATGATGAGAAGAAAATAACTCAGTTTAGTAAGAAACAAAATTTTCCTGTAGTTAAGCATCGATCAAGGAAATCCACCCAGCTTTTAGGGTTATGAATAAGTTCGCCTCCATGTGGATATATGAAAATAATGTCTCTTATGCCTGATTGATTATCAATTCAATCGAGCCCAGCATATATTTGTCCTTACTGAGATTATCGCTTCTTGATCCCACGTTAAAATCGGAAAAATAAAAGAAGACACCAAGGATAAAATGTCTTGATATTTACACAAATAAACTACAAATGTTTAGAATAATGTGGATCATATACCTGTTATCATTAGGATTTAAAGTACTGAAGCCCGGGCCGTGCAAACGCTGCTAGCTTTGTTTGCCAACGGAATCCAACATTGTTGGGCCCACCATGCTGGGTGCATTTCAACACCTTGCTGGCAGTTGTTGGATGTTGTTGTTTCAACCGCCGACAACTGCAAATTAACAACACCCAACGCGATGGTCCAACGCACTCAACCCAGCAGTGTTGGATGTTGTCGACCAACAACGTTGGGAGCAACAACAACCAACATACTGGGCCCAACAATGTTGGATGCCTTTGGCCAACAATTTTGGAAACTTTTACACGGGCCTTTAGGTCACCCTCCAGTTGGGGATTCATACACTATTCAGACTATTGCACAGGTCTCAGCTCAAAATCTTGGCGTTGTCTCTTACGACATTGTTTTAAAGCATTTCTAAATATTGGCATCCTAAACGTGTACACGAATGGATTTACCGCAGAATTTGCCAACCGCAAAACACTCGCGATCTCCAACACCAAAGGAGAGAAACACGTTTTGCAGACCTCTCTTATAGAGTAAACCACGGATCCGGGCAGCCAAAACGCAACTGACAATGCCGTGACTACAAAGAGAGTCCGCAAGAGTCGTAAATTTCGTAAATTTTGTTCAGCTGATCGTCTTGATCCGTTGGGCATGTCTTGTTATTGAGGCGTTGTGTTGCGCAATCGAGTACAAATACTCAGATAACTTGTACATATTACCAGCAGGGCAAGCATTAAGCACGAGTGGATAGCGACTACTAGGAATGCTTCGTTCACCTTTTCCGGGTAATAAAGTGACAACACAGACAGCCCAGCCGTGCACAAACCAAATGCCCACACGATAACGGCGCTGCAAATATACGCTCGGGCGTTTGCTAGACGGTGACGAAATGGCCATAACACGGCGTAAACGCGTTCCAGTGAAATGAGAGCTATGAAAAGCATGGAGGTACTGGATCCCAAGAGGAGAATTGCCAGCGAGGAGTTTGCATTGCTCTGTTCTTCTCTCTTAGCATGTTTGCGGACTTCAGGGATCTTCTTGGTTCCTAAGATAATAGATTCCGAGATCCCTACAAGCAAATCAGCGACCGCGAGGCTTATCAGGATGAAGCACGTTCGTTTTAGATGGGATCTGTGGGACCTGTGAGATATTTTTCTCTAATGAAAGGATTATGATCAACAGGATGGAGACTGCAGTCGGCATTCCGCCTTAATTAAACTTGTTCGGAGTCTGTGCCTTGCTGTATTTACAATGTTGTAATAAAACGACAGTGACGCCCTTGCAAATTAGGTCATAACCGCTAAAATGTTGTACTCACAAACAGCGGACAAAATTTAGCTCACTGATGAAAAGATGCTACCCAGGGTAGAAGGAATGACTAACATGTAATTGCTCATCTTCGAATCCCACCCTCGCTATTTCACGCAGATAAAAGGTGTGGCAAGAAATATCTCCTGTGATATGCGTGTCTTCCATATGCAAATATCAGGCAGTTATTCAAATCGCATACAGCTGCAAGACCACACTTTATCTCACAGTGTTGAATCAATGTGTAGAAAACAAGAGCCTTTCCTATTCAAGAACGGATCAGGAGTGTATTTGTAAAATCGGTTCAAAGTTCGCCGATGAAAAAGAGGATATGTTATACATTGAGTTAATACATCTTCATCATTTCCTTAGGTCATCTGATCAATACAATACTTACACTAATAACCTAGAACATGAACATAAAAAGTAAGAAATTGTGTACACAGCAGAGAAGAAACTCTGGCTCCTTTATCAATGAAGAAAGGCGGTTACTCTCTAACTTCCTGCTGTTTCGAAAACGAACCTATTTTCTTCAGTGCAATTTACCACTAGTTGCATGCGTAACTCCTACTTTGGCAAGTAATTTGTTGTTCTCATCAGCATAGATAAGGGAAATAAGATGAAATGCCACAGTAAATACTCTGGAATACCAGGAGGCCTTTACTAGGAGCGTACAACTCCCATGCTAAGCCTATGTCACAGCATTTTTGCAGAGCAATCTATTTTTAGACTATCTTTTCCCGCGAAAAAGGATAACAAGGACGCTGACGGCAACGAGAGTTTTAATGAGCGAAAACAAGGCTCTGTACGTGCAGATACTTGTGACACGTGCAGCGACTTGTGATTGGTCATTGGACTCCTGCGGGAGTTTCATTTTGGCGGGAAATTCAATCTAAAAATAAATTGGTCTGTGAAAACGCCGTGACAGTAATATAGGGCAGTTGTACGCTCCTGGTGATGGGCCCCTGGGAATATCTATTATAGGTGTACTTTTATGCGCCATGGATCCGATAAAACGTACCTATCGATTGGCTCCTCCCAGTTGCCTGTCAACCCATATCCTGGGAGTTCCGCACAAAGCACTGAACACAGATGTCAAGGATAAATGCTTCATGACACAGAAACGTTTGTTAACGTTGCTTGACTAAAGGAATTAATTAACTGCACTAGTAATTTAAAGGTGTATGACAATTTTGATTTAAGGGCCAGAAAAGCTGGGCATAATGTGAAATCTTGATGTTAGTAAAATATTTTCATTAGTATACGATATAGTCCAGTCAAGTCTGAAAAAAAAAAAGACCGGTTTGACCACATCTGAGGACGCTGTTGAACCAAGTAAATGGGATAGAGTGCCATGGAATATTCCCTACAAAGTTTACACTGAAACGGGAGGATGTGTGTATGAACGGGTTAAGGAACACGACAGAGACATGGAGCCGGGTATGCAATCACACCACAGCAGTCTTCGAACTTGCTAATGAGACAGGACACTATCCGCTTCAAAATGGAGATTAAGCGGATTACTCGGACCCATACATCCATCGTGTTTGCTTGATTCATCTAACAGGTGATCTGTTCCAGTATACATGTTTCCTTCTTTTACAGATTATCCTTATGGCGTTTTCACTTTTTTAACCAATTTGTGCCATTGTAATAAATAAATAAATAAATACGGCATGGTTAAAGAAGCATGGATGCCCACAATCAGACAACGCAACAGAACACAAAACAAAATCCGAAAAAAACTCACTGGCCTTTTTTGACAGCGGACCGCTGAAGAGTCAACTTTGAGTCCAAATAAATAAAGATCGGAATCCTAACATCATTAGAAACACGAGTCCAGCCAGGCCAGGTAATAACACACGCAGCTAGTCAAAACTATCTCCCGATGAAGACCGGCAGCAAAGTCGCTGGTCGAAACGTTGAGATCGACATGGACGTGACTGAGTAAATAAAAACAAAGCTACCAGGATGACTAATACTTGGATGAGGACTTAGCGTTGGTGCATTTGCATATCTCGAACAAAATAACATCCTTGAAGCACGGTAGAACGGCTCCCGCCATAATTTGTTAAGTGTCACCCTCGATTATTATTATTATTATTATTATTATTATTATTATTATGCAACATTTACGACTTTTGTATGCAGTTAAAATAGTATGACGGGGCGCTTGAGCGTAGCCCGTTAATTATAGTGGAAACTTACAA
This sequence comes from Pachyseris speciosa, assembly GCA_016490735.1. NCBI lineage: Eukaryota > Metazoa > Cnidaria > Anthozoa > Scleractinia > Pachyseridae > Pachyseris > Pachyseris speciosa. Next base: position 804,144 of record JAEMWC010000284.1, read on the forward strand.
AGCTATAAATTTAAAATTTAAAATATATATAAAATTAGCACGATGAATAGTGCTCCAAAAGAAAAAGAAAAAGAAAAAGAAAATGGATAAACACTTGAGGACATCTAGATCTAAAATGGTAATTGTAAAATCTTTAAAATTCTCTTGAATATAGTACTTATTCGGCTGCAAAGAAAAAAAATTCATTGACGGTTACTTCATAAGTTTAATTGTCCAGAAGATATTGACTGAACAGAGTTAATAAATGGAAAGCTATATTCATTGTTCATGTTGCAACTTTAAACGTCCGAGAGATGTTTAGTGTTCCCGAGAATACAGCCTTCTGCATGTTATGAAGAACTCCCTTACTCTTATGTCCGACCAACTCCTTCAACTCGACTTCAAAGTCTTGGCACCATCCCCCTAATAAATCAACTTTATTAAATCAAAAAGAAATAAATAAATCAACTTTTGTTTAACGAGGGTGACACATAACAGTATATGACTGACAAACCTATGGCCCTCGAAATCCCGGATCGAATTGGAATTTGGAAATGTTGGTTTTTGAGGAGAGGGAAAACCGGAGTACCCAGAGAACCCGGGCCACATTGGTGGGAAGCGAGTGCTTTCACCAATGCACCATCCCTGCTCCCCTATGTCCATCATAATATTATATTGTTTCGCTTCATATCCTTGGTACTTTTGCTTTAATTCCCAGCAGAGTGGTCCGTATTTTGTGGTTTTCTCCTCCCGACTTTTTCTCCCGATTCTTTTTCTCTCCTCTCTCAACCGTGATGACTCGCTTTGACACGTGGTTCACAATGCGCGCATCCACTCTGTTGGCTCTAACTTCTTGGTGCTCCGAAAGTAGAGCGACATCCCAGAATGTTTGCGCATTGTCCGACTCGTACACTGGCTTCGGTTTCAGTGGCGAGTACCAAGGTGGCACTGAGTCTACTAGACCTAAGTCCTGCAAAATCTCAAAGAAACGTATTTTCAGGGCTGCGTTATGTCGGGTAATGTACTTGTTCTTGAATTTATTATCATTATCATTACTATCGGAACCATCGCAGTCCCTCTTTCTTTCCTTCGTCGATCTTGTGAGCGAGCGGAAATTGGGGCGAGCGAAAGTCAGCGCGAGCGACCAATTTCCGCTCGCTCGTCAAGCGTTTGCACCACTATTCACCTGCGGCTCGTGATTCACGAATTCTTCGAGTGTCCTTCCAACATCCCGCATGGTTTATCAGCCTAAAAACCATAGAAAACTTGTGGTATATTGCTTTCATATAATAATTCAGAAGACGCGCGAAATTTCCATGAGTTTACTGGTACAATAAACCATAGCTGATTGACCAGTCAGAGCGCGCGAATTGACTTTGGTTATTATATAAAAGAGGTTAACCAAATAAAATGTTCAGTTAGTATGTTTGGTAAGTCAGCAATAATTTTGTATCCTTCCCAGAGTCTGGGTATGAATTGGCTATGGTATGTGAAGGGCTCTGGGGACGAGAATGTGCGCAAAAACAAAAACACCTACCACTACAGTTCACTCCCAGTAACTCGAAGTTCCTATCATTCCCTTCAGGTAATTTTCTATATAATTCAGCTCCCAATAACTAAAACCTTCTCTGATTTCTCTTGAAGGTTCGAGTCAGCGGGAGTAAGCTTTACCTCTTTTGATGCATACCCAAGTAGAGACCGCACTTGAATTCAAGATATTTCTGACAATTTATTGACCTTGGCCTGCCTTGGCTTCTTGCGGTCGTCGTAATTGTGAGCAGTTGCATGGCATCACAAATTTCCACGCGATGTTTAGATAAACGCTGGCTTGAGCAAATTTAGTCAGTGATAATTGCTATGAATAAAATCATTCACTTCCCGCCATTTTAAATGCAATATCCAACGACGTGACTTGGTTGCGAGTCCATTTTTGAGTGGAATTGGGAAATCCATTTACAAAATGACGAACGTAATCAAATGGCATTGCCATTGGAGTACTTGGAGGAAATTAATTTCGGCTTCACATAAGAGACAAAGAAAAGCGAAATTAATATTAAACATAGCCCGTTTTCACAAATGGAGGTCGACAAATGATTCTTTTATTAATAATATATATTCCTACTAGCCTCGTTAGCATGAAAATTAAATTAAAATTCTAGTTGAGCCAGAATAGACCTCTTCAAGGTTTTTTCCGCCATCTTGTAGGGGGTGCAAAAACATTGGGGCGAGCGCGCGGCCAAGCATTAATAAAAACAATGGCGGACGATGCGATCAACACGACGGCTGTCCTACCTTCGTCTTTAAAAGCTTGCTTTGAGAACAGAGGTAACGAGAATAACAAGTAAACAGTCTTTACTTGTCGGCTGAAGGTGGGCCTGAAATAGTTTCTGATGCGCAGGCAAGGCAAGGAAGTCCTCGAGTACGCGGACTTCCTAAGCTTAACTGCAAATTCGCTAAATGGTGTATTCCTATTATCTGAGGAATACTTCCCGTGATTGCTACGCCTTCACATTGCAGTCGGTTACTGTGATAATGACAAACTTTATCCCGATTATATTGTTAAAAGGTCTCACGTTGCGGAGCTGGTCTTTCACAAGTGGCTTAAAGACAAGAAATTGGCCGAAATTTGGTGGAAGCAGGTGGCCAGGGCACGGGCGCGGAGGGCACTTATGTTTGCTCCAACCATTTTCCTGAGGGAAAACGAATGCCAGATAATCCCGAAACAGATTACCCTTCCCTGTTTATGATGGTTTCTGAGCATTTCCAATCCAACACACCAAAAACGTGTAAACGAAATCGACTACAGGTGTGGGAAAGGTCTCTCAGCCCTAAACGTAAAAGGGGTTTTGAATCAGAAGACGAACTGTCGGAGATCTCAGACACCTGCGAAGACGACCCTACTGTTTATAAATTATATCAATACTGTTTGAGCATTTAACTAGAGAATCTGACGTTAGGGTGGTCTGCCCTTATGAACAAGCCACATTCTTTTAGCCCATCACGACGGTCAAGACCTCCTTCATGCTGATAGGCTACCTCAGCCATGAAAGCTTTGATGGCCTCTTTCTCTACCACATGGTAGCGGGCATTACCCCTTAAATCTACCAAAGCAAAGATTGAGCCCAAGCTAGCATTAGCAGCCATGGACAGCTGTTTCGGCCTTCTTAGGCCTCAGCAGCATGGCATAGCTAATACCCAGGCTCAAGTACTCACATATAAGGATGCTTCACAAATTAATGTGAGTGGCCTTACAGTGGCTTCAGCTTACCAGATCACATTAATTTGTAGGTATCCTTGTGACTTCAGCCACATCCCACAAGCTTTACGTTTTCCTCTCTTTTTGTTCCCTTGTTCCATCCTTCCGGAACACTCGTACAA
>JAEMWC010000284.1:815000-907500 GCA_016490735.1 Pachyseris speciosa
AGATATGCTAAGTAGCCGCTCTCAAAATATCCTTGCCCAGCATTACTGAAATTTCCACAGAGATTTTAAGCATGAAATACGCCAAAATTGAAAAGTACTAGAGTGAAATACTGAGTGAAATGGTAGACCATCGTTAAAAACAATTATTTTATCTAAATGGTCGGCATTTTGACCTTCAACATAATAGAATATTGGACTCAAACTAGTGCCTTCAGAATCAATTTCTGCCATCAAACGAATATCCTCGGAAAACACCGATTATGGCATCGAAGAAAAGTGAACAAAAATGTAAATAAACAGGATATAGGGCCGCACAGCTGACGAATACAGTCGTATTAATATTGATCTTGATTACTGATTATATTACTTATTTTGGTTCAAGCGTATATTAAGCAACTTAGTGGCTATACCCGTATTCCCGGCAGAAAGGAAGGGTGAATTTCTAAGGAAAGCCTTAAGTTAACCTCTTGTAATTATTCTACCTTCGTTCAGAAATTCCAAGTGATTAGGACAACGGAGGTGGCTTCGTAGTCTCCTTCGCAGTCGTTTTTTACGTGACATCCCAAATCAAAGTACAACTGTGAAGAAGTCGTGGATATGTGACCTTATTTGCGATAACGGGGATTAAGTCAAGGTGACTCGGCGTTTTAACTAGTTTAAACGGGTGAAAACTCTTTCTCGAAAGTGTTCCGAAACGTCCAGCTCTTTTGAGCACCAATTTTATTGTTCATGAGCTTAACACAATTAGTAACTAGAATTTAACCTCGGGGTTCATATTTACATATTCGCGTTTGAATGAATTATCGAGGCAGGGAGATATCGTGGGAGTTAAAAAAAATGTGCTCCTTTTGAAATGTTTCTGTCTTGTCCGTATGGTCGGATAAATATCAGGCGAAAGGACGATTTCGCCAAAACGAAGCCAGCCAACACACTGCAGTATTTCGAGTAAATTGTTACACAAACTGTCGAACGAACGTGAACGCAACCGAAATTTGACATATGCAAATTATGCTTTTTACTGCCGGTCGGAAATGCAACATTTGTCGTCGTTTTCACAAACAACCATCGACGCCATGCTTTTGGATATAAAAATAATCAAGTTTCATTCAAAACTTTCACTGAAAAAAGTGGCGCGTTTAGTTTAAAAAGAAGAATATTTCTCAAAGCAAACTTGTGTTTACATTGTCGCTAGACGCGACGGCGCCACCTAAAAATAATTTAATTTTAGATTGTATTGTTTTCGTTAGAATATTATTTCCAACGCTAAAAATGGCTTCGCGAATGCAGCTATATTGGTGTCAAAAGTTTTCGCCGTCAATTCCTGTACACACTTGGAAAATATCTTGGGTTGAACGGCTCATATATTTTTTCTACAGATCGTGAATTGGATGAACGAAGGAGAAGCTGCGCTTGTGACGGAATATTGATTATAATTTCTTTCGTCGTTCGGCTGTTTGATCGGACGTTCCTTTTGCTGTTTACTTCTTTCGATCCGAGCTGAAATAAAGTTACTTTACCTTACTTTTTTCATTCCTTTCATCGGTTCGACTGTTGCTCCTCAGACATTACTTTGGAAAGCCGATAGAGGTATTCCGGCAATACTTCGGAAAATCGATATCTATTGGTATGCCGTTGACATATCGATTTGTTTACATCTGAGTGAGTGACAAATTTGCATAATCTGCCCCCTCACAATACTCGTTCCTACGCTTTCGCATATCCACGACTAAAATCGGCTGTGAAGGAGACTAGTGGATTCGCGGGTGACTGAGTATAGTATGAGCTAGCATGAAATCGCCAAGCCTTTGCAAATCCTTTGAGAAAAATTATCTCTACCCAAATATGCCCAAAAATCACCAAAAAATTAAAAACAATATCCGCACAATACAACTTCGTGGGTGAGCATAGGGATATTGGATTGCTTGAAACGCGAACGAGATATTAACGTGAAATCCATGTTAAGCGACGCAAAAACGGTGTTTAGGTCAAGTTCCGCCTGTGTTTAGTCACTCTCACTCTGGTCACATCCCAGGGGAAGGATTGTGATAGATGGCGGCGAGATAGGGTAGGGGGGCGGCGAGATAGGGTGGGGGGGGGGGGAGGGGGGAAGGGTTGCTCTCATCGGTATACGTTACTGCGAAGGCCTCTTTTGGTTTTCCAATTAGTGATCTGTGGACAATTTGTGTGGTTAAATTTTCTGGTGAGTCTTGTTGCGTGTTGTAAAAGAGCCAGATGGATTGTACGGCCGATGCACGGGGAAGAAGGAACGGTGAACACATGAACTGCCTTGAAGCTTCTTGATTTTCTGTCTTCTTTACTTTATAATTTTACTGTACTGTTTAAGAGCTCCATTTTGGGCGTTGGGCGTTTCCGTCAGCTGTATTCCAGCTCTAACTTTATGTATTAATTAAAAGGCCAAACACAATTTATGTTTAGATAAAGCTCTCGCGATTCCCCGTGTGCGTGTCACTTAGTATCCTGGCCTTTGAGCGAAAGCGAGGCATGCATTGGAGTTGACTTAAAGTGAGGCTCACCCCACATTTCGATCCAATTTCACTGCACCAGACTTACTCAACGAATGATTTTTCGTTTCAGGTTTTTTTCTTCGAAGCCACATATCGGTGGCTCAGAACGACAACACGTTCTGGCCAATCACATTGCGTCAAAATGGCGGGAATATGGCTTCGACGACGTGGAAACACCGCAATACCAAGTGCTTCTTTCTGCGCCACAGGAAGATCAACCAAACACAGTTGAAGTGGTGACCAATGGAGTTGTAGAATACACTATAGTTGGAAAGATCAAAGTAAGTGTATGGCGATGATTGTGCTCTAAATAAGTGGGAGCAGAAGCTTCTGGTTTGAGTATCGATGGCGCAAGTTTATAATTAGCTCCTCAGTGATGTTAGGCCGAACGGACTAGACCAAGAGAATTTTAATCTTAGTCAGCATGGCCCAGGTAAGAGTTGCTGCTCATTACCCAGAGCTTAAAATTTCGATACTAAATTCATGTTACGGATTTTCATTAACCGTTACATATATATATATATATATATATATATATATATATATATATATATATATATATATATATATTAATGAAAATCCGTAACATGAATTTAGTATCGAAATTTTAAGCTCTGGGTAATGAGCAGCAACTCTTACCAGTTAACCAGTCGACGTTTTTTAATTTTATTTACGGGGCAGAACGTGACAAACACACACACACACACACACACACACACACACACATACATACATATATATATATATATATATATATATATATATATATATATATATATATATGTATGTATGTATGTATGTATGTGTGTGTGTGTGTGTGTGTGTGTGTGTGTGTTTTTGTCACGTTCTGCCCCGTAAATAAAATTAAAAAACGTCGACTGGTTAGCTCAGTTGGTAGAGCACCGGCGGGAGGTCGCGGGTTCAAACCCCGGCCGGACCAACACTCAGGGTCTTAAAATAATTGAGGAGAGAGTGCTGGCTTTGTAATTACATCTGCAAATGGTTAGACTTTCTAGTCTTCTCGGATACTTGGGGATCGGGCCTTTGCTCATGCTGCACCTGTTTTTTGGAACTCGTTGCCATAAACTATAAGAACAAGTAGTGGTCTCGCCATTTTTAAAAAAGCAACTTAAAACATTTTTATTTAGGAAAGCTTTTAGTCTGTTTCAATAGTTTTAATGTTTAGTGCCTTTCAATATTTTAATTTTAAATTAGTGTAAAACTTTAACTTATGTAAAGCGCTTCTGAATATTGTTTATAGTTTTAGCGCTATACAAATTCCTTATTATTATTATTATTATTATTATTATTATTATAAGTACGATAAACCTTAGGTCCCATCTCACAACACTTGTTCCTAATAATCTGTGGGACGTTAAAGACACTTTTCGAAAAGAGTTGGGGACGTAGTTCCCGGTGTGGTGGTCTATTTTTATTTTTAAAGGCTGACGTCCGATCTCACCCTAGCGAGGAATAGACCTTTTTAGCTTGTCGATTTTGTTTTCCCAGTGTAGACCATGTGATCTCCCAAGGGAATTTGCCTTTTGTCTTTTCATAAATTATGCGTACATATGCACGTGAATAAAGCGAAATTTCAAAGAAACAGTTCTCTAGGGTAACATAACGTGGTCTACAATGGGAAAACAAAATCGAGAAGCTAAAAAGGTCTATTGTAAACCGCCATGAAACTATGTGATATGTGCAGTATATATACCATTATCATAAATGCAAATTTAATTGTGCGTTAATCTGCATCTGTAGTCTGATGCGAGAAAAAGAAAATAAATAGTCAGCCGAACGTTCTTTCTCGATCAGATTACCACATTTTCGTCTCCAATTTTCTGTTTTTAACAAGTGGGACTCCTGCAGAAGTGGAAAAAATATCTCAAAATAAATTTAACAATTTGTTCATGCGTCAGAGTGCGTCCATCGAGATATGAAGCACTCGGGAAGTTTGGAGTGCACGAAGGATGCGAAACGCCTTAAGCAACGTTAGCTTCTCAAGTGCTGTCCAAACGTCCCAAGTACTTCATATCTCGATGAAAGCACAGTTTAAGGCCGACGTTAAAGCGTACACAATGGGAATATGACACACGCTTGCGCAATTGAATTTGAGTACACTAAATTACTAGCTATGGTCCGCTATGTTGGTGTATACGTGTTATTACCCAGTCCTCATCAATATATTTGCCCTATTCTTTACACACTTTATTTTCACAGACTCATTATACCATCGTTTTCTTAATTTTCAACGCTTTGGTAGTTGTAAAACGTTTCTATGACCTCCGTTTTTGTCCCTCTGTGGATACAACTGAAGTATGTATTAAATGTGCCATTTAATTCGCACGATATAACGAGAAATTTGACAAATGAGTAACTCTTCATTTTTTTTCTGACTAGGTGGACAACAGACTAGTTGACTCGAGCTCGTTCCAGTACTTCCCTTTCCTTGCCTATGCTCCGTCAGGTGAAGCCGAGGGAGAACTGGTGTACTGCAATGAGGGAAAAGAAACTGATTTGCAAACGTTGGACCAAATGAAGATCTCTGTGAAGGGCAGGATTGTTCTGATAAGGGGTTACGGCGCTACTGTAAGTACAAATACTACTGTCACTGGACTAAAGGATTATAAAAGCTAGCATACCTACTTCTACAGAGTTGCATTCTTTGAGGCTCCATTGTATACTTGACCTTCCGTGTGACCGTGATCTTGACCTTCCGCATCCTAGGTGGCAGCCGCCGCACGCCGTGGAGCTGTCGGAGCGCTTATATATTTGGATCCCGAGACCGTAGCGCAGGAGGGATACGCGAGTAAAGACACCTTTCCTGAAACACCGTGGGCGTCAAGAGATGCAGTGTTTTCCAAAGATCTGTTTGGATATTTTGGAGATCCGCTGACACCTGATTTACCGTCGATTTCCGGCATGCATCGCAGGCGTAGAAATGCATCCGATTTGCCCAGTATCCCAGCACAACCCATCTCGTATGGGGACGCCATGAAACTTTTCAGTCGGCTTAAAGGTGCGTTTGCATTTGGTGTCTAGCCTTAGACAGTACCGTTTGAGAAAGCTGGATTCTGAAGAATGACTGTCTTTAATAATGGTTTTTATACAATGGACGGTGTAAACATCAGTTACATCATGAGCCGAAACGAACATAAAAAATGTATTTATCAAATAGATTCCATGTTGCCGTGCGTCTGTTCAGTAATAGATCACAGATGATATCAAAATGTGGAAAAAACAAAGAAGTGGCACACGAGCCGCAGGCGAGTGTGTCACTGATGTTCTTATGTAATAAAGAAACAAAATGCAAGCGAAAAACTTGTTTATTTTCACATTTCTGGAAAATAGTTGCAGTGATGACGTAATCTGTGCATCAGTCCTCTAATAGATCATAGCTAAGAACCAATCACAACGCGCGAACTATTCACCTTATTATATAAAAAACAAATAGATTCCATTTGTCAGTGCGTGTGTGCTCTGATAACGCACGGAAGACGTCAAAACTGGTTCTATGAGGAAGATCAGTCACGCTACTCGCCCGAGGCTCATTGTGTACTTTTTTGTTTTTACCACGTTTGACGTCACCGGACATTATCAGGTACACATGCACGACCAAACGGAATCTATTCGTTTCATAATTGATGGTATCGAGCACTGGGACTCTTCTATGACTACTATTCAGTTCACTAATCTTAAGGCTTTAAGAAGGCTCTCGAAAATAGAATACAAATACTTGTAATCTTAAAATAAGCCAAAAAAAAAAGTATGTTGATCTTTATAATAAGTATATTTAGACAAACCAAAAAGAATTGAGATACTTGTGGTTTTGTTTCAAATTTGTTGAGCTAAACAGCTTGCGAGCGAGTTCTTTCGTACTTATTACGGTCTCTCACGTGATATCTTTAGCGAATGTTTTTGCAGGTGAACGGCGAGAAAAGCGATCGACAGGTATTTTGCAGCGAGGTGGGGCAGCTCCCGAAACTCCTCATTGCTCGCTTCCTTTGCCGTAAGCTTTTTCAGCTTCTATTGTGACTGACTGACTGACTGACTGACGGACGTACTTACCAGCGCACTAACCAAAACCTCAGCCACACAGTGTATGTATTGACATTGCCTTCTCCTTTTTCTATCAGGAGATGAAGTTCCCTCAAATTGGCGGGGAGATCTTAAGGTCACTTACAGATTCGGACCTGGCTTTAGCAAAGCCGGTACAACCATTCGACTGCGTGTAAACAATAAACTAGTCGTCAAATCAATATACAACGTTATCGGAACCATCAAGGGTCAACACGAACCCGACCGCTACGTACTGGTGGGAAACCACCGGGACGCGGAATTTTTTGGGGCAGTTGACGCGTCCAGTGGCTCAGCGGCTTTGATGGAAATATCTCGAGTTCTTGGAAAACTTAGAGAGGGCGGCTGGCGACCACGGCGGACGGTCAAGCTATGCAGCTGGGGCGCTGAAGAGTTCGGTTTGGTGGGTTCAGTTGAGTGGGTCCAAGAGAACGCAAAGCATCTTGCTAACCGTGCCGTTGTTTATGTCAACACTGACGTGGCAGTTGGAGGAAATTTCACAGTGGTGGCTCAGACCTGTCCCATGATAGAAGACGCAGTTTTCTGTAGAGCTAAGAAAGTTAAAACTCCAAGTAAGGAATCAGTGTATCAGAACATGGTTAGGAGATTCCCTGCCACGCTACCGTACAGTTATCTCAGCGATTACTTGCCATTCTACATGAGCATCGGAATACCCGCTGTTGACTTCTCCTACTTTCATGGGCACAAAAATCGATTTATGTTGTACCCCGTTTATCACACTCAAGAGGACAGCTTTTATTGGGTCAAAAAGTTCATCGATCCAAAGTTCGAGTTTCACGCCACCATGACGAGGCTAGTCGGAGGAATGCTCTTGGATTTTAGCGAAGCGGTTATTTTGCCTTTAAATGTGGGTCATTATGCCAAAGCTTTAAGAACTCAGTTTGACGGGTTGGAAACTCAATTGGAATCTCGCAGCATTTCGACTAAGTACGCCCGTAATGCCCTCCAAGAGTTTGTCAATGCATCGGACCTTTTCCAAGACGCCAAAGCCAAACTTACTGGAAATGAGAGCGCGCTTGTTTTGAGGGCCATCAACGACCAACTGGTGGAGGTGGAGAAAGCATTCATATCTCCATACCTGAAAGCGGGCGATCCAATTTACAAACACGTGTTTTCAAGGGATCAGTCTCTGTATTCATTTCCTGGAGTAAGAAAAGCATTGCAGACGAATAATATCGATGAAGTTGAACAACAGCTGTCGTTGGTGGAGGAAGCTTTCTTGTCCGCAGCTGACATTATAAGGCCTGTAGTTTGTAAATAGTGGAAAATACATAGGAGAAACAAAACAAATAGAAAAGCCCTGGTATGCTATTTGCGGAAGGGTTCTCAGTTTAGATGCAAACTCAAAAGGCCATAGAATTCCGAAAGTAGCGGTCCTACGAAATTAACGTTAAAGTGCTACTACGATCAGAAAATCACTCGTCCTTTTTCTTCAAATTTCGAAAGTGTGTTTGCTTAACAACCGACTCGCGAAATTTCAAGCTTTAATTTGGAGAAGTCAGTTTTTTATTTTGATTGAAATATTCTATTTAGTGATCCGCCATTACTAACTTCAAAATCTAGGGAGAACTGGATCGAGGACACAATGACGTAGAAATCTCACAAGAGTAAGAATGCATTGTGTGTAAACGCGGCTTATTTAGTATGCAGCACGGGAATTTTGAGCTTTCAGAATCTCAAACTCGTGTTTTGCACACTTAATAAGCTGCATTCACACACTGCAATCTTAAACCAGTAAATGACGTCATTTTATCCTAGATCCAGCTCTCCGAAGCCTAATCGGTCAGTTATGAACGTGAGTAATGGCGGACCGTTAAATTAAAAAGTTGTATTCAAAGTAAACAGTCCACTGCTTGAAATTAAAGCTTGAAATTTCGCGAGTCGTGTGTTAAGCAAACACACTTTCGAAATTTGAAGAAAAAAGACAAGTGATTTTCTGATCGTAGTAGCACTTTGAGTTTAGGACCTTTCTGGTACAGTCGAACCTGTATTAAGCAGACAGTTGTCAAAGGCCCAAAAATTGCTTCGGTCGCGGTCGCTCTTTAGTAAGTCCCAGAGAGCTGTTTCTATTGTTTGACCTGTGTATTAAACGACCCTTTGTGAAAAGAAACCACTCAAATATTATACCAAATAGCTTGGCAGGTAACTGGATCCCGCGTTTATTTTCGGAAATCATTAAATTGCCGGAGATTAACGTTTGCACTTTGTGGTCAAAACTCTTCTGTAGCATACCTTTTCCTGCTAACAACCCGCGATACGTGGCGTTACTGTTTTGTTATGCTGTTTCTATACTGTGTTCTCTTTTTTTTGCATTTTCTTAAACTGAGTAGTTAAGTTTTTAAGCGCCTTTGTATATAGACCGCTGACTCAGTGTAATTCGTGAGCCGAATGGCTCACTCGAAAGAAACAGTCCACTGGAAAATGCCATAGCGGAGTGACAAGCGGTTCCTTGTATGTACGATGTCCAATTCTTCCTGTCGGTCAAGAAAGAACTCATAGAGGTAAAAAATCATTGAAAGAAAAACTGTGTTCCCTGAAGCCTGTCGCGCAGATGGAACAGCTCAGTCAGCGTTTTACTGTTCAAGAATGCCGAAGAATCGATGACGAAGAAGGTATTTTAAAAAGTAGCATTATGCTTATTGCGCGATTGTGTTTTCCATGTTTTTATCTTCAATAACTCACGTATTTTAGCTTCCAGAAAGTGACCGCGCTGCACGAAAGTTGCGGCCCGTTAGGTCTGTTAATTCCGAAAGTAATGGGGCCCGATACATTCGGAACTTTACGGTAGTGTCTGATACACTCAATTTATAAATCCGGTAGTTTACGAATGGCGCGAGAGGCGCAAAGGAGGAGGCGACATTTATGAGAATCGGTGGCAAATAGCAATCTCAGTATCACAAATCGAAGGTTCCCGCGCCCGTGTTTGGTTTGAAAAGAATTCCCAGAATTCTACAAACTATGGCAATCAACACGATATATTCGGTTTACTAAATCCGATGGTCTCTAAATTAAGAAAAACGCATCATGACATCAAAAGAGTATTTTGAAGTAGCGTACGGTTCACTCGGGTAGCACCCGTTTGAGTATGGAGAGCTTTCAGTTGCAAATACTGAGGAACTGTTTCGTTTGCTGATCATGTAGCAATGCCACAGATATCAAATCATAATAGTACGGTATCTACTTTCTTGACGTTTTGACATCAATTGTTTCTGGTATTAGGTCATGTATACGCCCAGAAAACTCGTGTTAGCTATTGGCTTTGTTTGTGTAGGTTGTTTTTAGTAATGTTTACCTCGGCTTTGGAAGTAAGTTCAAGCTGAGAACAAGCAAGCGGGACTTAAGTCACGATTGTGCTTAAGTCAGGTCGGTTATAAGTCACTACTGTGCTTAACCCTTTGCCTACCGACGGGACCTTTAAGTCCTTAGTGATTAAACCACATGAGGGAAACAAGTGATTGCGAAACGAACCAACGGGACCCTCCAGTCCAAAGGGCTTTAAGTCCTTCAGGTCCTCTAGATAGGACACCATGTTATATCATACATGACAGATGTATTGTGATCATTTCAATATGGCGGCTTACTAGTGATACACGTGGCAATCAGGTTGGTTTTATTTCGCCTTTTTTTTAGTATGTTCCTGATTTGACTGAAGGCTAAATAATTTTTTGCGAGAAGTTCTAAATTTAAAGCACACGTTGAAAAATATTTTTGGTGCATAAGTTTAAAATTCACTGTAGAGAGTTCGTAGGATTTGTTGGGGACTCAAAGGTCCCGTCGTGTCTCACCGGTACCCACATTTTTGCTTTCGGAATTCTCTTAGAGCGTGATGAGCGCAAATATTACACCTGTTACAAGAAAAAAACTACATTTTTTTGTGATGAATAGTTTAAATAAAGATAGTGATTGCTAATTTTGACAGAGACGTATAATTATTTTATTAATTATTTGGCAACTGTTCCATTTAAGTGTAGGTGCTTATCGAACTCAAACTGAAAATGAATGTTCATTTTATATTCTACTACAACAGCACACCAGAAAAGCTGCAATGGCTAGCAACTCGTGGGAGGTTTTCAAAGCCTCTGGAATACATATCAGTTTATTTCATCTCCAGATATTCAGTATAAAAAATTGCAACTGCTTATAAATTGTCATTATATATGTTAAAACACTGTTTTGTTACTTGTATACATTTTGAAATGCATGAAAATGAAAAATAAAGGAAATTAAAGAGTTTTTTTCCAACATTCTGTAATTTTGTTTATGCTTGGTATGACACATCGGGACTTTCAAGTCCCACATATTTGTTGCCATGGTAACCATTCACTTTCCAAACAACAAGTGCTTATTTTCATTCTTTGACTTGATTATGATAAGACTCTAGAAGGATTTAGAGCTGTTGCCAGTATTTCTCATCATGGTAAACAAAGGGTTAAATCACGTCGGTTATAAGTCACAACTGTGCTTAAGCCACGTTGGTTATAAGTCACGATTGTGCTTAAGTCACGACGGTTATGCGTCACGATTGTGCTCAAGTCACGTCGGTTATAAGTCACGATTGTGCTTGAATCACGTCGGTTATAAGTCACGACTGTGCTTGAATCACGTCGGTTATAAATCACGATTGTGCTTAAGTCACGTTATAAGTCAGTCGTCAACGAAACATTAGGGACCTTAAGATTTGAAGACGGCGTCTTCTTATAGGACGTCACGGCATATAATGGTCTGGGGAGAGAACGCCGTTCTTTGCTCAGGAATTTTGACTTAAGAAGAAATAAACAAGACGCGAAACACGAAGCTTTCTCTAGCATCGTTACTTAAATTATCCAATGTTGATACTAATTATCCAAATCTCTGTTGAATATAATGGGGACACCCACAAACTGTGGGAATATTCGAAAGGTCTAACAGCAACCAGCAAATTATCATCACGAAATAAGCTTACTTCATGGCAAAATCGAGATACGGAGAATATTTCGAGCTTCCAAACGTAGGGTAACACTGACGGGGAATCTCCTTTTTAAACTACTTTTGATTCACAACTTATATCGATAATTACAAATAAGCTTATTTTTAACAAGAGCATCATAATTTCGGCAGCGTTGACTCTGCATAAAAGCGGGAACGAAAATAAGACCACGAATGAAATCTGCCGCGAGTTTACCGTTAAAATGTAAAATGGATGTCAAATCGCTCTTGTTACATCAGTCGATCCATCACATTAAACGATAGACTGATGCTCAACATGATTATAACTCCCCTCTATTTAAGCTTAATAGGAAAAAGATAGGAACTTTACTCACTCGGAACTCGATGAACCTGCTGCAGACATTGCTTACAAAATAGCCGTTTTCTGGATCTGTAATTTATAAAAAACACTTTTAACCATAGATTATATACTGTAAAACAAAATGGCATCGAAAAACGGCCAAATAAATGGATAGTTGAAGCTCAAAAAACAAAAACATACTCATGTTCTCTTCACGACGCGAAAACAAATTTTTGGCGTCCCCAACACGTGAAGACCGCCGTCTTACGCAAATACGGGCATGCGCAGTGACTCTTTAAGGCGTAAAAAGACTTCCGGTGGCGTCCTAGACAGTTGATGTCTTCAAATCTTAAGGTCCCTATTCAGCTTCTTTATGTGACTTAAGCGGATTAAGTCACGTAAAGAAGCTGAATGTTTCGTTTGTTTGTCAATTGGCATAGTTATACTTCTGTTTTTATTCGATACTTTCAGTTATTTTGGTTTTAAGATGGTAGTCTCATTGCTACTTTTTTCTACCGTTTTTTTAGACATTGTCTTTTAATGGTACGATCGAAATGTTTTCAAATTTCACTGGCGACATCGTAGGATAAACCTTGCCTGATCTTTCAAGACTCGTGTCCGTAAAAGATTTTTTCGCCTTAACCCTCAGCTTTGCGTCTCTTCATCTCGGCGTTGTAGTCTTCGTTTCGTGTTAGTTCGACTACCCGCCGCTGGAGCCGGTCAATGTTTGCTTCAACATTGGCACGAGAAATTCCATTTAGAAATCCCGAAGTCTGTGAATAGCACGAAAAGCAAGCTAGAGTTAAACTCACCCGCAGACTATCCAGTCAGTCTCATTCCAACAGCATGTTTATGAACTGTATTTGAAGTTTAAAGATTTTAACATTCTTAATGAGAAGTGACTGACTCAAATGCTGGTCAGTGATTCTCAATTCCAGGATCTATATAGGTCTGCCTGAGGTCTTGAGTATATCATGGGACCGCGGGCCGAGTCTCAAGGCGAGGCGCAGAGAAGATGACAAACAGTTCTCTCGGAAACCTGTCGGCCGACTGTCGGGAAACGGTCAACTGACAAACGGCCAACGATCGACCAACAATCTGTCGACTGTTGTAAATCAAACTTCAAATCGTCAGAAATGAACGCGGCTTGACGACTGTTTAGCAGGTATTTTTAAAAAGACATGCAAATGCGGGTTTGGCAAAAAAAAGGCTTAGCTTACCCAGGCAGGCAAGGTGTTATTTCTCCAATAAACAGCATTGCATACAGAAGACCAACTTGAGAAAAAAAAAGCTCCTTCGCTCTATTTATTTTGGCACGACCTCTCATACGCGCGTCATCGATACAACATTGCCCGATTTGATACTTAAGTGCTCTTCCAGTAGAGGAGAAAAGTTCCTCTGATCAGAGAGTGCCCACGTTGCTTCCAAGCTTTTCATGTTGCGAACGCGCTAAAGTTTTTCAAGATCCCAATATGGCTATTTTGACCACCCCAGCAAGAAAATCGATTTCCATGCTTGGCTTTAAATTAACGGGCAACTGGTAAAAGCAAATAACATCGGATTTCTATTCTAAAAAATATTGTTATTCTCGTTAGATGGTCACGTTACTGGAGTCGAAACTATTTCCCCTACTCTTGTGTAATTTGCATTATTCCAGCCAATACACCACCCTCCATACAAACTAGAGAATCAAATGCGTCATACTCAACCACTTCCCCGTCACTCAAAACTAATATCATATCACAGTCTTTGATAGTGTCCAACCGATGAGCTATAATAATTACAGTGCAGTCCTTCAGTTTCTCGTTTACCGTGCTCCAAATGGTTCGCTCTGTAATCGGATCTACATGGGCTGTCGGCTCATCCAATATTACAATTTTGTTACTTTGCAGTAAAGTACGAGCCAAGCAGACAAGCTGTCTCTCCCCCACACTCAAATTAGCTCCTCTTTCTAACAGCTCGTACTCCAGCTGTCCGTTAAGGTTCTCCACCAAAGATTTGAGTTGCACGTCCTGCAGAGCTGTCCATAGGTCCAGATCCTTGTGATGATTCAATGGATCAAGATTCCTTCTCAATGATCCACTGAATAAAACTGGGACTTGACCAAGAACCGAAATACATCGCCTTGATTCCTGGAGGTTGATGTCGCTTATTTTCACTCCGTCGATAATGACATCTCCTTGAGCGTCAGGCATGCGTAGAATTGCTGCCACCAAGGATGACTTGCCTGCACCAGTCCTTCCGGCAACACCAATCTTGGACTTTCCTCTGATCTCAAAATTTAACTTCTTTAATACTTGGGGTCCTCCTTCATAATACGTTAAAGACACATTATGAAATGTCAAGTGTCCGTCACTCGGCCAGTTCATTGGTGGAAGTGTCTTTAGGTTGTAGCCTGGTTCAGATTCCAGCTTGGTATAAGATTGTACACGCTCTACCGAAGTCATTAAATTTTCCACTTCTGAAAATTGACGAACTGCGTACTGTGTGCCTTCTACAGTCTCAATAACGTAAGCTAAAGAAAGTCCAGCTAAGGCTGAAACAAATGAAAAGCACTCATTAATTGACAATCTTTGTGTTAGTCAATTTCTAGACACACGAGGATTTCATAACTCACATTAGAGAGCTTAAGCAACGAGGATGTCGTCGGCAACGAGAACCTCACAAAACAATAAGCTTAAGCCCCATTTACACTACAGCAAAAATTGGGTCCGGACCCAAAAAAAGTTGGTAGGGACCAACCGTTTACACAGCACTTTCGAGAGCAAAAGGGGTCCGGACTCGTTTTGTTTTCGGGTTTAATTTGGGGCCATAGGCACCTATGGCCCCCAAACCAGAAAAAAGCGAGTCCGGATCCATTTCTTGCAAATATGGTGCGGAAGATTTACACGGCAAAAATATCTGGTCCGTACCAACTTTTTTTTGGGTCCAGACCCATTTTTTCTGTGCGTTTTACATTTTGCTACATTTCTTTGCCATGCTCAGCAAAAACACATCGTGATATGACCCAATTTTATGTTTTCTGGGGAACGTGAGCGTATGACGGTGAATTCTTTCTTTTTCCCAACTTCAATGGCGTTTTTACTAATTTAGGTCCAGTATAGTTCGCCAGTATTTTACAAGTTAAACAAGTTGGAAAAATCGCGAAAGAGTTACAACTGATTTGAAATGACGTTTTCCTTGCCGTTGCCGTTGTCGTTGCTTGAGTTCTCTATTGACAAAGACGCGAAAACGCTGCGCTGAGTTGCTTCCAAATTTGGTAAACTTCGTTGCTTTGTTTTGCTCTCAGTTTCCCGCCCTTGTAATGAACTCGACCTACATGTATTAGGTAAAAATTGTACTGATTATCGCGAAAAAGGCCTAGGCTGCGAGATATCTGGAAAATTTAGTGCTCTAATGGCTCAAAATAATGACAATATTGATCATGATCCTAAAAAACGATTGGAGGAGACTCGATTATGATTGCATACAGTCATTTTTATGGAAACTGGGAACTTAAGTTAAGATCGAATTCTTAACATTTTGCCTTAGTAACTACTGTAAGAGTAGTCTCTCATACGGCACTACGTCTGTGTTATATAAATGTCACCTTTTTTTGAACTGTTGAATTATCCTAATAAGCATGGCCGGACATGCCAAAGGGAATCTGACCAATGATTTCTCGGCCTAAGAATCAGGAGATTTTTATGCGCAGTTTTTGCAGGATGACTTTTAAATAACTGGTCGCTAATCGCGCTTGGTGGAGAATGTATTTATATCCCGTTAAACTGTTGTTGTTGCCCAAAACAGAAAGCTAAGCCTGAGGTCTCTTATTTGTCACATGTGCACGGCTAACTTGAGACGAGAGCTAATTTAGGGGGAGATCACTTCGAGCCTACCTGCATCTACTGATAGGAAAACCGAAGCAACTGCCACACAGATTATAAAAGGAACACAGAGGAGATCAACACGAACACCAAACCAGCGAGTACTTTCAATAATCATGTAAAATGCTTGGTTGTGTACATCTTGATGCCTAAAAAGATATGATGGACCTTTTAAAAAACAACTTTCAAAATAGTAAAACTCTCCACAGACTAAAGTCCATCGTGTTTCTGGATTTTAAGGAACGTTTTGGCGCGAATCATTCTTTAAGAACAAAACAGCGACTTTAACAGCGTAGGCATCAATGATGAGAGGAGAGGTAGCGTTCAGCATAAAAAAGTACATGGCTATACAACAAAATGATCAATATTTCAGTTAGAATAATTGAATAAATTACTCTCAAGGTTAGCTGAATAGCTACAGGCCCGGTCAAAAAGAAATAATACCATGACTTAAACCAGCTGCAAAACTATCACGAACTCACAGTTGACCAAATTATCCCGTAGCCGTCGATACCGCTGTTCATGGCTTTGTATACGTCTAAGCTCTAACCTCTTTAGGTCTGTAAACTTTTTCACGTCTTTCATTTTCATTCTTCACACTTTTTTTGGCGCCACATGTTTTTTTCTCACAGAGGGACTGAGTGAAGCCTATTCAATTCAACTAACTATGCTCCAGATTATAGCCCAATACAGTAAATTGATACAGGTATTGATTACATACAGACTGTACCTGTAAAACTGTTCGATAAATTGTTCTTCCATTCCTCTAGTGCGTATTGTATCCAAACCAGTCATACTCTCTGAAAGATGGGAAAACACTGGACTCCGACAAATGGACTCCAGCCTCTTTAGTTCACGAGATGTTTTCAGGTAGTATCTGACAAACAGCACAAACACCACTAATGTAGGCAATAACACAAACAGCAACCAAACATTAGCGACTGCTGGTATGAGTACCGCTGAAAAAGCAAACAGCATATTTTGGATGCAGTTTATAAAACGTTCTGGTAGCTGTTCGTCCATACTTCCGACATCCCTTGAAAAGCGATTTAGGATTCGTCCCGTTGGATTGGTGTCAAAGAACGAGAGCTGAGCATGTAGTGAAGCCGCAACCATTTTATCGTGCAAGCGTTGTGAAGAGCTAAGTGATGCCAAGATAAAGAGAAACACTCGGATAACCGTAAGAAGGAGTGCTCCCCCAGTCAGACTGGCATAAATAATCAGGTTTGACAACTTTTGCTGCTGCTCCAAAATTTTATTTGATAAAAGGGAGAGACACACGTCCGGAGAGACCACGACAGCTAAAAAAGAGTAACAATATTTATATGCACATAACTGTTATCAAGGATCCAACAGGTTATTTTGTCCAATCGTTATAATCATCTTGCAGTGTATTCTGAAAACAATTAGTTCCGAAGTATTATAGTTAACAATTAATCACCGAAGTGGAGGTGGATAATTGTTTTAGTATATACCACACAAGCTGAATAATTAGCGAACCAAAACAATTCTTTATGTGCGACAATATATCGACAAGCGGTCGGAAATTGTAAAATCTCGCGCGCCGGCTGCTCGGAGGTGAATAGTACTTGCTAATCACCTCCGAATTAACCAATCAGAGCGAGCGAAAAGTACTATTCACTTGTGTGGTATATACTAATTATAAAAAAACCAATGATTTATTACATGGAAACACTGAAATTTTTTCCAACTCCTAATACCGCAGGTATTTAGCGAGACTTATACAAGTGGTTTTTCCAGAACCAGTTATTTCATAGCTGATCAGAACTCAAAGCAGCCACTCGAAGCTGAACGAAATAAGTCCAATAATCCAACACCTGACCAACATCTACAGAACAAAATTAATAGGGGGGACTGACTGACTTGTTGCGTTGTACATATACTGAGCAAGGCGAATTGACAAGGACGATTGAAGACACTTACTCGTTTCATGCAAACGCCACGATTACCGCCACAGTGCTAAGTAATGTTATTTTCTTTGACATTAAGAATTTTAATTGCAACTGCACCCAGACAAAGAGAGAAGTAACTTACGTTGGGTAACCGCAAATAAGGCAGCCAATGCTACAAGAAGAACTGGGTGCCATCCGCTTTTGAAGTAATTCCAGTAAAGCTGAAATGACACCTTTCCAATAATCCTATCCTCGTCTGGTATTTCAAGGCCCTTGGGTTTCCCACCCTGAAATCGATCAATATGTGGCTCCCCATCGACCTGGAGGTACCTAGGATCGTTACGAGGAAGGCGTCCGACCTTATCTTCACCAACGAAAATACTTGGGAGCATACCTCTTGTGTCATTTGACAATTCAAGTTCCAGGGGTGTTCCTTTCTCCAGAGTACAGCCACTATCCAAAACAATAACTTGATCAGCTTCTGCCAAGTGCCTCTGAAAATGAGACACCAGAACTCGAATCTTTTCAGACAGCAGACCGCAAATGCAGTTGTTAAATACGTGCTGGCCAACTTTTTGGTCCACTGCGCTAAGTGGATCATCTAGTAAATAAACGGCCGCAGACGAATAAACCGCTCTGGCCAGACTAACGCGAGCCTTCTGCCCTCCACTGAGAACAACTCCGCGCTCACCGACAATTGTTTCATCGCCATCTGGAAATCGGTCGATGTCTTCCTTAAGGGCACAAGCATCGATCACTGTTAGATACCATTCATGATCATAAGACTCGTCGAATAAGATGTTTTCTCTAATAGTGCCAGAAAACACCCAAGCAACTTGAGGAACATAGGCAATAGACTTTGGGCACTTGACCGTACCTCTTGACAAGTTCACTTCACCCGCGATAGAAGAGAGGAGTGTAGACTTCCCACTGCCGACCTGACCGCAGATAACTGTCATACTTCTTTGGGGTGCCACAAAGCTTATACCGTTGAGGACGTACTTTTCGTCTTTCGTTTTGTAAATTAAGTTTGACACGACCAAGGCCTCCTCCGTGTCATTGGATGTCATAATATTTTCTTGGTCATTAGTCTTGGAATCATCATTCATCCTTGTTCTGTGTCCATTTTCGTCTTCATTCAAATCAGGTTTCTTCTTTATAAGGGCGGAGCCATGATCTTGGCTGTATAGTTCGGTGTTTTGTTCGGACAAGCCAGAAGCAAATGAGGATAAAGGCAAGTCTTCTAAAAGGAGGAATTCCTCAATGCGGCGGAGTGATACAAATGCTTCAAACAAAGCCTGCAGACCAAAACCTAGGTACAATGTAATATTTGCTTTAAAAAGATTCATGAACGAAAGCAACATAAAGGCATCGATTGGGGTCACGTGGATACCAGCGAGGACAACGGCGAGGACAGAGAGAAAGGTGGCGATTGGAGCTGTGGTTGCTAGTAAAGCCTCGACAGTTGAAGTCAAAAAACTCTTCTCGCAGATTATGCTTATTTCTTTCCTGCAATTAAACACAAGTTCAAAATGATTAAAAGCGGCTGTTGGTTCTTTTCCTACATGAACTCTGTTGATCCTTGAGACAATCAGTTGTTGTTTTAATTCTCTAGAAATGGTGATGTTAATGGATTTGTATACCGCACATATCACATAGTTTCATGGCGGTTTACAATGTTTCTCTAGAGTGAGATTGGACGTCAGCCTGTAAAGGCGCCTCTGGCAGCCGCTATCAGTCCATTTCTCACTCACCCACCCAACCCACACTTGAATGTCAAAGACAGATGAAAGATAGAGATAGAGCACCACACCGGGAACTACCTCCCCTACTCTTTTTGAACGGTGTGTGGGTTCTTTAACGTTCCACAGATTATTAGGTATGAGGCGCCTCTTTTCCTAAAGATCGCTACTCATCATGGATCATTGACCATTGAGGAGGCTGTGTTTTAAAAACTGTCGTCTACCACGGGTAAAACGGAATGTAACCAAGAATGTTCTGAGATGTACAGTTGTCTCAAGAAAATTTAACTCGTCTACAAATTGTATTGTCTACTCTTGCCTGCCCCTGAATCACCCGTTCATTCGCAGGGAGCCATCTGATTAAAAGAAAAATGGCAACCTGGGATTCTCATGTAACAGTCCCACTCACTATTTCAATCAGCTGTGTTGCCAGCAGGGCTGTGCTTGTGCTGGAGTGGTCATCACAGCCGACTAATTTCCGGGCGACGTAGGTTCAAATCCCGCTTAGGGCATAAGAATTTTTCCTTCCAATTGGATGAAAAATCCAGGATCACTAAAATACTCACTGGACGTGGTCTAATGTAAATTTTGATGGCGTATCATGCAAAAACACTTTATGCAAGGAAGCAATAGGACAATCAACACTCTTTCAAGCGATCAATACTTTATCCCATTGACTACCGGCTGTTTTTACGTTTTCGGAGTGATTTTCCACCTATAAACGATGAATAGTAATTTGTGACTCCTTATTTGAAACTACCAGGGAAAAGTGGTGCTGTCCTAAGGCACTGGAGGCTCAAGGTTTCTGAAAACGTCATTTTGACGTAGCTATTTTTTATCCGTGAAGCAACAACAATGGCCCAAGTTCGGTTTGCTTGCGATTTTTGCAAAGTTTACAGCCATTTTTCATCTTTAGCGGCTGCCTGATGAGCATCATTAAGCGTGACGGTAGCTAAGAGTCCACTTTCTCAAAGAATCGAGCAAGGTGATGTACTTTGTTGTCGAATTTGGCTTGTTACTCGACGAACTGGCAATTTGGCCGGTCGGACACTTGGTACCTTTGGGACTCGACTACTGATGAATTTCTCGACCTACCGCCGCATATTTTGGAATTTGTGAGCACTGAAGATGACCACAAGCAGGAAATTTTGGCGGTAGGTCGGAGTGGCTGTAGACTTAGTTTATATGTGAAAGAATTGAGGGAAGGAACGGGCGCTGTCAAAAATTCTCGTTAGTTCCCAGCATGCAACGCGCTCGAGATATTAAAAATGTCGGGAATGCCCGAATGCACTGGAACAAAAAGCTGTATCTACGCTCGGGAGAAGAATATGAACAAAAAAAGTCATTTCTAAGCTAGAACAAGGACTGAATTTCGTTATGATGGTTGAAGTTTGGTTTTTCGTCGATGATTTCCTTAAAAAACATGAAGGCAAAAAGGGGCATTTTCGTCGTTTCTCTTTGACGTTAAAAACGGTCAGTTTCGTTCTTGTCCAAACTCAAAAGGCCATATTTGGTAAAAATCGCTGCGTTTCTTGCGTTTATTGGATATCCAAATTTAAAGGATATTCCATTTCGTGCTCACAACTAACAGTTAAGGCAATATTCGTGCGATTGAGAAAGTTGCAATGTTTTGAAGCATGGGAGTTTTTTACAGTCGGTTTTGGCCGGCACGGGTGCCAATGGGTTAAACAAAGTTCAGTGCCAACTTGTAACTTAACGGTATAACATACCTAACATTGTGTAAAAGTACTGTGATCTTGTTAACGATACTGAACGGCCGATTATCAGCTTTAATACAGTAGCTTTGTGCATGTTATTTCTTTATAGTGATAATGGATCGTATTTTAAACTCAATAAAATAGAGCATAAAATGACATATGACTAAGCTTCCGTTCAAGGGTGGCCGCTTAACATAGGTAAAAATAACAAAGAAAGACAAACATAGGACTATTACAGGATGGCCGCGGCCACTTGATAGAGGTGGCCGCCTAATACAGGTGACAAATAAAGCATTTATAGGAGCGAAAAATCAGAACTTTGAAAACTGGCCGCTTTAATACAGGGCCGCTATATACAGGTGCGATTGTATCAATAAATTCCCCACCCGGGGTCCCTGAATGACAGATCTAAAACGAAAATAACAGGACCCCCCAGGAGAGCCCATCAACGCAAAAGAAAAAAAACAAAACATTTTTGGGCCACACGGACAACGGATCAAATACAACTTGATAAACTGCAATCCCATTAGCAAACGAGACATGTGAAACGGTCTAATGACTTGTCATCATTAATGGGGCCGCTCTGAGCGAAATTCGCTTCTCTTATTAAGACTATGCGGATTCTGTATGAACCATCGTGTAAACAAACGAATTTAGACCAATTGTTACTTACAAGAGAGGTCTTCTTAAGATGGATGAATAACTGTGTTTTAATGTGTAATATGCTTACCTTCTTAATTCTTTGACTCTTTCACGGTAGTGGTCTTCCCAGGCATTTGTCTTTACAGCACGTATTCCTGACAGTAGCTCATTCGTGACTGCGATACGTCGATCAGTCACTGAAGCCGTCTGCCTTCGTAGTTGCCCCACGAGATAAGAGACAAAAACGAAATAAGGAACCAGGGCCATCAAGAAAAGCATTCCAGCGAGGGCCGCCAAATGAAAAATTTTGAGAAACAAGTATATAACAATGGGAATAAAGTAGATGGATGGCACGATGTCATTGAGCCACCGAAGTGCGAGTTCTATGCGCTGAACGTCATTGGACAGAAGATCAACCACGTGACCTTGCTGGAATTCTTGCAGAGTTTGATGCCCCACAAGGGTAACCTGTAGAAAAAGACATGCATGAGGCACTGCTTGATGTGAAGTGAATGCCATAATTTCATTCAAATAAGAAAAAGACTCCGAGGAATACAAATTTGAGGATATTTAATCCAGGGCATTCACAAAACTGAACCTCGAAACAAAGTTAAAAAATTCAAGGAAGTTATTGAGAAATTTACCTCACACATGTATTCACACACTAATAGTATGGAAATAAAGTTATGTCAAAGTTTTTCATTTTTTTTAGAAAGCTTCAAGAAGATTGTGTTGAATTTTCGTACAAGGTAGTGGTCTGTTCTGGAAATGTTATCAAGGTGAAGTTGGTTATAGGAAACAAATGTACTCTCATATTTGTCCAAAGGTTATCTCTCCTAAAGCTAATTGTTTAATAGTTAACGACATGGGCTCCTGTTATCGAATAAATTCGGGCTAAGATTTAAAGAAAGTAAACGGGTGGGTAGTACAGAGAGGGTGTGGGTATTGGAGGTGATTTAGCGTCGGAATAAAGCAGTATCACACCGAAAACTCACCTTCGAGTAAATGATGCCTTTGAGGGCGCAGCTAAGTCTAGCTCCCAATACGTCAGTGATATAACTTCCTGAATTTACGGCAAGACCTTTTCCCATAGCCACTACACCCATAAGCGCAGCACAGGCATACAGGAGACCAGTGTCACTGTTTTTGAAAATCAGATTGGACACGAGGAACCCAAGCAGCAAGGGCTGAAGAATACGGCAAATTGCACCTACTGCTCCAATTGAGACCAAAGTAATGACCTTTCGCGATGGTATGAATTTAACTACGCTTCCCCATAGCCTGGGACTTTTTCCACAACTGAGACGAGCTTTCCTCTCATCGTTCCAAAGATGTTGAAGTTTTTCAGTCACTACTCTTGCTTTATTCTCCTCGTTAACAGGCAGAAAGTCAGATTTTTGTAGTGGACGTGCATTTCCTAGTTCAAAAATTTCAGTCATCCGACTGAAGAGCAAGAAAGAGAACAGACCTGGTTTTTCTCGGTGACATGATGAGGTGGGCTGACTGGTTGGGAGTTTTTCGTATCCCTTGTTGAACATTATTCTGCAAGGAAGAAACACTGTTAGATATTAATAATTTCTTTATGGTGGAAATGATAGTGCATTCTTAACGCAACTGTACACCAAAAAGGAGGATAGCTTAGATGTATAGAATGGTGAATATCGAGACTCAGCAGGCGAATTAAATTTGCTGGGCTTCCCAAGGGCGTAGCTTGGGTGACAGGTGCCGAAAGGGGAGCTGGCGTGGGGAGACTCGCTAGCGCGAGTAGGAAAGATAGAGGGCCTTGACTTTGCGTTTGCTAAAATCCCATTTATGCACCAGCCACACTAATAATAATAATAATAATAATAATAATAATAATAATAATAATAATAATAATAACAACAACAATAGTTTAGAACTTATATAGCGCATTTTCCTAATCATATTTCAATTAAAAATTATTATATTCGATATGTTAGCTTTCGTATTTCTTATTTGGCTGACCTTTGCATGGGACCTGTGTCCTGTTGGTCAGGCCCTCAACCAAGTTGCTGTTTTATGTCATCATAATGTTTTTAAGTTTATTTTCGAATCTTGCATCATGGTAACAGCTCTTTTGGTTGTAAAATAAATAAATAAATAAATAAATAAATAAGTAAATAAATAAATAAATAAATAAATAAATAAATAAATAAATAAATAAATGTGTATATGATCAAATGCGCTTTATAAGCAGATAAATTGGAATTTGGAATGTTGG
Organism: Pachyseris speciosa; assembly: GCA_016490735.1. Lineage (NCBI taxonomy): Eukaryota > Metazoa > Cnidaria > Anthozoa > Scleractinia > Pachyseridae > Pachyseris > Pachyseris speciosa. The sequence continues at coordinate 839,013 of JAEMWC010000284.1, forward strand.
TTTTTGTGGAGAGAGGAAAACCGGAGAACCCGGAGAAAAACCTCTCGGAGCAGAGTAGGGAACCAACAACAAACTCAACCTACATATGAGGCCGAGTCCGGGAATCGAACCCGGGCCACATTGGTGGAAGGCGAGTGCTCTCACCACTGCGCATAATATGCCATATAAAATGCCAGCATTTCGTGACTTATGCAAGTCGTGAATTCCTTGTTGGCTGTGACCGGTGATTTGCTTTCTTGCTGTCTGTGATTTGTGATTTGCACGTAATATCTGTGAAATCAAATGATGAGCATTTCCACAAATTTGATAGTCTTGTACATGCCTCTAATGTATTGGTTTTATCGAAAAGAAGAAAAAAAGGGAGTAATCTTTCATTGAGGTATTTAAAAGGGCCTTTCATTAAAATGTTTCGACACACGTACCTTATGACTGCACTGTTTCAATTTATTGAACGCTATGTGCAAATGACGAGAAGACTTCCTGTTTTAGGTATACGAAAGGGGTACTATTTGTCAATGGAAGGTATACGAAAGGGGTACCGTTTCTGTCAAAAATGGTGTATAAAAGGGTAAGGGGTCGGACCTCGGGGCGGAGCCTCCCCGTATTAAAATTATTTCAGTACCCCCCCGGGGGGGTCCATGCGGTATATCCAAATGAATAGCACGAAAATTTGTAAAGGAGAATTGTTGCAGGGGTGTATTACTATTGTTTTTATTTCCGTTGATTAATCAGGAAAGCTTTTGAAGTAGGCTCTATTTTAGAATAACTGTATAAATGTTTTTTCTTTGTTTCACGAGAACGCTTCATTGCAGATGTTTGAATACCACTGAAGTTGTCTTGTCTCTAATGGCGGATTTTGACGAGATATCACGGCAATTTGAATATTGGGTATTTACTGTATCAGTAACGACAATCTCGAACTTTGCGGACGTATTATGATAGAGTTATGTACATGTACGTAGCTTTTTCTTATAGTCTTATAGTCAACGCAATTTAAATATCAATGAGCTTGGTATGAAAGGTGCATTGTTAATCGCGTTTTCGCACCGAATGTCAAATATGACAAGTTTTCCATGACCCCGCGAAAATGTTTCGTTTCACTCGTTACATCAGAAAAGGAACGTCTTCCACAAGAAGGAAGTAAAAAGTCAAAAAGATATAGGATTACCTTGATAAAAAATTTTGCATGAAACGCGCCGAGACAGCGCATGCAAACTTGTTTCGCTTGAACGCTTCTTTACTACGGTTCGAGTGCCATGAATGCTGTTAGGTGCTTATTGCGACGAATAAGCAGTGTTTGCTCTTTTCGAATGATTGTTCAAAACTGCGATGGCCTTTCATCGTTGTTGCGGTTAACCTTTCATTATCGCATAAAATATTTGTTATGAAATTCCCAAAGCCGGGGCCAAAGGAGGGCGAGAGTTGCCTAGAGTTGACTGTCCTGAGAGTTGCACGAGAGTATTGTCTCAGCACTTGGACTAAACGAGCGCGACAGTTGCCTAGAGTCCGGTAGGAGTTGACGGGTTATAATCCACAACTGAGTATTTGTTGCTCAGGTGTATGTTCGAAGAAAAAGGAAGCCATGTTGTTTTGCCCGCTGCGAATCTAGCCAACTTCTAACGGCAAAACTCTTGCGCTTTTCTCAAAAACGTTGGTCAAGCGAGGGACGTCGACTTTCAGGAAAATTTGAGCAGGTTCAAACTCGCTGAGTTCGCGGAAGAGTTGGTGAGAGTTGCCGAGCGGGCATGGCAGTTTCAGGCCATATGAGAGCGAGAGTCCGAAGTCTCGGAAACTCCGGTTTTTTAAGGTGTAATGCTTCTTCAAGAGGCTGAGCTGCCAAAACGGGTTTGCGTTTTTTTTCAGGATTGATGCCAAAGAAAACACTTACCAAATGAAGTGAAAGAGACTACCTATGGCTAGTGGCCTGATGCATTCTGTTCTGGTAGGTTGCGCAGTGCTTTGTATGTAGCTCGAGTAGTCCATTTTAATGTGAGAAACCCATCGAAGCGAAGCGGACATGCAAAAAAGCTGTTTATATAGATGTGTGTGTGAGGAACAGTGTACCCTATGCATGACATTGTAATTGAAGTGGTCAAAACGATACGGGGACACAAGTGCAAACCCGAGTAAACTGAAGTCGATATGACCCCTTTGCCTACTGGCTAGATTTTTATCCCGAGTGCGTGGACAGCCGTTGTTGTTTGGTGAGGCAATATTGTCTTTTGCTGGACACAGCAGTCGTAGAGCATTTACGTCGGGAAGATTGGTCAGTGGCTGCGACTATTGTTGAGCTTTAACGGCCACAATTAGATTACGTATGAGACATACACAAAGGCGTTAAGTGTTACGGTTTTGGAGTGTCAATAACTTTGTGTGAAGTGAAAAAAATTCAAAGAATGCGTCAGTTTTTGCAGCTTGAATCACCAGTACAATAAAAGCGTGAAAAAAGATAAAAATTGTCAAAAATTGTATTTCCCGCTGAATGTTAAAACAGTGCCAAAGATTGGAGAAAACAAATTGGGAAAGTTATTTCGCGCGGCATTCGGCGTGTTGTTGTTCCACGAGAGTGGATGCAGAACAAAGTCAACGAAGTGTAACTGAACATTACAACTCACTTGCAAATCTTACTCTTGAGTGTAATAAATGAAAAAAAAAAAAGATGGTTTCCTGATAAGAAGCTATTAAACATCTGGCAAACAGTAGTATGTTGTATGTACGTGGGTTAGTACATCGGAATAGATCACATACATAACTTTCTGAAGTTGTAAGCCTTATTTCCCGCTGAAAGACGTTACTCTTGAAACTTGAAACGAATACTACGTTCCTCGAACAAATTAGGGGAGCTTTCAAGTCAAAACGTCTTTTAGTTAAAATCATAACGCGGATGATGTTACCTCCCCTGAGATGTAATCCTCTTGAATAAAATAACCGCAGTTGGATGATGGTAGACCCGTTTGCGAGCGTCCTTGAGCAAAATGTTTATTATGTGTCTCAGTTCGTACAACTGTGACCGCAGCGCGTTTAGATTACAATATCTCACGTCGCTCAGATAAAAAGTGCAATTTCTTATTGAGGCACAATCTTTTGTATAGTCTCACTTTACCATTACGCCATGAAGAAAGAGAACTTGCTACTGACCGTCCGTGTTAAGTCACAGCTGACTGGTTTCAAACTTGAACCTACCTGGTAATCCAAAGGATCCTTTCTGTCTTCGACAACGCAAAGAACGTAAATCGTCTAAGACGTGTGCCCTGAGACTATGAAAAAGCCTCCCATTTTTTTCCCTCAAGCGGTCGTATACTTCTTCTAAGATATTAGAGCGTGCGATGCCAATATAGAAAATGGCGCGAACTTCGATTACGGAAAGCCGCGTGCCGTGAGTAACGAAGGCGCACCGAAAAATTATTTTCTTTTCTCTAAAGTCGAGCTGTAAGCGTGTTACGTTGTTTATTGAACAAGTCGTTGAGCTAAATGATTTACAGATCACATAATTCTAACATTCCTCCCCTCTTTATGGGGCTAGCAAGTTTAGCTGGAGCAGCTCAAAAGTTCATAGAATACGCCATCTTTTTCTGCGGCTTAACTCAGTAGCCGAACGAAGAGGGCGAAAAGATCCGACTGTGTTACCTTGCATAGAAGTTGCTTTCAAAACCCACACATTGGTCTGGGAAGAAAGAATGAGTATAGAATGAGTGTTTTCTTTAAACGTTTTCGTTGAGAGGTCAAGCGTCACAACGATCAAAGGATTCAACTTGAATTCTTTTTGTGTTCATCGCCTATTATCGGGCAACCAATATCGTTGAATAGCAAATGGATGAGAAGTGAGGTGGGCGGTACAGGTAGTACAGGCACGCAAACGTCAGTCTTAATTAAGCTCACGGGATCACATGCCTCGCGCCAATCATTTTATTTCTTATTCTTATCATGATAAAAAGCATAGTGCATGTTCATACGCACTGTCGTTTTCTTGTCACTGATATGTTTAATTTCTTAACTCCGCTTTAGCCCTGCAGTTAAAGCTAGGATCAACGACAATATTGCTTTGACTAAGACAGAGGTCGCGTTTGTCACGTAGATTACCGCATTTTTGAGCAAAGTAACTAAGAACAACGAGCCAATGGGATGACAGTTAATAGACCGGATTTAACTCATCAGTTTGCTCACTTAAGGAAGTTGTATGCTGGAATTTTAAACCTGCATGTAAGTGGTCATTTGCAAGAGCACTTATTATTATCTTTATTTAAAGAGGAGGATTAAGGCAAAAAAAAGAATCTACAATGTTGCTGAAGTTTGGTTTCTAATATCTGAAAGATGCATACAGTCAAACCTCTATTAAGCCGTCACCCTTGGGAAAGAGCCAACTGACCGCTTAATAGAGGCTGACCGCTTAAAAGAGGTTTTCCAAAATTTAGAATATAATATGGTAAAAATGGAACTGTAGCATTTATACAGTATATTTTATCAGTTAACAACAACAGTAACAGAAAATATGAGAAAAACATCAAGTAACTGCATGTTCAAGGAAGTTCACGCCTATAGTTCTAATAATCTTTGTAAGGCAATCGTCCTTGTTGTAAGCCACATTAATAAAGTACGGTTTTGCCATTCAACATGAACCACCCTTACGCTGATTATATGTATATTATGTTGTGTTTGATGACCTGTTAAAAGAAACTGGACCTGGTTCGACGGTATCGTGATGTGAAAAATGTCGCATTGTAATTGATTTATGTATTACGTGACAGCTTAATAGAGATACAATACAATAAAATTAGCCAATTGGGAATTCTGAATGGTGACCACGTCCGCTTAACAGAGGTGACCGCTTAATAGAGGTCAAATTTACAGTAAAATAAGGGGACTGTTATTTGGGAATTTGAGAGTGACGGTGACCACTTAATAGAGGGCTGCTTAATAGAGGTTAGGTTTGACTGTAGTACTCAATACACAATTGGTTTCAATATCTTTTTCATCAGTTATAGTATTTTTCAGATGGTACTTCTCCTACAAATTTAATTTGGATACTAAGTTTGCAAACCTGAGGACAAAATGGTCAGTAATTCAAACAATTTTTACTTGTCGCCGTTTTAATTTTACCTTTAAGCAGCATTCATACTGTTTAGAGTGGACAGGCATTACCCCTTATTGGTGTCTTTTCCTGCGAAGAAAACATTGACAATTACTTCGATTCAATTAAAGATTTTGCTTTCAACTACAGGGGCGGATCCAGGAATTTTTCATAGGGGGTCCAAACTTACTTCAAATTACTTTTCCTTGCAACTCCGTCACTCAACTCGTGACATAGCTCCTTTAAATTGAAATAACATGCTGATATTCCACAATGCAAGATGGGGCAGTTTGAACCACACTCACCATGTCGTGAGACAGCAATACTATTTCACAGCTGTGTGGTCAGACATAGGCCAGCGAGTTTGTGTTAAAATCCCATGATGTTTGTTGCTGCATTTTCTTACCCAACAAATCACTTTTGGTTGGTTCTTTTGAAGTCTGAAGGTTTTGTTCAACCAGTCTCGAAGGCATGAAAAACTTAGGTAAATACCGGCGAAAAAGGGACACAGTCACGGATTGGCTTCCTTATGCAGCATCTCCTATAACGGCATCCTCGGAGACCCAGGGGCAGAGAGTCGGGTTGGGACGAAGATTCAGGAGGAGCGAAAGTTTACAAGACGGACGGGAGAGCCCCTGGGAACATTTCTTTATCGGACTCGTTCCAGAAGCTATTGAAATCCAGCTTCGTGATTGGGCGGAAATTTTCTGGCAAGGAATTTTTTTTCTGCCCAATCGGCGATCAGCTTATATATCGCACTCCTTTCGTGGCTCCTTACACCAACAAGTAAGCGGTCAATCTGCTGTCGACTATATTTTTAGTGGTTCCACTTGTCTCGTTCGTTCGACAGTTTTATCCTAAGAGGAACATTTTGGTGGCAAGGGACCCCCAAAACCCAGAAATCCACAAATTAAAATTGAACTCAAGCAACAATCACTTGCAAGGAACTAGAAAAATCAAGATGAAGACTGACCGCAGGCATCGTAAACTTCACGCGACGAACAGCATGTAACTCGGTCTCTTTCTCTAGTTAGGATCACAGTGAGGATCATTGTTGTTTGGTTTGGGCTTTTTTCTCTGGTTTACGTACGGGCAGTGGGCCATCCTGAAACTCTTCGGGGCGATGAAATTTCTGTTGCACGGGCCAGACAAGTTTGCCGATCTGGCGAGAAGCACGCAGCTCGGCGGTTTAATATTTTGCTCACGAAATCGAACCTTGCAATCGACCGTCTCAGCTCAATTTCGAGCGAGACCACGAAAAGGCCTTAGAGAAAGATCTTTTGGTTTTCAAATTTTTGACTGGTATCTGTTGGCCAATATGCTTTTCTTCCCAAGGTGTGCATAAAAATATGCAGATTGCCTTGCAGTTGTGATAATTGTGTTGCACTGTACATGCAAGATGCATGGTAATTTGCACAAGCTTTCCATGCTTGTGCAAATTACCATGCATCTTGCGTGTACAGTACAACACAATTAGCAATTAAAGAATTAGCGAATTAAAGAACACTACACACAAACCATACCCATAACCTGAATACAATTACAAAATATGTTAACATGGTCACTCAAACGAGAACATTTAGTAGCTTCTCAGTAAGATATCCCCTTTTAGATAAAGTGGAAACAAAAAAAATCAATAAAATAACAATAAAATAAAACTAGAAGGGATTGTTATTTCATTTATTTTTTGTTTGTTCAGAAGTTTTCTTGATAGTAAGATGTAACTTTAAATTCAAGTTTCCAATGTAATCTGTTTGGATATTGTAGCGATTATTTTTCACAAGCCTTATGGCCTCAGAGTTGTTATTAGGTTTTAGAGTACCTGACTGGAATCTAACAGAAGGTGGCTTTTTTATGAGAATTTAAACAGCCTTCAAAAAACGTTGGAAACTTTTCATTGAAAAGCAGGTGGATCAAAGTTTAAAGAAGCCACGTTTTAGCCAGTTGCCAGCACTTCAGGAGAAGCCTAACTTGTACTAAATGAAATTTCCAATGAGTATACCCAAGATGAGATTACACCCTCAGTTTCAGAGGGGGGTACAAAAAGATTTAAAATTATTCTTAAAATTTAATTGTCCATCTGTTATCTGTTGGTCTTTCACTTTGCTTTTCTACAGCGGCCCAAAAGGGTCAATCACTTAATCAGTTTACCAAAACAAAAATCAGTTTCCCATAACACAAAACAGTTTCTCAAAATACAAACAATTTCCTGAAACACAAGTTAGTTTACCATCATCATTCACTGAAACACCTGTAATTGCCCTCCTTTGCAGCCATTGTTTGTGTCGGTCCTATTCTCCCTCCCCACCAACGTCTGCTGAACTGAGCTGGACATTCCATTCCAGGAACTGACAAATCACATCGCAGCTTTTAAATTTCGGTGGCTAAGTTACCATGGCCTCTTCACAGCCGTTGTTTTTGTCTCTTCTATTCTCCCTCCTGATTGGATACTCAGACACAATGGGAATGGAATGTTCGGCTCAGTTCAGCAGACGTTGGTGGGGAGGGAGAATAGGACCGACACAAACAACGGCTGTGAAGGAGGCTAACCTGTAATAGGCTAATCATAGTAAGTGCACTGCACAAGATGTTCAGCAATACCATATCACACTGCCTAATGCATACATCACTTTATACATCACTTTATTTACCCTCGGATTTTAGAGTAGCTTGGGTCGCTAATATCTCCGAGCATTTAACCATCAGATGAGAGATACATGTAGACCACCAAACCAGGAACTACGTCCCCTACTCTTTTCGAGCAGTGTGTGGGTTCTTTTACATCCCACAGAATCAATTGTGAAGAGTTGCGAGCCTAATTCTTAGGAGCTATGAAAGCCCTGTAATGCTACAAAAGGTATCAGGTCAATACCGTAACCCGATTACCATGCAAAACATCTGCCACAAATCTGATAAGGTCTCAAGAATTATGCTAACTCTACCAATACATAACACATGCCATTTTCCATTCCTTTCCCTCCAAAACACTGGAGTAGTTCCTATTCGAGTCTTATCTATAACCAAGGTAATCACCTATTTCAAAAGCATAATCTGAACTCACATCAACGTCAAAATGGCATCTGTATGCAAGAGAATGTCAGAGTATTGGGAACTGATTTTGATTTGATAAATTGGTTTGCGATTTCGGCCTCCGTACTTTTCCACAGAAAAGCAGTCTTCAAGCCCAATGACCTTAACCACTTAACCTGGTCTTTCATGATTTTCATAATATAAGTGGATGGAGAGACAACCACGACTACGGGTAAATTATTTTAAACTGGATTTTCTCAGGCCATTTCAAGGTCTCTCTCGAAATTGAGCTGGGCTGAGCTGAGACGCGACTTCGAGTCGATTGTAAGCAGTGCACGGTTCGATTTCGTGAGCAAAACACAATTCAACGGCTGCGTTTCACTCGCCCGATCGGTAAACATGCCTGGCCTGTGCAACAGAAATTCCATCGCCCCGAAAAGTTTCAGGAGCGGCCCACTGCCTGTGAGTACACCAGATAAAAACAAAAGCTCATACCAAACAACAACAATTGTGGCCGAGTTGTCAACAATTCTTCGCGTGAAGTTTACGATACCTGCGATCGGTCTTCATCTTGATTTTTCTAGTTCCTTACAAGTGATATTTGCTTGAGTAGAAGTTGAATTTGTCGATATCTGAGTTTTGTGGGCCCCTTTCCACCATAACTTTCCTCGAAGTGTCGATGCAGCGATCGAAAATATGGCTGACAGCAGATTGAACGTTTTACCTTCGGTATAAGAAGTCACGAAAGGTGTGCGATATATCAGCTGATCCCCGATTGGGCAGAAAAAAATTCCTTGCCAGAAAATTTCCGCCCAATCAGGAAACTGTATTTCAATGGCTTCTGGAACGAGTCCGATAAAGAAGTGTTCCCAGGGGCTCTCCCGACTGTCTTGTAAACTTTCGCTCGTCTCGAATCTTTGTCCCGTCCCGACTATCTGCCCCTGGGTCTCCGAGGATGCTATAACGGTTGAAAAGTACCAATTGAAAACGTTCATAACTGGCTTGTACATATGATATGTACAAGCCAGTTCAATTGCGAGGAATGGGATACAGATACAGAAAATTTACAGACATGCATTATATCATGGGGGGACGCAAGTGACTTCTACTGTAAGTATCTCCTCCCGCTGAGATTTTTGTCTTGCGGTGGCAGCAAGCGTTATAATCTGTCGTATGCGGTTTGAGTCATTTGTCATCTTACTTATCTTCGGCATCCGGAAAATGTTATTCTTTTAACTAAGCATGGTTTCCCGTAACAGCGAAACTTGTTTTATATTTCAACCTCGTCGACATTCACCTCGTGGCCGCCTTAACCTGCGAGTTGACAGACAGTTTACCGTGGTCGAAGATGGCACCGACGAAGGGATTTGGTCCCTTCACTCTGGTCATAAATGCTCGGATCTTTCTTTGGACAAAAACTGGTATGTACTAAACCACCGTTTTTGTGCCATAAGTCCTATGCTCACTTCATAAGGACGGAACACTTGCTCGATTGAAAAATTTCTTGAACTGCATAGAATTAAGCTGTATCTAAGGAGAAGTTATAATCGAAGGAGAAACAAGCAAGCCCGTTCTAAAACTATGTGGTGGTCCCCGGGTAGCTCGAAATCCTAAAGAACTAATCACGCAACTTAACTCGTTTCCCTTCGGCGATTTGGTCACCTTTTTTGCAATTTCTGAAGGGTAAGAGGACAAATCGCCCTGGCTACTCCATATAAGGGGTTATCCAGGGGCACCCAACGACAAGTTTCGGTAGATATCTGTTCGGTGGAGGGTAATTCGCCTTGGGCTTTCGGCGTCGATTAAAGAATGCACTCGGATTTTCGTAACTAAAACGTGGCCTAAAAGATTCGATATTGGGAAATAATAGTCCCTGAGGTTTTCGGAAAGGTCATAATTGTTGTTTTTGGCAGTCAAAAAAAGTCAGCTAGCATTTTCGGAAAGAAAATAGTTCCCTACAAAGCTCGTGGAAAGTTAATTTCAGCTTGCATTTTCTCAAAGGAAGATGTTGTTCCCTAACATTTTCGGGCAATTAAAATTTCAGCTAGGGAATCCGAACAGATGAACGTCTTCTAGCTTATGAAAACATCACTTTAAACAGACTTCAAACACCATAAGGTACTTAAAAATACCTTTCTACAGCTTTTGGTTGATTTGGCTCGTTGGGTGCCCCTGGTTATCACGGAGATTTCGCTGGTCCACAACACCGAAGGCTCTATCGATTGTCTCTTATCCTTGTTGGGGGAGCAGGGTTGGCGCAGTGGTGAGAGTGCTCGCCTTCCACCAATGTGGCCCGAGTTCGATTCCCGGACTCGGCGTCATAAGTGGGCTGAGTATGTTGGTTCTCTACTCTGCTCCGAGAGGTTTTTCTCCGGGTACTCCGGTTTTCCCCTCTCCACAAAAACCAACATTTGATTTGATTTATTTAGAGTTGATTTGATTTCATATATGTGAGGCGCATTTGAAAATTGTATAATTGAATTTGCGCCATATAAATAAATATTATTATTATTATTATTATTATTGTTGTCACGCTCGTCACGCTAGCTGTCGTTTATTTCTAAACGATCAATGCAGCTACAATTGGTTGCGTATTTGGTTTATAAGTGTGTTTTTGGAGCCATTTTCCACTCCAGAAGCCCCTGGCTGCCTGGCATCATAAAGCTGGGTTGATGGGTAGAGGCAATCCTTTGAAAGAAAACAGAGGTGAGAAGCAATTTCACACGAATTGGGCCGCTCAACGTATTCGAGCGAGTGATAGAAATTCACGGAGTGAAGTTACGTCTTAAGCCCTTTTGTGAGTGGATGACGGGACCTGGCATGGCAATTTTGGCTAGTTTGAACTTGTTAATAATGCAATCGATGCAATGTTTTGTCAGCAGGGCCGGGTGGCTCGACACTTGTAAAAAATGTCTGAAATGGAAATTGGCGGTCTTCCATGTCGACGTTATACAAGAAGTACCCAGAATTCCATTGGGTCACAAAGTCGAAAATTACAGACCAGTGAGAGCAAGTGAAATCAAAAGCGTTATCCACGTCGCGCTAAACAAGTGAGCAGGAAAATGTGGTACAGATCACAAGAAGTAGAGTTGAAGTTTGCTGACAATGTAGACTTTTAGCTTCAAGAGGAATTTTTGTCATAAAAACTTCAAGACAAAGTTGCGTATTTTTGGTGTTGCCCGAGGGCATTCTAAGCCAACCAAGTTTTGGTTCACAACCGAATAAACTGTCATGTTAAATAAAAATTGGGAGTTTTAGTAAGTTTACAGGATGATGAAGTTTAAAAACTAAGTATTTGGCCATAGCAATCATTCATTTCAACCATTTCGGAAAGTTGCAAGTTTTCAAGGCAATGATTCACTGAGGAATCATATTTAGTGGAGCATAGGGAAAAGAGTTAATGCTTTGTCCATCCGAACTGGCGGGTGACACACCTCATACAGTTCGATGTAACACGAAAGAACTTATCATGCAGCTTAATGTTTTGTCCATCCGAACTGGCGGGTTACACACCTCATACAGTTCGATGTAACACGAGAGAACTTATCATGCAACTTAATGTTTTGTCCATCCGAACAGGAGTATGGTGTAACCAAGAGATAATAATATTATGGAAGTTACAATAATAATTTGTCTCACTTTAAGGTAGTGAACTGTAACCAAAAATACTTATTTCACTGCATGGGAGCGATTGTCCTGCTACTATTACTGTAATTGAACAATTTATCCTGAAATGTACGCATGTTTGCCGCCTCTTTTTCAGTCTTTTGACCAATTTAGCTACTTCTATGTTTTCAGCAAGTTAACATGATGATTCAGAGGATTTGCATGTTAGTAACTAAAAGGAGCCATGTGCTTTATGGCATACTTTGTGTTTTGACCTCAAAAAGGTCATTTCTGGGTTATCAACGCCAGTTTGTTGGAACCCGTGTAATGTTTTCGTCTAGCGACTGTGGTGTTTACACCCTTTGAGGTATTTTATCTCAATTTGGTTAAGCTCATTTCAGTGTCTCCTTTGACCTTACAGCCAGTCTCGATATCTTTGTAAGGATACGGTTTTGAGCTGTGTAATAATCTTTATCTTTCTTGCAATATTTATATTGCCGGGCCCGGCCATTTGTTTTTGGAGGAAGATGTTGTGTTTGTATCACGGCTATTTACGGTCTTTGTTTTTTTTCGCACTGTTGCGTCTAAAAGAGCTATGCATCACCTGAGATTGATCGCTTAGCTTTAGTAATGGCTGTGTTTTTGTCATCGCTTCGTTCCGCTCTGTGACTGCGGTGTTAATATTTTCCTCCTTTCGTTAGTACCAGTTTATTAGAGAGTACGTATTTTTTTCTTCCTTGCTTTTTGCTGCTTAAGTCTCTCTTCACGCGTGTTTGGACGTGATGACCCTCTTTCGTTCCAGATTATTTGCGTCGGCGGAGTCCGCCATCATTAAAGAGAGTCGGGAATGACTCGATTTAATTTGTCTCATAATTTGTCTCATTAATTTGTCTCATCGGCCCTTTCTGGTTTATTTTTTATTTTTATGACATCGTCCACGACATTCAAACAGATTATGACGCCTTTCCTGGCCTCAAGGCGAAGAACCCTAGTGAGAGTATGTAAGGGATGCTAGGAAAATTTCCTAGCATTTCTCTTCGGTACTTACAGTAGAAGCCCTGTGCGTCCCCTCATGACGTGCAGTTCAGTTCTCGATACAGCTCGTTTAAAACTCAATAGAAAGAACAACCGATGCCATCAAAAATTTGTTTTCAGTCAAAAGCTGTATGCTTATAATATCAAAAACGCAGATTTTGATCTTCCCATGCTTCTGTCAAACAGTCAGCGAAAACGTCTGGGTGATGTTTTCACTTTTGGCATAAAATCAAAGAAAATTTAATGCAATTAAGGGGGGACTAACTTAACTACAGACTTAGCGTTGTTGCCAAGGGATTTTTACGGATTGTATTTGTAAAGCGCGGTTTTTCGGTGTTTTTGTCACTATATTGGTGAAACGTGCGAAGAGGTGGACATGTTAAATTGATAAATTGTTATTGCGCATGCGCAACTTGCCCCAGGCCCAAACCGCGTTTTAGGGAGAAAAATCCCTAAAACTTGGGGAAAATTATGTGAAGTTCCGATTTTTTTGCCAATCGGAGATATCCAGCCTTCTTTACAAGCCTACGTACGTAATTGTTGTTAACGTACATAACTGCAATGATATTGACGAAATGGTATGAATTTGCGTGCTTATGACGTCATAAATCTCACAAAAACGCGAATCTCCAAAAATCGATACGTAGAGTCTTGCGCCTTGGCGATCGTTAACTATTGGCACTATTTTCGATATCCAGAAGTGTACGCCACTCGAGTTTTAGGCCTTTTTCTGTTCTGGTCACGTGACTTACCAAATATGGTTGTGACTCGAAAATCTTGTAAAACTTTTTAATTGTAAAAACATAGCCAGACAACTTGCCTGTGCAAGTTAGGGTTAAAATACATCGGTTAAAATACATCGGTTTGCATCACTGATAGATCGATCAGTACATCTCAACACAACGTGGCCATATTGTCTCTCGTATGTCTCCAATCCAGCTTAAATTACACCCGAGGTTATGTCGATGGTGGGGTAAGGATGTCGCACGTTCCAGGTAGGTATTTAACCCTCAAGTATAAATGAAATTACGAAGTCTGATTAAGAATCCTACCGTAGTACCCCATTTTGGGAGTGGCTGAATATGACAAATTTAATTTAACATTTATTAACAACCAGTAGCACAAAATAGAAGGAGATACAATAAAAAGCCAAAGCCATGTGGCTTATATGGCAAAGGTCAATGATGCGAGAATTGCATACCAAGATGTGCTAAAAAGATAGATACAAGAGGTAGGTACAAGGTAAATATATAAATAACTAAACAAATAAATGGAATAAAGGGTATATTCAGTTGGTTGAGGTAAACATAGGTGGAAAAGTGAGTGAAGATTTGTTATTGCTTATATTTAACAATTAAGTTATGAGCTCGAGATTTCTATCGCGTGATAGCTGACGAGGGCGTAGCCCGAATCAGCTGTATCACGCACAGAAATCGAGAGCGAATAATATAATTGTTTTAGTATAAATCCACTAGCCGTTCAAACCTAAACAAGTAAATGATATAAATCTTCCTCGCAGACACTTAGAAAACGCAAGGAAGCGTCCTCCATCTTGTTGACAGCCGCTACTCACCATCTATCACAGAATAGAAAGCGAGTAGCGTAGCCAATCAGAGAAAATCATTCGTGATAGAAAGCTAGTAGATTTATGCTAATAATAGATAGAAGTATAGGATCAAGAGGGTAGAAAGGAAGTGTTTTATTTATCGAGAGAATGAAGAAAAGAAAGAATACCTTACAGTGAGTGATTGAAAATAATCTGACTTTTTGTTTATGATTAGAAAGAGCAAGAGTATCGGGCAGCAAGAGCAGGATACTGTTCCAGATGAGCGGACCTTGCGCCCTAAGAGGATGAACATCCAAGTTATCTCTTTGTCCTGGTGAAATACCGATGGTAATCAGTGATGGGTGGTGTAGTTATTGGCTCTGAATTTGATCAAAAACAGGAAATGAAAATTTCTCTAGGACAGTGGTTTGTCATGGCAGTTTATTTTACCGTGACAGAGGCTGTTGCATGTTTCATTTACTTGCTGGAAATTTTTTAAAGGGGTTGAGAATTTAGTAGTATGCATATTTCGAACTTATTTTTGAAAAACTGTGTGCTAGGCTTTGTAGTATTTTTCACAACCTCAAGATATTGAATTTAAAGAGATAGGCCAATCAGCAATCCTGAATACTAAAAACAGTCAGTTAGCAGCTATTCTGTGTAAGTCTTGATGAAGAATTCTTCGACGAAACAGAAGGATTATTGAATTATTATTAATGTTAAAGTCTCGAGTAAGAGTGGCCGGAAGGCACTACGTCGCCATATGCCTATGCATTTCACTTGTCTATTTGATGCACGCTTTGTCTGAAACCCTAATTATTGTCCGGAGGGGTCCTGCAGTTTCTAGCCCACTTAGTCCAAGAAAAAACGAAATGTCTTCATGGAAAGCACAATTCCTAAGTTCTCACGGCACAAAAAGATTATTTTAAAAAGGCCAACAAAAGATCCAGGTCGTATTTTGGAGAGGCTGGGAAAGACTATTTTATCGACGACCAATTCATACATAAACATCTTATTGAACTAGATGCGAAGACAGCGTTAGTTTTCTACTCCGTTTTTGGCATTTTCACTTCGATTCCTTCTTTGGCAAGTTGTCCTAAAAGCTTTAAAAAGGCTGGGGATCTGAGCAACAAATGAAGAAAACAAAAGACGTTCATTTAAAACATTTATTAAGAGCCCTTTAGTCTACTTTAATTTACTATTATGACAGAGTTGTCGGGTGATTATTTTCCTAAGTTCTGGTCAGTCTTTCAGTTGATCCTATCCTTCAGAGCAGCACCCCCTGGAACTGAAAAAAAAAAAAAAAATTCTAGCTTTAGCTGGGATAGCAACCATTACTTCAAATTTATCGCTATAAAAACTCATTGCTTGATTGTTTTTTGTTGCCCCTATCCTTTAAAAGTACATTTTAGACCTTTGATAAATATAACAATGTTGGTTTAACGTTGTTAGAGTTCCTGCTTGTCAATTAGATTAGTAATACGCAAGAACATTGAGGCCATGGGAAAGTAGACGACAGAGGATGAACGCACCATTTGACTCACTCATGCATGGACCTTGCAAGTGGTAGTGAGCAAAAACAAAATTTACTGTTCTATGTACGTTGTAAAACCATTTAAACACGACGATGGAAACTAAAACGTTGAACCTTTAACTGAAGTTGATGAATTCATTCGATAACGTTTAATAACACGCTCAATTAGTTACAACAGATGTTATTTCTATCATACTTTCAGAATTTACGTCGTTGACAAATTGAGAGCCTAAAATTAAGAGAGTAGCGGATGGTCGGCGAGGTTAATGCAATGATTATATGAATTTGCACTTGTACCTCTCTGGCTTTTATCTGTAAGTCATCATAAATTTAACAACGGACAGCCTTTAAAAACTGCCTTGGTGTCTTTTTCTCGAGAAGTGAGACTAAAAGGTATCCAGAGGACGGCGTAAGAAGCTTGCAAAAAACTTGAAAAGAGCATGCTGCTAAAGAATGCTTCACTGGAATGAAGGTCTGATATTGCACAAGACGTGAGAATCTTATCTATAATCTACCTCATCGCTAAACGGCGATACCATATGATCATTGGGAAATTGAAAATACCCCTGAACTGGAATATAATACTAATATTTTACAAGAAATAACAGTGGACCTTCCCTCTGGGATGTCGTGAGACTGCGTGGTACTGTTACAATACGTAGAGCCTAAAATTAGGAGTTTAAAAGATGGTCGATGAGCTGATTACATGAATTTGTACTTGCAATTGTTTGACTTTTGTCGGTAATTATCATACATTTTAAGACGGAAAGCCTTTAATCACTGCGTTGGTGTCTTTTTTTCTCGAGAAGAGAGAAAAAAGGCGAAAGATCACGTTAAAAACTTGCAATAACTTGAAAAGACCATGTTCCCAACGGCTACTTCTCTAGAATGGAGGTCTGATATTGCGCAAGAAGTGAGAATCTTAACTTTACTCTACTTTATCGCTAAACGGCGATATTATCTGTATGACCATTGTAAAATTAAAAATACCCCTGAACCGGAATATAATACTAATATTTTACAAGACGGAAATGTCTTAACTTCCCCCTAACATGTCACGAGATCGTGTTGTGCTAGTTACAATACAGAGGTAAAAAATAGCCTAATGAGTTTGCTTTGAGCATCCTCATGATTTTGTTGTTGGCTGTTGTTACAAAAGAACCAGTTTTGTCTTTTCAAGGCTTCTTGCTATCGTCGTTTGGCAATGTTTTGGGAAGAGCAAGAGGCGCAGTCTCTTGTTGCCTTTCTCATTATGTTTCCATGGCATTTTTAAAGTATATATGTAGAAACTAGTACAACTGTACATTCAGGATAGGAATCTGCCCGTAGCCTTAGTTACAGTAAATCGAAATACAGGCAACGTTTAGGATAAGCAGGTTCAACCCATGCCCACCTAACGCCAAGAATCTATTTTCAATCAGAAGCTCTACTTATGGTGTTAGAGGCGCAGAGTTTTCATATTCCGTTTTGAAACAGCGAAAACGCCCAAGTTTTATTGGTGATATTTGCGAAAAAGTCGTGAGTTAAGATTTTGTTTCGTGGCAGTACCGATCAGCCAATGAAAAACCTACCCACGCAAATTCTTCATCTATGTTAATTTATATTAGACCGAGTGGTGAAAGATTGGTTTAATACATCCCAATAATATATAGATTTAGCCAAGCCTAAAAGCGGAGCTCCACTATTATAATCTTTTTGTACTGGTATTGAACAACTTCGCATGGCTTTCCTCTCTCGCGCCAATATTTTATGTTTAGAGCACTCAACAGGAATTGACCGCGGTTAAAAACCTCAAAACATTACAAGAAAACAATACACGACGCGTACGTTTGTTCGAAAACAAATTTAAGCAATCAAAAGCGATCAAACATTTTCATCCAACATCGTGTTGGACGAGCATGTTTTACGTCTTCATCTCTCAACATTGTTTTTAAATGGATCCCATGTTTGATCGAGATCAAACATTTTCATCCAACATTTCGCGTTACGAACAAATGTTTGATCTCTTAGCCCCCCCCCCCCCAACTAACAAACCGTACACAGTGGGTAAAAAGCAACCAATGAACCAAACAACGTCGAAATTTCAGCGATAATACGCAAAAAATCGTTATGTGGACTCACTCTATCTGGTGTTTGTCAAACATTTGTTTGTGCGTTTAGCCACCCAACGTTATGTTTGACAAACACGATGTTAAATGAAAATGTTTGATCGTTTAGACTGGGCTTTAATCCTTTTTTACGAGGACTCATTGCGATTACGTGTTAATAAGGAAAAACAGTCGAGTAAAAACGCTCGTTCGCGATCGCTTGCAAGTAAAACACCAGAACAAACAAATAATTCAACTACGTCTTTGCGTACAAAACGAGTGCAGATGATGGTTATTTATGTCTAGTCAAAAAAAAAAAATACAGTTTTCATTCCCGAACAAAGTAACAACGATTAAACCAAATAATAAGCTTCAATTTATTTAATTTACCTGCTGTGTTTGGTAGAGTTCAGGGGCAATGCCCGCTACCATGCTGCCTTAGTGCCCAAAGAGGGGCTTCAGCTTACTTGATCACATTAATTTGTGAGGTATAGCAGTGATACTGGAGCGAGAAGAAAGGGACTGCAAGCAGTCTTTAAATTCAATTATCTTGTTAGGAAAGGGTGGAAAAAGGCAAATTATAGAGGTATACGGTTTCTGAAGGATAGTTGACTCTCAAGGCAAGGGCAAACAACATGAATATTTAAAATGTCTTTGAGGTAAAAAAGGTAGGCCTTTTTTATATCAGCCTTACATTTGTCATATTCTGTTTCTTTTGGCTGATTTGATCTCTTGTAGATCCTACATAAGCTATCGGGATTATTGTTGGCGGTCCTTCGCTGCGAGTAAACTTGGCACAAGATAAGATCCATTCAATGCACATATATTTTGTATTTCAGTACGTACTCATCAAAAGTAATGCAAACGATTTTCCAAGAAATTTTGGGGAAAATGTGGCGAAGGTGCGGAGCTCTGTTGTTCTAGGTCTAGCGAAATTTTTTTTGCCTTGGTGAAAGGTGAGACTTCAATGCTCCAAACCAAATTCCCTTGCTGTAAACGAAAATGTTTTGTAGAAAACGAATGTTCATTTAGAGAAAACGACAATCCATATACATGAACGTAACTTTTCGCGTAACTAAAATACGTTCAGTTAGTAATTGAAGAAAAAAGGTTTAGCAAATATCCACGAAATAAGCATAATGTAATTCTCTCTTTCCAAATGACTGTTCGGCATTGTTGCAATGTAAAATATGAGGCTGTTCCATGTGTATGCCGGAGGCCTTAGGGAACACGGAATCTCTTTCTTGATTTCTTAAACTCTGTTACGTCTTTCTTCACGACGGTAGTCTAAATACAGGGAATTGATAGTCATTGTGCTATTTTCAAATGGACTGAAATACCAAAGGGCCATTCCTGTTCTGATAAGCCGTTACTATTCGAAATTAACAGAAAAAAGTGTGATACTGAACTGGACTAGGCGACGGTTAAAAATGCGATGCGGGGCCATCGACTTCGACTTAGTAGACAACAAGTCCGGGAGAATTGGTTGACAAGGTATTTACGGCCAAGTTCGCTCATACGCGCCCTCTTTTCGTTAAGAACTATCCAGGATCATAGAATCTATGATCGTTAAAGACAATTTTAGAGGTTTTGTTTACACAATTAACTGCCACCTCGCTTGGGCATGGATCGTTCTTTCACTATCCTTGTGTTATTTTGTCGTAGCACGATCATCAAGAACACGGAAAGACAATTTAATGGGGCTGCAAAAAGAGGTTTCCTTCCTGACAGTCCTCTCCGGCTGGATGTTTACTCGAGACAAAGACCTGAATGTTCGTTTTCGACTCTCTTGTTTTGGCATTCAGTAAATAACATTTTCCTCTTTGTCAAGCTCCTAAAAGCGGTTCAAAGGAAGATGAGCAATAAATGAAGGAACTAAAAGACGTAGATTTCAGAGGTTTATTGAAAAAAAAATTACTCTACTTTTATCATTATTACAAAACTATTTCAGTAACAACAGTTGTGTTGATTCTTTCCTCAAGTTCTGGTCAGTCCCTCCTGTCCTCCATAACAGTGTTTCTGAATCCGCTGGAAAAATTAATACGCTGGCTTTAGCTGTGGCAGCAACAATTTTTATCAAATGAATCGCCATAAAATACACTGCTTGCTTGCTTGCTTCGTTGCTGTTGTCTACTTGCACTCATTAACTTAAAGCAAAAACTGTACTTTATTTTCTAAGGTGCTCTTACCATGCAGCAAAGATGCCCATTATGCGATCAAGTTCACGCTGGAAGAAGAACAGGTATTCAATGCAAAACGCTACTTATTGTTTTAGAAACAGAGGTAAAGAAAACTGTGCTAGTACCGTACTGCACACCTAACTTAAATACCGAACTTTGGCCACAAAAGCTGAGAGGAGAGAAAACTAAAAACTTAAATTTTGAATTTGGCATTTCTTGGGAGCGAAGAACTTTCCACTTTTCTTTATTCTTAACCACGGCCTCGTCCACGACCTCGTCCACGTCCACGGCCACGGCCACGGCCACGGCCACGGCCACGGCCACGTCCACGTCCACGACCACGTCCACGTCCACGGCCCCGCCCACGTCCACGGCCACGTCCGCGGCCTCGTCCACGCCCACGCCCACGTCCCCGTCCACGTCCTCGTCCTCGTCCACGGCCTCGTCCTCCTCGTCTTCGCATAGGGTCTGACATACTTACTTTCACGGTGTCAAGAGCGTTGCCTGCTTCGCTAACTTCTTGATCTTCATAAACCTGGATGGCGCTTCCATCTTCGTCTTCATCTTCCTCGTCCTCTTTATTCTCATATTCAATCTCCTTGTCATCGTCAACCGGATCGTCGCGCTGTGTTTCTTTATTAGATTGGTCAGATACCCTTCAGTAAGTAAATATTTCGACAACTGGTAAGACAACATGTAGGGATTCTTATAGTTTGTTATAAGGTAACGAATGAAACCGGCAATGTAGAATGCTTCAATGAAATTTTCTTTTTAATCGACGATAATGAGACGGAACCCACCACTAGAAAATGCGATTTGCGTCTATTTCCTGTTTTGTTTTGTTCGTTCGGCTTTTTGTTCAAGTTTAATGTTATAAATAGAAGATCATCTAGATTACGAAGAAAACTATTTAATGTGCAAAATTTATCTGATGTGGTAAAAATATTTGACGACTTAAAGGGAACCAAAGTTTGTTTCTTATTGCATGGGAACTGATGTTGCAAAGAAAAGGGTAAGTGGAAAATATTGAAATGGACGGAATAAGTGAGCATCGTAAGTCTCAATCTCGACTTATTTTTTACTTTTACGAAGATTTATAGTTGACGAGGTCAGAGTCTTTGATAGCGGTCAGCGTCTTTATAAGTTCTCAGTGAGCAAATAATTGAAACTCAGTTTAACGTAAATGTCCTATTACAAAACAACAACAACAACAACAATAATAATAATAATAATAATAATAATAATAAAAACAGGTTCCAACAAATTTCAGAAGGCGGTGTCACTTTGGAAGCAATCATATCACTTTTGCGATTTCTAGCTAAAGGGCATGGAGGCATAAATGTTTTTCTTACTCAAGTGTCAATTTTTTTTTCTTTGGTCGTTAAATGACTTACCCATCGTCAAGAACAATGTCGCTTTGAATTTCCTCAAGTTCTTGATTCAATATCTTGACCTCATCTTGACTGAATGGAAGTGAATAGCCCGTGGCTAGCACAAAACCAAGCACAACTAGGAAATTCAGCGTCTTCATTACTAATCTGTTGTTAGCAAAGCTGCAAGACAGTGAAAGATGCCCTCCTTTTATGCTCCTGATGTACAGATATTGGATAAGATTCCTCGATTGTTGTAAAGTGCAGCTGTATTGGAAACCTTCTAATTTTCGCCACCACGAAAAGGCTGTATTGGGATATTTCTTAGTGAATATTGTAAACACTCTGTGTAATATCTAAACTACACAGACAAAAACAATGATAATTTCCATAAATTTCAGCGTGGGCAAGTTCTGCAAAATACCCGCTAAATACCAGTCACGGAAGCATAATAGCAGAGTTAATGATCTGCAAGTTTATTTCTCTTTGAGGTTTGAATAATAATAACTTAAACTTAGACACTAATACCTGGTTATGGACAATACTAGCGTAGAATTGTTGCTGTTTGCTTTTTTGGTCGATTAATTACAATGCAAACAATAGAAATAAATAGAAGCTCTTAAGCTTCTAGAGTTACAAACTTGTTAGTTCAAGATAGTACTATCAATTGTACTCTTATTCCTAAGAATGTGCAAAGATTGAAACACTCCCCAACGAGGTGAATTTCATGGAGAAAACAAGAAATGCATTGGGAGCAATATACCCAGTTCTATTTTACTTGGTATAGTTATGATCAAATATTATCTGTTTCCGTAAATTCTTTTACGTCTAAAAATAGGAAGCGGATAAAGTTATTGCACTAATGCGGCAATATTGTCCCAATCAATCAGCCAGTCATAGTTTCTTCTGCAGAAAATCACCAGCACATCTCAGTGCTTTAATGGTAGTTGAATCATTTAATTTATCCAGACTTTTCTTAATTCTTTCAGAGGTTGTTGACTAAATGCCAAAGCCCTTTACAGCCTTTTCCTTTACATTGCTGCTTTGGTGGAAAAAAGTATAGCTTCTGTTAAAAGTTTCAGAATTTTCAGTATCTTTGCGTTGAAAAGTGTGAAAGGATTAATATTGTCGCTTTGTTGTTGCAAATATATACATGTAGATGTAATTTCAAACTTCTATAAGCAGATGTACGTGGTACAAAAATCAATATTCTCTCCTCTTATCTACAGCATTTGCAAGGTATCCTCATGTTATCGTTGTCGATATTTGTGACATCGGTCAACAACCTGTTGTCAGACAAACTCGATTCAGGCAATTTTTACCTTCACAGTTGTGAATTAGTGTCTCCTTCTCAAAATACTGCAAAGTGAGGTCAATACTCTACATTATTAGTACATACTATGCAATATTGGACAACAGCCTGAGAATTTGCGATTTAAACATAATTCAGGCTATGCTCAGTGACCTGGCCTATGTATGGAATCGATGATGGCGGTGACCTTATTTTGATACTGACCCCAAAGACCAGGTCACTGAATACACAACTGTTAAATGGGCTATCGTGAGTTAGTGTTTCTGTCTGAAAATACGAGAGAGTGAGGTCAATACGGTACATTATCAGTACATACTGAAAAATATTGGTGCACACATTTGTTTAATTCATTGAAGGTCAAGCAATCGTTAATACCGCAAGATCCCATCTCTTAGCAAAAAAGAAAAAAAAAACGCCCGAAAAAATATTACAATTATCATTGGTTTGTATGCACCCATAGTATTCAATACGCTGAAGGGCTTTTATTCTAAATTCTTATTCTATTAAATTTGTGACCGACTCAATTTAAGACGTTTATAGAATGCCCCAAACGCGTTTTTTTGTCACTTTAATTTCTTAATTTCTTACCCCTTGCAGTTAAAACTATGATAAATGTTACGATGTAACTCTAACTCTGTTAGAGTTTTTGTTTATCAAGTAGATCATTTTGCCGATGATAACTACGAACATCGAAACAATGGGGAAACAAAAGATATTTCTGTTGTAAATTATAATAACGAAGGCCATCCTAATTAACTTCGTGTTAACTTTTTGGTGCCACCCTCTTAAATATTGTTGTCTAATCCAAAATTTCGCTCACTGACCCTCACTGAAGCAAGTAACATGCTGGCATTTTATTCTTCTAACTTGTGACGAGTGAGAGCACTTACTGTTTGAATTCTGAAAAGATTTTCAAAACGAACATGAAATCAAAAATTTGAATCTTCAGTTTTCCTGAATTTGATGGATAAAACGTTAACACCGACTCATAGCATAATTCTAAGAAAGATGGTTAGAAAAAATATTTATTTTATTTGTATTATTTTTAGATCTCACCCCGCTTACAAATTAATATTTTAGAGCCAGTTCGTAAGTATCCTAAATTTAAGCACGGGCAGCATGTAAACCACTCTTTTTCCTGCGAAAGGAGGAAAAAAAGAAAGAAAGAAAAATCATTAAGAAGACCCTGTTAGAGGCGCTAGGAATAAAATAAGAAATTTTAGGGATAAGAGATAACTGAATAGTAAATAATTATAGGGATCGATAAGGGATAACTGAGATAGTTTTAGGCCATAGTAAAAATAGCTTTGATTTCTCAATTATCATACTTTTGGTCATTTTTGCCGAGGATTTGCATCATCGACAACCGGTAATGAACAGTAACGGGTCAATGATTTATCAGTGTAAACTCAAGCAAGATGACCAAGGATCGCTCCTAGGCCCTTGCTTGTATCCTGGGGTGACCTCATGGAGTGTGTGTAACATTTGCGTTACATGTGCGCTTGGAGTTTTTTTATGGGGGGGAGGGGGCTTTTTGCCACTTATTGTCAAATTCCACTTTACGTATAACTGGCAAAATCATTTTTAGTGCTAAGGGATGACCAAACCCCCCCTCTCAATAGGGCCTCAAGAAGAACTTTAAACGACCTTGCTCCTAATCATTGCTTCACTAAAATAAAAGACTGACTGGTATTGCAGAAGACGTGAAATACTTATCTTCACTCACGATGATATCGGTAGAAGACGATATTATTTGGTCATTGTAAAGCTAAAAACACCCTTGAACTAGAATAAAAATACTGATATTTTACAAGAAAGGAGAATATTAACTTCACTCTAACAATTGTGAGGTCAAAAATAGTCTAAAGGGTTTGTTTTGAAAATTTTCAAGTTTGTGTTGTTGCCTGCTTTTACAAAAGACCAAGTTTTGTTTCTCAAACCGCCGTGCAATTGTCTTTTTAGCACTTAAGCATACTGTTGGTCAGCCAATTGCTAGTTTCAACTCGGCCTGACCATGCCAATCGGCAAACGAGATCACTGTTAGTATTTTTGCAAGGTTTTCTACAGATATGAGTTTGGGAAATTAGAGTTAGAGGGGGAGGGTAGCTGGCATGAGCCCCAGAATACCTAACATTGTTGCAAAGGACGAAACCAATGTAAGAGGGATGTTCATTTTGAAATATTTTAGGCTTGTGATAGCAAGCATTTACCCCATAGTGCCACAGTGTGTTGGAGGTGTCTGTCACGTGTTTTATTCTCTCTCTACTCTCGATTTTCCCTCCCTTTCTTTCCCCCTCTCCTCCCCTCCCCTTTCTACGCATTGAAGAAGGCCATTTAAACTAGCCGAAACGTCGATTTTAAAATATTGATCTTAGAATGAAAAAATTGTAAACATAAAATGGTCATAAATCAAGTTGGAAACGTAAAGTTTGTGAGATGTGGCTGGAGTGACAAGGATACTTCACAAATTAATGTGATCAAGTAAGCTGAAGACACTCTAAGTGCACTAAGGCTTGGGCACTAAGGCTGCTAATGCTTGGGCTCAATCTTTGCTTTGGTAGATTTAATGGGTAATGCCCGCTACCTTGTGGCCTTAGTGCCCTTAGAGTGGCTTCAGCTTACTTGATCACATTAATTTGTGAAGTATCCTCATAAATCAAGTTGAGCAGATGTCGACGATGATTTTTTTAATGATGACGTAACGACGCCTACATGTTCGTATATATAGGTATTGCATCCCGACATGACAGAAAAAGTTAGAAAGAAGTCTCGAATTAGTTTCAGGGTCTTGTAGCTAGTATCTAGCAACCATTTTTTTTTTAAGAACTTGCTCACTCCGGCAAGTGTCCGTCTTCCCGGGATCCGAGATACGAAACGTTTGATTAAAAACATCCCAATGTTGTCTTTTAGCTAGGACAAAAGGATTATGTTTTAAACATAGCCAGCCACGCTTTACATCCACAGAGGAATCATTCAATACCGCTCGCTCTAAAGCATGAAACAACAGTGATCGGCAATAAAAATCACGTGGCTCGAAATTCCGGAACCCCCTGCATGTCACATCTCCATGCATGAGGAGTGTTAGACCGATTGAACGTTCTCTCAATTGATACCCTTGTGTTTTGGTGAGGTCCCCCCATTCTAAATTTGAAAAAATCTAAAAGCAATTAAAAAACATTTACATTAATTACACTTTCTCTCGAAAAGGTCTGGACGCCGCTATTCGTTAGGGTGCATGTGTAATCAATGGATTGAACCACTCTGTATGGCGTGTTTGCATCCAGAACTCAATAAAAAGTAAAGTCTTTGTAATTTGTCTTTCCCGCTCTCAATGTTCAAGGCCTTCTGGAGTGAAGCCATCAAATGCAAGCTAAAGATGCAGCAAACTGCCAGTTTTTGACGATGGTACTAGTATGTATCCTGTTTTTACTCATGTCAAAATCAATCACAAGACTAACTGAATTTCCCTCTTTCATTGCCACCGAATGTCCGACAGACAAGATGGTCACGTGTTTATAAAAATGAGGTGGACAAGGGAAGTGAAGACGAAGAAACGCCATCGAGGATTATGAAGATAAAGATGACAACGAAGCAGGCAACACTCTTGAAACCCTGGGAGGGTTGATTCATGTCAGACGCTCAGCGTACGCAGTCCTCTCCGTGTTCGCACACGTGTAATGTCAAACCGGACGCACGTGAGCGCCTGTAAAGATGAAGGAATGGCTTACACGGACGCGGACACTCGGTGCTGTACTGTGGTCTTTCCTCACACTCGTCCCGCGGTTGAGTGGTGGCTGGGTGATGGACTGACCACTTGTTCCCAAGGGTCTCTGATGGTGAAAGACCATGCTGAAAATAGGACTAAGTTTCCTCATCGATTTTTTCGCGCCCCCTAATTGCCTTTAAAACATTAAAAGTAAAATTGGAAGCTATTTTAACGATGGGGGTACAAAATGGTTTCATCCTTCGCATTAGGACAGTTGTTTCTAATTAAAACGTTCTTTTTGGGTTTCCTGCGCTTTGAATACGTCTCGCTTAGCTGTTCAAAGTAACAATTAGAAAAAAAGTTCTTAAAACAATTACAAGTACAACAACAAAAAAAACATAGCCCCTATAAACCTCTGTTCTGCAGTCCTCATGCTACTTTCTTATGATTAATTAAATCTAACCTACGCTGCAGTTTCCGTGAGTTTTTCATGCACGAATGTTCTCCTTTTATTCTCGTTTAGCCCAAAGTTAGGCTGAAGCAGTATTTTCACTTAATATTTATTACTCTCCAGGGGGCTGATTCGTCTTGTGGGGGCAAATGAACCCTTGGACTCTTGGGCTAAAATATGACCATAAGCAATAGTGTTTGGCTCCAAGAAAGACAACTATTTTTTGGGCTAATCCTTGCCTTAGTGCAGTTTTCGTGATCCTCGTTTAATTCTCCTTTAGCCCAAAGTTAGAAAGTATTAAGCAGTATTTTCGCTAAATAGTTAATAATAATAATAATAATAATGATAATAATAATGATAAATATTTCTTAAGAGCAAATTAACATGTGAATATGATCAACTGCGCCTCACAACAAAAAAAAAGCAGTTACAAATTAAAACGTTAAAAAGTTAAAAAGTTAAAAAAATTAAAAATGGTTATTTACAATTCTGAATATAATAAAAGTGTACAAAAATATCACGAGCTAGTCATAGGGTTAGCTACTCTGAATAAAAATGTCTTCAATTTAGACTTAAAACGTTCAGAATTGTCCTCCTCCCGTATTTCCCTCGGCAGTTTGTTCCAAAGTGATGGTGCAGCAGCAGTGAAAGCCCTGTTGCCGTGTGTCTTCTCCGTTTTCGTGGACGGAGGTGCTAACAAAAGTTCAGTTGCATTAGACTGTAGAATAGGATTACATATGTACTCAGGTGCTTGACCATGTATGGCCTTAAAAGCTATTATTAAAATCTTAAAATAAATTCTGAATTGAACTGGTAACCTAAAGTGCTAAAGCGCGGAGATAAAAAAAATTTGCCTAGCCGTTGCATTTTGTACTCGTTGCAGCTTATTGACGAGAGTGGCCGGTAAACCATAAAGAATACTGTTACAATAATCGATGCGTCCCATCATGAAAGCATGCACTAGCACCTTGGTGGACTCCATCGTCAGAAACCTCCTAATACGTCTTATGTTATGCAAATGATAAAAAGCAGCCTTACATGTCTTAGCAATGTGCGCCACCAAGCTGAGGCTGGTATCAAACCAAGTTCCAAGCTTTAGCAGGAGCAACGCTGACCTCACCGACTGATAACTTCTCAATAAGAACTTTACCAAGCTGTTGTCGTGTACTGATTATTAAGATTTCAGTTTTGTTGTCATGGCTTTAACTTGTCAGTAATCATCCATGCTCTGATTGCCTTTATGCAGAGTTCCATTGCTTCGATTGATTCAAATTGACTTGATGAGGTGTTGGTGAGGTGATTGGCTTGATGAGGTGCTGGCTTGAAGGACAAGTAGAGCTGTGTATCGTCAGCATACGCGTGTGCTACAGGGAGATGATATTTTATCACCTCAAATAACTTTCTAGAATAGATGGTAAATAGCAGGGGTCCCAGACATGATCCCTGAGACACACCGTGTGGTAGCTTGATACTGTCAGAGAGACAGCCTCCTGAAAAGACGCGTTGTGATCAGTTGGAGAGATACGATTCAAACCACTTCAGAGCCGTTCCTGTGATGCCAAGACTCGAATGTAGACGATGAAAATAAGATTTTGTGGTCTACCTTGTCGAAAGCCACACTGAGATCTAAAAGAACTAAAAATGTCACGTGCTGGCGGTTCATATCCATTAGTATGTCATTCTGGACTTTTACGAGTGCAGTCTCGGTACTGTGGCATTTTCTATATGAAGACTGAAAGAAAGGATATAGGCCAAGATCCATCATTCGATTGTACGTTGTCAAACACGGCGCGTTCTGTCAGTTTTGATAGAAATTGAAGATTACTCACAGCTCGTAAGTTTTAGAATAGTGGATCAAGGCTAGCCTTCTGGGAGAGGGCTCACAAGGGCTTCCTTCCACTCAGCAGGTAAGTAGCCTGAGGACAGCGATGAATTAACTATGTGCGTGATGTCAGGAAGGAGCACATAGAGACAACCGGCGACCAGTGATGTTGGCGTGGGGTCCAGCAGTCCAGTAGTTATTACTTTCTAAGGATTGATTCGTTTTGTGTTGGGAGCAAATTAGGGCTTGCACTCTTCAATTTTTAGGGTAAAATATGGCCATAAGCATTTGTGATAGGCTCCAAGAAAGAAAGCTATTTGGGATAATCCTTACCATCCTTGCCAAAAATTTAATTCTTTCTGAGTTCACCAGAACCATAAACACTGACCTCGCGGAATAAAGGAGTGGCCGGAATCTGACAAAGCAACCGTTTCAAAATTTTTGTCTAATAATTAGAGGGAACTGGAGAAATTTTCTAAATTTTCAATGTGCGTCCTTTACTCTCTTCATTTGCCTCTAAGATCCAGCTGTTTCCTTCATCAAACTGGAGCAAATGCAATAACAGAACGGAAATCCACCCAAACCCAACAATGTTTACACAGTATTATGGAAGAGCAATGCCAGATAACGGCCTCAGGATATTGTCGCACTTAAGGATTATTATCTATTAACGAAGTCACAACTGAAACTACGTTGATCCTAAACCCCGAAATCGCCAAATCGACCTGGGAATTGTTCCGATTATTTAATTAATGATGCACATTTTTCCCACACAGACAGCAAGTGATATCCTGGGAAAGGAATGACACCTTTTATAGTTCTGTTCTTGAATGTGTCTGAATGCCATCGCCATCAAAGGTAGTTGAAGGTAATTGTAATATATTGTATGAACTTCTTGTTTCTTGACTCGACTTGTTTTCGGCAATGGAAATAATAACAAAAAAAAAAACACTGGATACTTTTACCGACTACATTTGGATATCCCTTTTCCTTTATGAAATCGGCTTAATTCTAGTTTTCAAGTGGATTTTGTAATTCCAATCTCCTATTTCGCCATTAATTTCAATTAATGTCACTACGGTAATGGGGTCTTTAAAGTAATTACCGCCTAGGTCATGCAATTCATGAGAAATGTTAACCTAATAACCAGAGATAATTCCATTATATCACACGCCAATTTCCATTCACTTTAACTGAAAAGGGCTGTAGCTGAATTTTTACCCAGGTGGCAAGAGTTGGCTAGACTGTAACAATTCCATTACAATTTGTTGATAGCATCGTTCGTACTGCGGTGATCTTGAATTGTTTAATCTGCGGCCACTTATTTATTGTCACATTACAATGCACTCATTTCTTAAGGGTCTGTACACCATTGCTGAAATTTTAAGTCATCTGTTCACGTTTTGCTCATTTTCCGTCGTCTATCATGTTATCAGGTTAAAATTGTACTCATTTCTCAGCTACCACTTAATTTCAATCTCAGATATCAACTATCAACTCGTCAAACAAAAAACAAAACAATCAAACAAACAAACAAACAAAAAAAAACAAAAACAAAAACAAAAGAAAAAAAATGCTATCGGTTTAATCTCATCCACGGCCCTGCAACTTTTGAGAACGGTGTTGAATATGTTCTATCCTACTGAGTAGTCGAACCCTCTCTTCGGCCAGGAGAAGAAGTGGACCCTTATGTAAGATTCAATTATACACTTCTAAATTGAAGCGTTCGTTGGTATATTGATAACAATAACCAGAAGCGCAATGACTCTTTAAGCACCGCTACTCATCAAAATCTCATGCTTCTTACATAGGGATCTTATGATCCAGTGTAGTTAATTATATAAGTCCTCTTGGCAGAAACAAATAATGTTAAAAGAGGGTAGGTGGAGAGAAGAGTTTGAGAGGCTGCCTGACAAACATCGTTTATTTCATTTTAGTCCAGAGCGCTATGCCATGCTTCATTACTATGTATACGTACACTTTTTCATCTACTAGGCCTTCAATTCACGCTGAGAAATGAAAAACCTCCATCGCCCATTGCAAAACGCCGTACGTTGAAACAATTTCCGAGGCAGGTGGATATTTCAGGTTACTCATTTTTGAACAGGCAGGGTATACATTCGTGACCCTCGCTTCACAGCATCGTTAATAGCATACCAAAGAACAAGACCTATGACAACCATTCACGCAGACCAAGCAAAGTCCATGGATCTACGCATGCTCAATGCCAACGTCCCTGTTAAGCGTTTAGGAGGGAGACCTTGAGATTTTTGGTTTTTCGGTTTGGCATCTTTTAGGCCGGTTTTTTGGTTTTCGCCGGTTTAACGTTTGGTTTTCGGTTTTCGTCCAAAATACAAGCGGTATTTCGGATCCGGTTATCCGACGCGGTCTTCGGCTTTTCCTATAAGCTCCTTTTGGTTTCTGGTTTCTTTTCGGGCGAGTTTAATACCGTTGACATAAGTACAGATAGCAGGAATTCACAAGGCCATCAGGATGAGTTGGGCCATCTACTAATTTTTCTATTTGGAATAAGGTAGCAATATGAAAGAACAGAGAGGTTGAATAATAGACTCCTGTTCTAATAAAACTGAAGTAAGGCGAGTGATTTTATCTTTACGTCAACTTGCTTAGCACAGTAAGTTACGTAACATTAAGTTCCCGCTGGCAACCAAAAACGTAGCCTGCGTAGTAAGCGTTGGTGGGGTTCCTTGCAAAGAAAGACCGAGCAACGAGAATTTCGATGTTTTGGCACCTCGAAAGAACCCCCACGGAAACACTTGTTACGCAGGCTACCAAAAAAGTAACAAACTGTGGACATTCACAAGTTCTTTCAGTCGCTTGTTAGACCATGTTACAGTCAATACAGGGCACATGTGACTGATTCTTGCAAGATTTTAAGCTTTGAATCCATTAAGGTTAGTGGAAATTCGGGTCTGTACATGGTTTTGTATTCGGTTTTCGATTTTAATCGAGACCCACTTCGGTTTTTCGGTTATGGGTGATTTTTGTGCGGTTTTCTGTTTTCTAATAGACCTCGATGCCCCCATCATTTAGCATTTTCTGTTGGACGGATGAAGACGATTCGTAAACGTAACACTTGCCGGATATTCTGTGAAGGGAACGGATGAGACTAATTATACATCTACAATCGTGAAATACATTCCAACATTCGTGTTGTTAGGGTCATAAACAGGACTAACCATTCAAACCTCAAGACCAAAGTGCGTATTCTCTTTTCTCTTCTATAACATTTACTATGATAACTGAGGAGAGAGCTTGGTTACTGGTTAATCATTTTCTTTTGGTGATTGTTGAGAGAATCTGGTTAGCAATAAGGCATTCATATTTCCGGTGAACATTTCCTCTCGTGACCTGTATATTTGACAAAGAAGCGGGTATTACCAATCAGTAATCAATGATTACAAAGAAACATTTGGTGCTTGTTTTTGTTGAGGCTAACTGACCACTAATTGATTTTAAATTGTTTCTCTTTATCGCATCGATCAAGTTAATTAACCTCGCCCGCTGGAAAAAGGTTAAGTCAACTGTAATTTCAGTTATTGCAGTGAACCTAGAACTTTATACCTCCCCCCCCCCCCGGGGAGAGACATACTCAATTCAGGCATAGAGTGGACAAACCATACCCTATTTCAGACCAAAACGGCTAAAAATCCATACCCTTTGGGGCCGCACATACCTATATAGTCCATATAAGGTAGAAACCTCCCCCCCCCCTTGGGCTTTATACCTTTGATATTGTGGGACCTCAATGTGACTTTTACCGCAAACACCAAGGTGGATAGCACTTTACGCACGTTTTGTTTATTTTGGTTCTCGTGCAAAACAAATCCATTTAGAAGCAGAATTGCGTCTGTTTGGTCTCGGGGGTAAAAGAAACACATTCATTGTAAACATAAACAATTGATATCAACAGATTCAAGTACAGGGAGGAGAAAGGATAACAAAACAAACACAAAAGTTCCTGACGACCTTTCGCCTTCCACTTAACGATCATTTTAATTTCTTGCCTGAAGAAACAAACTTTTTGAAAAGGTGACATCTCAAACAAAAGGGCAAATTTGTTGTTTGGTGGGTGGCTTTATCCGTAAAATTGATTAGTTTTCTTTTCAACCAAGGAAGTGGCGAACTAAAAACTGAAGTGAGTGACTCACATTGTTACTAATCGGGGACGGTGCAGCCCCTCTGATGGTTCTTCACCGTATTTCGAGTCTCCAAGTCTAACTTAAATTCCAATGGCCTGTTCGTCAGCTAGTAAATACGTTATCGCAGGGCAAATATTAAGTGCTGGAGAACGAATCAATTAAGTATTTGGAATTCAGATAATGCGTTGCGTGATCGTGCCAAACGGAACGTCTTGTTGAGTCAGGCCGGGCACCCAACGAGCCAAAATCAACTAACAGCTGTAGAAAGGCATTTTAAGTACCTAATGGTGTTTGAAGTCTGTTTGCTGAAGGAGGTGTTTTTGTTAGCTAAGAAAAATTTGATCTATTCGGATTCCCTAGGTGAAAATTTAATCGCTCGAAATTTTAGGGAACAATATCTTCGTTTGAGAAAATGCTAGAGGAAATGAACTTTCGACGAATTGTCTAAGGAACTACCCGGCCAGTACACAAAGACTCCTTCAAACACAAGGGCTTGATACCCTCAAGGACTGCGAATTCGTGCTCCGTATTTCAGTGTCATCCGGTAGTATTCAAGTTTCATGTTAGGATTGAATTCTCATTAGAGTCGACTTTTTGGTCATTAAACCCTTAAACGGAAGTGGGTCTCTTGTTTTTGTGGTTATTTGGTGGGCAAGTTGGAAAATCCGGAATCCGGAATTTCACGGAATTCCGGCGGAATTCCGGCGGAATTTTCTGGACTGTTTTTTTTTTTACTCAAAGTGATTGAAGATACTCCGAATATACTCCGAAGATTTTCCGATGACTGTACGAACTCGGAATATACTCCGAAGATCATCTGGAGATTGCTGAAGTCAGCCGAAGATCCCTGAAGAGCAATTGAACCGCTGAAGAGAGATGGCGGACATATTCGGACACTCCCGAAGATTTTCCGAAGATTGCACGAGCTCCGAATATACGGCAAAGATCATCCGAGGATAGCTGAAATCAGCTGAAGTTCCCTGAAGGACTGCTGGACCGCCGAAGAGGGATGCCAGACATGTCAGACATGCCAGAGACTTGTGAAGAATACTGGAATTTTTAAAAAGATTTGCGTTGTCAAATATTTGATTAGACGGGTCTATTTTCTTATGAATATTTCTATTTAAGTTGCACGGAATTTTTTGACAGTGAGTTTCTCTTTAATAGAAAAAAATACAGCAGGAAGGGAAAAAATATCCTGCCCACTAGGTTGCTAGAAAAAAATCTTGCTGACCAGAAATCACCTACTCGCCCCCTCAAGAGTTAAATGGTCGGCCCTAACATGATTGATTTACAGACGTGTACTGCACACTACAGTCGTGATCCACGACGTGTCGGACGAATAGGAACCTTTTGTCGCCCCGTTTTCATTCCAAATTTTAATTTTGGACAGTCATCACTACTTAGGGTTCACCTTGGCAGAAAGGATTACTGACTTAGGTGAACTTTAGCCGCTCTTGACCGCTATTGAGAAAAAGTTAGAGAAACAACTGCACTTCGCAACCGACCATGTGCGGCATCCCTCTTCGGCTGACTTCGACAATCGCCGGATGATCTTCGGATTATATTCGGAATATCTTCATTGGCTGATCAATCATTTTGAGTAAAACAATCAGACTTCACAAAATTCGGGATTCCGGGTTCTGGTTACGGAGATCTCAGTTCCAATGCCGGTCTTCATGTTAACCTTTATTCTGACGTATGATTTGCTGTTTATTACGCCGTATATTCGGAGTTCGTGCAATCTTCGGAAAATCTTCGGAAGTGTCCGACTATGTCCGCCATCACTTTTCAGCGGTTCAATTGCTCTTCAGGGATCTTCGGCAATCCCCGGATGATCTTCCGTGGAAATTCCGGATTCCGGATTTTCCAACTTGCCTTATTTGGTGGGCGAACTGCTGTAGGCGATGGGCTGATCACCCGTCCCAAGAACCTCTGAGGAGGAGGCCCTATGCGCCACTTGGCGTGGAAGGAAAGATGATAAACTGCTGCAGTTACAGTTTTTTTTGCCATTTTCTACTTTGACATGAATTAAATTCGTCACGAATAACTGGGTTTTACTTGCAGTTTCCGCTCGTTGCAAACTGCACACGGCTTCGTAAATCAATATTTATTATAGCTTGACTTTGACACGTAAAACTCCCCAGGCATTCTTCTCGGATCTTTTGAAGCAGATATACTGTATGATTCTCCAAATACAGACTCGATTACACACAAAAATAAACAATTTTATTTCCAAAACAATTTTTGACCTTGCCTCCAAAATCCATACCGTTCTCCTGTAGAAATTGTTCCTAAGCCAAAGACAACTTGATTGAAAGCCAAAGAAAGGAACTGGTGAAAATTTGGCTCAAATAATTTTTTCCATTCTCCCTTATCCACTTCACGATAAAAAAGCAAAGACATTTCATGGTTCCTTTAAAGGCATCCATTAGTCATAATCCATTAGTCATAATCTATACCCGTTTTCAGACAAAAAGGCTAAAATCCATACCTTTTGGGGGCGGTAAATGCCTGTGTAACTAATTTAGGGCAGGAAGTCTCACTCGGAGGGAAAAAATACCTAGAGTGGGGTGAAAAGATCGCACATCTGTTGCACAAAATAGGCGCATTTTCAGACCATAAAGCTAAGAAAGCGATGCCCTTTGAGGCGGCACATGCATATAGAGTTTACACCGAAGAGTTCCCCCGTGGGTATATAAAAATAGATGGTGTAAGGTGAAAAGATCACGGTTAAACAATTGTCGTTTTAAAGCTCTTGAAACTCGGATGGACAAATAATAAGATACGTTATTTGTAATTTGTTTTACGTCGCGAGTCTCTAATCTTCTTAACGTATATCTTATGCTATGGCAAGTTATCTTGCGTGAAAGCCTGCTAGTAGCTTTACAACGAAGTCTTGGTAATCCCCACAATTTCTTCCGACGTCAAGCATACCTCTGTGCTGTGGGCCACAAAAATGAGATTACGTCAATACGATGTCAACACATCTTTCAAGGAATCAAGACAAATATTTTACCTACAGGGTCTGCACGCCGTACGTCTTTTTTCGCATTGATACACTGTCATCACGATTACGTATAATCACGAGTTTTTAACCAACGAAAGAACGAACAATGCAATTCAATCAACTCCAATTTAACCTAACTCTTTCTCTATTGGCTTATCAGTTAACAGCTCTATGTGTCTGCGCTTTTTTTTTTGTGATTTCTGCCAGTAACTTTTGGATTTGCCAGCACGATCTTTGTTGGAAGCCAGATTGGTTAAATCCATCTATAAACAAAATGATCTTTAAGCCTCAGCTGTCGGCGGTCAAAATGCTATTGTGGCTCTTTCCGCACACGTTTACCTTTTCCTATTCAATCACGTAAACATTGACTGTCAATCTACAACATTAGTGCTTAAGCGCTAAGCAATTTTAAAGCATTCCATTCACTTTCATTCTGTTTCTGTTCACAGACTTTTGAAAGCTTAGAATTTTATTAAGCGGTTTATGCGGGGATCCCTAATACGGATTTAATTCTTGCCTGAGGGAATATTTTGATTTTAAATTGAGTGATATCATTTCAATCTTGTTAAGTTCTTACAGTTGTCAGTCATCTCACTGTTTTTTCTCCCATGACGTTCAACACATCAACAGAATTGACATCTCTTGTGCTTTGCTTTCGCGGACTTGTAGTTAAGTCCCGGGTTAAGTCTGAAGTTTGCCATTGCTCGACTACCATTAGCTCTGAAAGATGGAGTTGACAAGCTCAAAGTTGCGGCTTGCCTCATCTGCGTCTTCAATATCTTTCACAAGATATACTATGAACAAGCGACAAATTGTCATCTTGGTTTTACTAGTGTGCCTAGCAGTAACCGCGGGCTTTTTGCTCGGCTTCTTTGTGAAGGGAAACAGTGAGAACGATGGTGATTGTGGCTTGAAAGGAAATCAAACAAATGCCAGTCAACAAGACAAAGCCATGGGGGTCAGCGAAGTTTTTAGCAAATTTGAGGAAGACGTAAGCACAGAACAGCTACGGGAAAACTTAAGGTAAGTAATTGGCTACAATTTAGGTACTTTAGGCTTAAAATTATGTGACTGCTAATACGATGAGGTATGCTAACAGCTCCTTTGTCGGTTAACGCAAGCTTACACATACACAATGCTATTTCAAATTTGTTCTTCGAAAAAGACTGTGAATTAAATTGAATCCAGATAACTCATTTGTTTCGATAAACTCTACTAAACGCGAAGTAGAAATTGTTTCAATAATGTAGCTGCGAACGAACTATGCGTGATATTAAAGAAATTAAGGAAATGGTCATTTGCTTTGTTTAAATCACGTTTTAATGTTGATGAAAAGGACATTTCCTGAAACCAAGTTTTTATTCATTGAAGGAATGGAAGGAAAACATAAAAAGCAAACGAGATTAAGCTGTTATTACTATATATTTATGACTACAAGTAGGAAGCAGATGTCTTTCACATAAGCGAAGACTAGAATCATATTTATTGCCCATTTTTATTGTTTGCTCAATATCTCCGTAATGTAAACTCTGTTTCCTCTTTTCTCGGTCAACAATATTGGAATTTTACGGACTGTTTTCCGGCAAAAATATTGGTACAAACCTGTGTAAAACTACAGACAATTATTTACTCAGTTTTCATGAATTAATGAATAAATGCGAGCAGAATAGGCAGAATCCTGAAGCATGAAGAAAAACCGCAATAACGTAAATTTCGCAATTATGTTGTCACGCTTTGCTTATTTTCATGCGCAAACAACACGTCCTTTTTCATCTTGACTGATTACAGACCATTATTCAAAACCTTTCCAAGACATATGTCAGATTTCAGTCCATAGATCCAAACTTTCCAGCGAAGGGCCCAGAGATAAATTATTTATACGTGTCAGGTAGTTGATATTGAACTGTCGACGTCAAAGGCCCTTGAGCTTTCGAACCAAATTAAACAGTCGAAATATTGAATGGAGTTGCTTAATTGGCAAGTGTAATAATGAAAATAAAGAAATTACCATACTGATTAACGACAATTATTGATCTGTTTTTGATATTTTGTCTGGCGCAGTACCGGGGGCGCAGTGTCTATAATAATACAGTGGATAATGAATTACATGGGGCAGGGAGAAAGATCGACTAAGAGTTGCCACGTCATGAACAATTCTTCTAACGTTTGACGTGTCTACTAATGTCTCCTCGTGTGGATTTTGCCTTTGATATTTTCCCACGTTTCAAATATTCTCGAAAACTCACGCCCACGAATGAATGGTCTATAGCACAGGAAGCCATGATCTCTTGTCTAAGGTAATTACTCACTGTCTGTCTTCTCAAAAATGTGACAAACAATTACGTGCCAGCATTCTCAGAGCACCTCATTATATATAAAACCGTGCAATAAGTTTCGTTATAAAGGTATACATGACAGATATTAAT
The DNA here is from genome assembly GCA_016490735.1 of Pachyseris speciosa. Lineage (NCBI taxonomy): Eukaryota > Metazoa > Cnidaria > Anthozoa > Scleractinia > Pachyseridae > Pachyseris > Pachyseris speciosa. Next base: position 877,359 of record JAEMWC010000284.1, read on the forward strand.
CGTAGTTACGCGGATAGCTGTAACCATACTCAGGGATATCAGTAGAAGGTCATGTTCCCCTTGACTTTGGTAATGTTTTATTTTGCATAGCTCCTAACAATAGCAGCAACGCTCTATCTTATAACACTCTTACCAATTTTGTTTCTAATGAACCTAGGAGTCAGACAAAGGCGACCAAGGCGGGGGATGCAAATGAGTGGAGAAGTGGTCGCCTCATTTATATTCAGTGTCTATTCTCTTAAATTGATTTTTGCATCGAGCTACACTGTGTGAACGCGTGAGACCAGGCTAATTGTCTTACAAAATGAAGTTACCTTTAATCACACTAATGAACCGCTTCAAGTCGTTGACACAGGATATTAAAGTTCAGAATGTTTAAATATCATCCACAGATTGTTTTCCGAAAGGATTCACCTCGCCGGCCAGGAGAGGTCACGGGAACTGGCTGAAATTTTGGCACAAAATTGGCGGGAGTACGGATTCGACGAAATTGAGATACCCAGCTACAAGGTGCTGCTGTCCTATCCGATGGAGGACAATCCTAATATGATAGCAGTGGTAGACAGAAATGGACAATAGTAAAAAAGATTACAGAGCAGTTAAAGGTGAGAACACCCAGTTCACATGCTTTGCAATAATGACATCAGTGGCAGGCTAAGCAAGAATTTTTCAAAGGCTGTCAAATGTTGGCATTGATTAATGACCATAAGACTCTTGTATGCACTGAACGAGATATTCGAACGAGATATTCGAAAAAAAAAGACAAAAATACTGTATGGCAAAAATCATGGAGTAAAAGTTAACGTCTCAGTTACCTGAAGGACAATTTCTTACTCCTTCTCATCGTTGCGAGAATGCATGTGATGGTTATTAAAATTAACACGCAGTGTACACTAAGAGGTTGCTTATTAGAGCCTTGCTTTGGTTTAATTTACATTGCTTAGCCTGCTTGCAGGCGGTAATTTGTGTTTTCAAGCGCGAGATTCCAATCACCGTAAATCCGGTCGCCACATTAGACGATATAGTGGAGGATTTGAGACGAATGCCATGGAGACCGGTTTCGAGGCGCTGAATCTTGCTTCGCCCTGTAATTGACGAGGAAAAAAAAGTTAAACTCGCGCCACTTTCGTAACCAGTGAGGAGCAAAACCAGTAGCGATCGCGACTTGCAAGCGCGCATTTTTCGGCGTTTAGCGCCTGTTAAGTGTAATTGCTTTGAATTGTGATTGGCTAATTTCACTGTTTTGGTCTGTTGTGATTGGCTAAAGTAATTGCTTTGGTTTGGTTTTACGACACTCGATTGAAAACTTCTCGAAAGAACCCTGATAACAAGATAACATTAAGTCAGAGGAACTGTTATTTTGATCTTGAATCATACAGGTCTCATCACGCCCTGGAAGTAACGAAACATCTCTCTTCACGCCTTATACGGCTTATTCAATGAATGGCACGACTGAAGGGAAACTTGTTTACATCAACAAGGGCTTAAAAAGCGACTTTGAGGAATTAGAGAAACACAACATTTCTGTTAACGGAACCATTCTTCTCAGCAGAAGTTTTTATAATTCCTATTATGCGGTAAGTGCTTGCAAATCGATCAGATATTATACTGTAACCTGAATTGACCAATATAAGGTAGTGCAGGTATATGAGCTGAGAGCCTGTGTCCGGCTAGCCAATGAAAATGCTGGAAATCTGATATTCGTAGTTCAGTTTTTAATAATATAGCATAACCCGAATTAAAAGACTAACAGGGCATCAGGTATCTTTTACAATGCGTATCTTTTGCACTTTTTGACTTAATCAAAAGACTGACACGCTATAGCTACCTATTTCTGGTATTCCTTAAATAGGACGGATCCTTTTATATAACCTACGTGGGTTTGTAGATTTTACAACTGAAGATGAAATGAATTTGATTTTACCCAAACAATTGCTAAGTATTAAATTTCTGCGTTATATAGCCTACCAACGTCACCATTTTATGTGTACCCACTTTCCCAACTTTATCACCAATAAACGCACAAATGTTTGGTTATACCCATTTCAACCAATGATGTGTATCTGTTCGTAAAGACATCTTTCGATCGCGAAACAACAGGAGTAAAGCTTGGTACACCAATATCGTAGTTAACGAGGACCGAGATTTTGTTTTCTCGTTTGTAGAGTTCGTTTTGTTAACCACAGATTTGCAGTATTTGGGTTGATACCCCTTACATATTTGAATTGTAGACACCCATGAACATATAACAAGACAGACAGACATCTAGCTAAAAACGGAAAACACTTACCTCCGCTTATTTCATGGTCATAATCCCTTCATTCAAACTTATCAATTACTGTATACAACCACTTTGCCTTCTACCAAACTAAGGCTACCCTGACTTCTCCCGTGCGAAACCCTCCAACCCACTAGGCATATATGTAACTTCGGATGATTTAGTATAACCTCGGCATAATGGTCAGCTCTTTATGTTGATTATCGTTGTTACTCTGTCAAAAGCCAATCAGTTCCCTGACATTCGTAACCTCGCCATGCCAAAAACAGTGACCGCCTTATCCCTCCGCAAAATCCTCCCACCCACTCAAGAAAAAAAATAACGACCGCTCCCTTTTTATCTTTTTTCCGTCATCTTCGATTGATTTAGCTCGATATTGAAACTGCCTTTTCCGAGTTCGCCACAACATGGCTTAAGCCTGGTTTTCACTAGCGACGCAAGCACAAGCGCAAGCACAAGCGCAAGCACAAGCGCAAGCATAAGCGCAAAGCGCTAGAGCGCTTATTTCACTGTGAAAAAACGGGCTGAACGCAAGCATAAGCATAATCGCAAGGATCAAAATTTTTCCTTTTCCTTGTTCTTGCGCTTATGCTTGCGTTCGCTTGGCATACACTACTTATGCTTATGCTTATGCTTTTGCTAGTGCTTGCGTCGCTAGTGAAAACCAGGCTTTAGCAGTTGTGATTCCAAGTCATCTTTTCTTTTATCAACGCTTCGTTTTTAGTCTCTGCTGGCCGCCAGGAAAGGTGCAAAAGGACTCCTCTACTACCCTGACCCAGCAAAGTATGCCAGAGATGGCCTGGGAAAAAATTCAACTTATCCTAACACGCAATGGCTAGACTCCGACGCAGTGCTACTGGCGGGTGTATACGAAGGGTATGGTGACCCGTTAACGCCGTATTTACCTTCTCTCGATGGAATCTACCGAAGTGCTGTGAAAGACATGGACGATATTCCACCTATCCTTATTCAGCCTATATCTTATGGTACTGCTCGTTTTCTTCTCGAACAGGCAGGCGGTAAGGATTTGAATGTTCTATTTAAGTTTGTATCATCGTGTAATGCGTTCCAAACAAATTTATGGTATTACTTTTAGAGATATTCCGTGCTAGATGACAACAACGCACTGAAGAATTTTGCCAATCCGTGCGAAGTATGGAATTTTTGCAGTCGTTTCTACAAAATTATTCTCCACCGGAGTTCCGAAAGTAGCTGGCAGAGTTACCTTCTGGAATATCTTGGAGTATATTTTCAAGCTTTTGAAGCATACAATCCGAACTGAGCTTAAAGAAAAAACTTTGAAGCAGATGTTGTGTCGACAATTTTTTGCGCTTTGAAGAGTAAGCAGCTTTTTCAGTTTTTCTAAGAAGTCAAATTTCAGTTCAAAATTGGGACGACATTCATTCTGTTTTAAATTATTCTTTCTTTTCGAATGATTTGTGTGGCATGAACCATAAACTCTTAAAATGGCGTTGTTTTCGTAAAGTAGAAACAAAACGAAAGGAACCTGTCCCGGGCTCACGTCAGTGCAATATCATTTGTCAGGCATGCAATTCCATGCTAAATACCCTCCCTTCGTTAGCCAATGACAATGCGAGTTTTCTCCTACTCGTGCCGGCGATTCTAGTTAAAACCTCAAACTTCTTAGTATTTACGTGGAACGGTTAACGACATCGTAAGGAGGTTTTGCACTCCAGAAAACTAAAAGTATAGAAATGCCTCACGACCATACCACATGAGATTGTACCTTAACACGCTTTTGCAAGACAATGAACAGAAACATGGGCTGTAAATCTCCAAAACGTACACCCGTAGCCTCCCGAATATAATTAGGTCTTTTGGTCTCACATCCTGGATTCAATGAATTTTCTGCGGTTTGCGTAAATTTCATTAGGCATTGTAACTTCTCTTTGTTTCGGTATTTTACCAGTTTTCCTCACTGTTCCTCCACAGGGGACGACATTCCTTTGGATTGGCTCAGAAATCTTAATGCCACATTTCGGTTCGGTCAGAACTACCTGAAGAACAACAGGACAATTAAGTTAAGCATCAACAACCAGTTAGCTCAGAAGTCAATCTACAATGTGATCGCGACCATAACTGGGCGTGAGGAGCCCGACCGCTACGTCTTCTTGGGAAATCACCGAGACGCTTGGGTTTACGGGGCCGTAGATGCAACAACAGGAATCTCCGTTCTGAAAGAGACAGGCCGGGTCCTGGGTGGACTAGTTAAGCAGGGTTGGAGGCCACGGAGGACCATAAAACTGTGCAGTTTTGGCGGTGAAGAATTTGGCTTAATAGGCTCAATTGAGTGGATGGAGGAAAATTCTCTGCTCTTCAAGGACCGTGGGGTTGCCTACCTGAACACCGATGTTCCTGTGCAAGGGGATTACACCCTTCTAGCACAAACAGATCCACTTCTCACTGATCTTATTTACAAGTGGACCAAAATAGTGAAGGTTCCAGTGGACGAAGAAAAGTACGAACCCATATTTGATGTCATGCTCAGACGAGGTCCAACTCCCTCGACTCCGGGCGAACCAGTGGTTCGGCCATTCCGTTTCTCCAGCGATTACGTCGCTTTTTATTTCATGGCTGGTATACCATCGGCGGATTTTAGTTATTTCTATGGCTACAACCGAGATAGCAACTGGGAGCTGTATCCTTCCTATCACTCACAAGAAGATACTTTCTATTGGGTGGAGCAATTTGCTGACCCTAAATTTGAGATTCATCGTGCTATGACTTTACTCATGGGTGGCATGTTGATAGACGTCGCTGAATCGCAGATCATCCCTTTGAACGTAACACGACTCAAGCACTCTTTATTGAAGGCGTACTCTGCCCTTACCTCATCCGAAGCTGAGCACGTTAACGCAACTCTTGTACAGCAAGGGATATCCGCTGTGAACAGATCCCTCGTTGAATTCTCCAGACAGTGTGATTCGTTCACATCTGTAGTCAGTAGGGCCAGCAACGCGGAAAAGGTGGATTCATTGAGCTTGCGCCTCCTCAATAACCAGCTGAACCAGGTGGGAAAGGCGTTTATAAATCCCAGAGTGAAAACCTCCTATGCTGAGGTGTTTCAACACGTTGCTTTCGATGACAATTTTAGTGGGGTCAATATAGCGGCTACTAATGACACGTCAGCAATCCAAGAGCAACTTTCAATTGTATACGTAGCCATCTCTAATGCAGCCAAGATTTTGAAGCCGATTGAAGTACCGGCACAAAACTGGAACAAACAAGTGAAATAAGATTCGGGTGGCATGGATGAGCTATTTAACAGTTTTATACAGCATCTGTCCTTGAGAAAAAACTAACCACCCGTGCATTCTGTTTTCAGCTAAATACTTTAACACTTTTAAGGAAACCTTTTTAAAATTAGAACCTAGAGGAATCTGCCCTCAGCTAAACTGCAAAATTTAGAAACTCCAGAAGGCGTGCGACTGTATTTTTTTTTAAGTGAAACTAGTCTTATCGTTTACCAGAGTCGGCCGGACATTTTCTTCAAAGGAAACAGGGTTTATGTTCATTTGAGATCTAAGAAATTTCTTAGTTAACGGATAGTTGGTCGTGATCAAAACTTCGCGAGCGTCCGAAATAGTTTCTCTCTCTCTCTGCATCTATGAAAACTCAATGGAGTTCCAGGGTAAAAGGGACCTAAGTAGCCTGGAGATTCTCAGCTTTAAACCTGTTTTATCCATCACGATAGCATAATTCTATTGCCCAGTCGAAAATGAAGTAATAATCGGTAGGTGAACGTGCATGCAATATGTTTTCCAGGACGTTCAGATCATCAAAGTGAAGAATTAATTAAAGGCCTTTAAATCGCATTTAGAACGACAATCTTAAGCTCTAAAATCCTTTTACACTGGAACAACTTGTATTGGACGCGGCTTTCAAGAACGATGCAGGGATGGAAAAGCTCTTATCAAATAAGGACGGTTCGCTTGATTTTAATTTGGGAAGTTTAGTGCTAACATTTCCGATCCGGCTTAAGAAGATTAGGTAATAGCGGTCGTATTTAGATTTTTGTACCATGATTTGTTTTAAAACTGAAAATTTTTAGTCGATAGCAATCATTATAATCTGTATAATGCTCAACATGCATACGCAGCGTATGTAAGCGGTTTACGTGTACCAAAAGCGATTAGCAAACAGATGGCAAAGTGTTGTTTGTTCATTCTCCAGAATGCTCTGTGCCTCGTCACAGCTGACACCCCAGTAGAGACTTTTCGATTTGAAGGTACTCAAAAGTATATTTAACAGAATATCTGTTCAGAATGGATTATTATAAATCATTTCAGACGCTGATTCAACATACAATGGGTTAGAGGCGAACTAAGGATAGGACTTTCTGTGAGGAAAAATTATATATACGTCTGATTCCTTTCCGGTCGTCCGAGAGAAGTAAATATCACGTTAAAAGTGCGAGTTAAGGGTAGTTTGCATCGTCGCAGAAGACAACATCACCTTGGTTTTCGGAGAATGAGAAATCACCTCTCAGACTTTCCAATTGTGTTAACTTTAAGGTTAAAGCATCCGAACAGATCATGATGTGTACAAATACTCCTTTAAAAGACCTCAAAACGATCTGGAGACACAAGAAACAACACTTTGAGGATTCTAAGCAAACGCCGATCTCGTCGTTTGCCCCGTGATTGTTGAGGATGTTAATTAGGATGATATATATCGAGATGAGAGCTGTGCTAAAGATTAGCTTTCCTTCGTCATAGCTTGTTCATACTTTAGTTACATTGCCTGAAATTTTCTATTTCACGGACTGAAATTGATTAATTATACTCAATGCGTCTACTATCAGTTTGAAGCAATATTGTAATGATATCAGAGCGCTTTTCTCTAGAGTGCATTAAAACAAAACAAAAAACAACAACAACAACAACAAATAAAAAACAAAACAAAAACAAAGAAAGCAATTACTCTGACTTACCGCAATGTACCCAAACAACACAAAGGACCAATCAGAAGTCGAGGCAAATATATGCAACCGGCGCAAAGCGTGAGAAAATGCGTGCGAAAAAGCTGTAATTGGTTTTGGAGTAACTTTTTATTTGTTGAGAAAGTGGCGCGAGTTTTGCCAGCCAGTCAGAAAGCTAAAGGCCAGGGAAAACGGCTTCAACATTTGTTTCAACGTCTGTTTGATTATGTTGCACCCTGTTGAAAGATGTTGAACGCAGTGTACCTAACAATGTTGAAAGCGGGTGGCAAACGGCTTCAACATCGTTCAACATTCGCGATAACGAAAGTGTGTTGAAGCAAAGTTTTAACGCTTTTAAACTCATTCAACATCGGTTCAACCTACATTCAACAAGTTTCAACACGGTTGAAAGGGGATGGCAAACGGTTTCGACTTTGCTGCTCAACAAAATCGAACGGATGTGGAAGCAAATGTTGAAGCCGTTTGCCCGGGTCAGTAAGTGACGGAAAACCGAAGAACTCACACAATTAGTTTTGACACTCATCTGAAAACGTCACTATATCAACAACGTTTTGATAAATGCAAATCGGTGCCAGAAATTGCCGGTCTGTTTGGTTACTTTGCAAGACTTTGTTCAACATGGTATGCCCTTGCAACGGCGAAGAAATCAGAAGGACGACAAACATATGTCCAGGTGTTAAAATTGCTGCATGTTTATGAAGTGACCGCCCCCCCCCCCCCACGCCCCTGGCCAGGAAGTTGCGCATCGCGCAGAATGGCACGACATATCCGGGACTTTTCCGCGCTTTCTGGCGCTCAATTCGAAAGCTAATTAGGAAGACGCACGCAAACAATAGAGAAAATCGGCCAAAAAGTGGCGAGGACTGCTTGGAAAATCGTTCTTCAAGGGATAATTATTCAGTTTACAATTTAGGTTTCATATGGCTTTTGTAGTTGACAAGTTAGAAAAGAAAATGCGACTATTTTTATGTTTGTGGCTCATTGAGAAGCAATATTTTTTCTGGCTAGAAAAGTAGCTTTATGGGCACTTTAGTTGTATGGCCTTGACACTTTCACGTGGAAAATCTTGATAAAAAAGGGGAGAGCAATTTAGGTTTCATATGGCTTTTTTTGTTTAACGCTTAAAGATTCACTTCCCGAAGTTTGGCATAATTCTGACTGGTGGAAGTATTATTTTTTGTAGCTTTTTTGAAGCCAACTTCTAGAGCCATCAACTTACACGCAAATTCGTTCTTTCGAATCTCCCATGGGTATTTAGTTGGCCAGTTTTAAACTTCCCGCGAGAGTATAAGTTTTGTTCAATCACTAATCAGCCGTGAAATTTAACTTGAACAAGATTTGTCTTTACCGTTCACTTAAAATCCTTGGTTAACTTTAAATCGTGGTTTAATTGGCTTTCAAACAGCTTTAAGTCAACTTCGCCTGCGTAGCTAGCGGTTTTGCTGGGGAACGCGACCGAGCGAGCGGCGAAACTCCATTCTCCTCGCGGATTCGCCGTTCGCTCGCCGCAGCGCTCTCCCCAGCAAAAGGGAGCTTTAGCAAAGACTACGGCGACGGCAACGAAAACGTCTCTTCAAAATAGAACTTCTCGTTTTTGTAACGCTTTCGCTATTATTCCAATTTGTTTAACTTGGAAAAGACTGGCGAACTATTCAGGGACTAAATTGTTATGAACGCCATCAAAGTAAGGAAAAAGAAAGAAAACTTTACAGTCACACGCTCCCGTTCTCGCCAAAACCTAAAATGTGGCCATTTCACGTTGTTGTTTTGCAGAGGACGGGAAAGAAATGTACCAAAATGTAAAATGCACGTGCAGAGCCATTGTTTTTGCTCATTAAACCTATTGTTTTGTGGCGTTCTCGTTGCCGTTTCCGTCGTCGTTGCTAAAGCTCCCTAAAACCACCAGCTACGCAGCCACAAACAACTCGGCCTTGCCATGCGTTTTTCAAAACTCCGAAAACATTTCGCAAGCCCGAAAAGCTGTAGTGGCAGGATACTCTGCAGTTACTCATCAGGCTTTTACACTAGAATTAGCAACCTTATTCTGTGTAAACTTCGGATAACGTTTTGACCATTGGAAGTCCTTTGGGACAAATTAAAAGATGTCGCTTTGTGCGAACTTGTGCGGTGGATTTCCACTGTCGCGTAATTTTCACGTGCGCAAGGACGTAAATTTGAATTGGCTTTACCTGCGCCAAATTATACTTATATATTATCCTTCGAGGTGGCCTCTCCTATAAGCCTTGTGGTTTCCTGAGGTCTTCTCGCCACTAACTTAGGTGTATTAAAAGTAAATATTGTGAAAATGGCAAATAAATAAATAAATAAATAAATAAATAAATAGCGGCGATGTGTGAAAAGCTGCGCGTAAACGGAGAAGTTGAATCTCGCTCAACTTTTTAGTCGATTCGCGGCCCGCCTTTAACTAGAGCGCCTTTGTTATCTACAGCGCGTCTTGGGATCTCAGTTCACGCATCCAAGCGTTTGATTGACAGCAGCAGAAATCTTGAAGCAACTCGAGTATTCCTACAGCGGAATCTATCTACCAATCACAGCTGACTATTTCTGGATATGCGAATCATTATGCCGCGCGCTGAAAAGCTGGGCGCTGTAAGTACATGTCGCGAAAGACAATAGCATTCTGGGCGATGGATAAATAAGGAAGTATACTTAGCTGTTTGCTTGGAAAGTTTTTAGTTTCAGTTTTGTAGATGCGCCAAGAAATTGTAAATAAACATGCCGTCAGTGTACTCACATTTATCGACTGTCAAAAGCTGAAGCATTGTAGATAATGAAAACTCGGTCATTGCATCAAAAAACTCTTCAAACCCGACCTTAAGTATTCTAAAATTCTCGACAAATCCCAATTTCTATTTCCCAAAGTGCACTGTTTGAGCCAAGTTGGAGGTCATTAAACAAAAAATGGTACGAACGCTCGGCGAACGTTTAAATGCCTTAGCAAAAAGATCAGTCATAACTTAGAGATCAGGCCTTGTGCATTTTCTGGTCTTTGCTTTTCATAACGAGCCAGAGGTTCTTAGCAACCACAAAAATACCTCTGGATCCCGCTGAGATAGGGGGCAATTTGCCACCAATCTCAGCAGGATATCCAGCTACTCTGAACATTCCAATGTAATCGAATCGCTTCTGGCACTCGTTTCTGTTTGATATGGGGCGTCAACGTTCACGCTTATCTGTCATAATCCTTAAACGTAAACGTTTATTTATGGCGAGAGTTTAATTAAATTCTATCTTTAGACCTGATGCACACGAAAAGTGACTGCGGGAACGGGAAAACGATACCCAATAGTTTGTTTTGGCTTTGATGAATTACTCTTGAGGTAGGCTCACCGGTTCCAGAAAATAGCACTAAATTACAGCCAAAGACTCGAGTTTTCTTTGTTTCTCTTTCGCATGCAATATGGGAAAAATAATAGGGCTGTTTATACGAGAAAAAAAAATAAGCCGTAGCTTACTCTGGCCGCGGCTTACATAAGACGCGAAAGGAACCATTTTTACGAGTAAAAACACCAAGCTAGGCCAGGATAAGCCGCAGCTTGAGAAAGCCGTGAACGTAGATTTTGTACCATTTATGCGGAGTGTTCGCGTCTTATGTAAGCCGTGGCCAGAGTAAGCCGCGGCTTATTTTCTCTTGTATAAACGGCCCTAATGTGTTTTGTTTTTGGAGGGAGATTTATCTCTTTTGAACGCTAATTAAAATTCGCTCGTATTCCTAAATCAAACATGCTTGCAATACATGGTAATAGTGAACATATTTGCGAGTAATTTACACAAATCAGTCTGCAATTATTACCCTTCTTGAACACCGTGAAAGTAAATTAACATCACTGAGCTAAAATAATTCGCTTCAATATGTGATATCGTTGCGTGCCCATGAACAGAACTTTTACTATCCGTACGATTTCCCTAGGAACTGATAAAATTCTCGTTGAATAATTCCTCAATAATCTCGGCAAACGTCGAAGTGGAAGTTTCAGTATTCGACTTCCGAAACCGACCTTGGCAGGAAAAGCGACAACGGCGACGGTATCGAAATCATCATTTCAAAATATAACTTCTCCTTTTTCTAATTCTTTCCCAATTGTTAAAATTTGTTTAACTTGGAAAATGCTGGCGAACTGTCCAAGGACTAAATTACTCTGAAGGGCATTAAAGTAAGGAAAACGTTCTCGAAAAATACAGTCATCCGAACGCGTTATTGTTCTGCAAAGAAATGTACCAAAGGTAAAACGTTTTGGTCATTAAACCTGCTTACAACATTTGCCTAGATTTTTATCTGCACTTCAAAAAACTGTTCATGTTATATATCCCAGAAGCACTCAGGCATACAGTGATACCAGGACCTCAACCTGGATGAACCAGAAAAGATATGGAACATTTGCCTAGATTTTTATCTGCACTTTAAAAACTGTTCATGTTATATATCCCAGAAGCACTCAGGCATACAGTGATGCCATGGACCTCAACCTGGATGAACCAGAAAAGATAGAACATTTGCCTAGATTTTTATCTACGTTTCAAAAAACTGTTCATGTTATATATCCCAGAAGCACTCAGGCATACAGTGATGCCATGGACCTCAACCTGGGTGAACCAGAAAAGATATAGAACATTTGCCTAAATTTTTATCTACGTTTCAAAAAACTGTTCATGTTATATATCCCAGAAGCACTCAGGCATACAGTGATGCCATGGACCTCAACCTGGATGAACCAGAAAGATATAGAACATTTGCCTGGATTTTTATCTGCATTAAAAAAAACTGTTCATGTTATATATCCCAGAAGCACTCAGGCATACAGTGATGCCAGGACCTCAACCTGAATGAACCAGAAAAAATATAGAACATTTGCCTAAATTTTTATCTGCAAGTTACATATGCTTAATCACTTGAATAGTTTACTATTGCTATTTTCCACGCACAAACAAACACCGAGTCCTAAACTCCTTGGTAGTTTGAAAAGGCTTTCAGAAGTTGTTTCTGGACGATAATATATTCTCCAACGATAATTTTCAATTTTCAAACTGCCACTATTTTAATCACCACCATAAGTGGAAGAAATAGTCGCCAGATAAAATATTTTGTGCTTTGACAGAGAGCAGCTATGTAAAAGATATAAGTATCCATATCCAGTTATAAAGACAAAATAAGGAGCCGCCCACTTCCGCGCCCCCTCACCAGCCCGATCTTCATTATCGTGGATCGATGACGAGTGCGCGCGTATTTCGCGGCTTCATATTTAATTTGCCGCCAGAATATAATTAATTTGCCGCCGGAATATACATGAACTTTGCTACATATACATAAATACGCTTGAACAGAAAGATTACCGCTCAACAATGGTCCGAAACCAAAGGAATTCCAACTCAATCAAATCTTACAGAAAATTTACATTAGAATGTAATCCCAGGGATAATGTCAAGGCGATTCCTACCAAACGTACCAATGTAACAAAATCGAAAGTTACGTCGATCTTACCTCTTACGTTCGTATTTCCGCTTTTAAAATTGTCTGAAGGCGATTTACTTCGGCTTAAAATATAGTTACAACTTACCAAAGTCCATTGCACGTCAATGAAATCACCCGATAAAACAGAATTTCAGCCTGAGAAGACGTCACTCTCTGTAATTTCTGTCCACCACATACCGAGATATGCCGATTATCCCCTCAAAATTCTCAACGAATCGCTAAAGCATAACATTTGACAAAACTAGCGTTTTATCGTACAAGTAAAACCATAAAATGCCATAAGAACAACGCGTAAGCGTGCCGCGTGCCGGTAAATTAAATTCTGCCGCTAAAGCGCAAAAACAATACTTCTTTCAAGGTGTGCTAACATGCTCCTGCAGTGAAACCACTAATGGAGTACGTTGACGGCTCTAATGCAGACCTATAACGTCACTCCTTAGCAACCAGACTTGGGAGATTTTTTAACTTCCGGTTATCTCTGGCTCGTTATGCTCCCGGAGAAAACTTAGAATTATCAAAGCAGTGCTCAAAGTGGAAAATTCTATGACTAGAATGTAACTGATGAGTGGATCAAGTGTTGCGTCCAATATTTTCCGAACTGATTTTTTTCGGCCATCTCAACAAGGCGTGTAATCAAGGTCGTTTTCTTGTTGCGTTAGATGCGGATTGTCCAAAAATAACGCACCTCACCACAACTGATGATATCGCAAGTGATGTACGATTTAATATAATCACGAGTTTTTAACCAACCAAAGAAGCAACAATGCAATTCAATAAACTCCAATTTAGCCCAATTTAGCCCAACTCCTTCTTTATTGGCTTATCAGTCAACAGCTCTATGTGTTTGTGCTTTTTTTTGTGGTTTCTGCAAATAACTTTCGGATTTGCGAGCACCATCTTTGTTGGAAGCCAGATTGGTTAAATCCGTCTCTAAACAAAATCATCTTTAAGCCTCAGCTGACGGCGGTCAAAATGCTATTGTGGCTTTTTCCACACACGTTTACCTTTTTCTATTCATCCACTTAAACATTGACTGAACTAATCTACAACATTAGTTGTGGGAAGTGTAAAGCATTCCATTCACTTAAAATTCTCAGTGTTTTCATTCACAGACATTTGAAAATTTAGAATTTTATTAAGCTGTTTATGCGTGGATTTATCTAGGAAGATCGAAGGTTCTCTGCTCGCAGGGTTCCCTGAGAGCTGCTTGTCAAAAGAATGGAGAAAAGAACTGCGGCTATTTACGGTCCAAACACTCAGCGGGTGCTGCCTATTATTTGAGAATAATTTTGATTAATTGCGAACGGACTGCATTATTCGTTTATAACTTTTAGATTGATGGTACTGTAATTATTCAACCATAGCCTGAGGGCGACCTCATTTGAGATATCGATTGTTTATCGGTTTATTTCTCACGTCGCTTGAACGCTTCGTGCGTTCTGTGGTGTAGTTTTCACGTTCAAGATCGGACTGATCGGCCTTGGAGTAACCCGTGACAAGAAAAGCTACCACCCTCGTCTGAAAAAAGGCCTTTCTGTGGCTATTTGCAGCTTGCCAGATCTGAATATCTTTTTCTTGGGAGCGGGTACGTTACGCAATAGACATTCGATCTTTTACGCTGAGGTGGTTTGTGGTTTTTGGTTGTCAATCAAATGGCCAAGTGGGCGGAAAGACCTTTTTAAAGAAAGTTTTACAGGCGTTCCTTTCCTCCGCCCATCCCAAGGCCCCCTCCATTTTTCGCCGCTTTATTTTCCTCTCGCTCTGCCAGTACTAACGCGCTCCGTTTACCATCAGAACGCCTGGAACAGGGTAGGAATAAGTCTGAAGTTTGTCATTGCTCGACTACCCCAGTGGGAATACTCCAGAAGAGCTGATGAGATCCTTTGTTGTGGTGACAAAGAGATCGAGCAAAGTGCGTGATGAAATTGTTGATCTTGTGGCCTCCTGAATCATGTTATGCATATTAAACGTCTCAAAGATAGAACACAGTTTGATTGTGTTTCGGTGCAGGATGTTATCTGGTCGCCTTGAAAAGAAAAGTCACAGTTAAAGTCGCCGAGTAGAAAAATATTTTCAGATCTCAACCAGGCTTTTTCAAGTGGCGTGTTGATGCGTTCGAAGAAAATGTTGTCGTCAGGGGGTCTGTAAATGACAGAGAATAGGACCAGCGTGCTACAAGTTTTGACTTGTAGCCAGATCACGTCAAGACCCTCAATAAACAAATCTTTGCGATGAATAGCATGTAAATATTCTGCAAAATACAAAGCACAACCTCCTCCCTTGCGTCCTTTGCGGTCGAGTCGTAATAGCTTCATCCCGTCAGTGTTCAAGGCAGTGTCTAACACTGTTTCGTCTGAAAGCGGCGGTGTTTGAGTCCCGATCACTGAAGAAAACAACTCGTCTGACAATGAACTGAAAGGTAAAGCTGTAAGGAAGTCAGATTCGTCGAATCCACCGGCCGACTGGGGTTGCTTTCATAAACAGCTATTGCAAATCCACGTCTTCGGGTCTCTTAATTGAATAGATTTGTATTCCCTGGCTGTCACTTGACCACATTTCATGTGGTAATTTAGGCCGCACAAGTTGCATTGTAATGCTCGGTGGTTGCAAGCGATTGTTCTTGAGCACATTTGACAGCTTGGTTTTGTCGTAGGAGGACCGGGCGTCGGGCATACATCTCCACTAGTTGTTAGGCGGGTTAACTTGAACGTGGATACGGCATTTGGGTAGCGACTAACTCTTGCGTTTGAGTAGGCATTGACTTTGAGTTTGTCGAGTCCAAGATGGCGTCTGTTGTTTGTTAAAGTCGTACAGCCTAAGCTTGGTGAAAACTTATCTCGCCGAACCGCTTGTGTTTTAGCCGGCATCAAGCGCTGAATGGCGAAAATCCTTAAAGTCATTTTGAGGATGAAACCAACTCACTTTGATAAGGCATATGACGCCAAAGAGAGAAGAGAGACAGTATAGTCTGCATGGAGACCCGGTTTGCGTGGCCGTACAACATGGCGTACGTTCACACGTAGTTTCACACGTAAGCACAGAACAGCTACGGGAAAAATTAATGTAAGTAATTGGCCACAATTTAGGAACTTTAGGCTTAAAATTATGTGGCTGCTAATACGATGAGGTATGCAAACAACTCCTTTGTAGGTTAACGCAAGCCTACACATACACAATGCTATTTCAAATTTGTTCTCCGAAAAAGACTGTGAATTAAATTGAGTCCAGATAACTCATTTATTTCGATAAACTCTACTAAACGCGAAGCAGCAATTGTTTCAATAATGTAGCTGCGAACGAACTATGCATGATATTAAAGAAATTGAGGGAATGGTCATTTGTTTTGTTTGAATCACGTTTCAATGTTAATGAAAAGCATAGCCAGACCGAGCCGTTACCCACTACGACGCGTGACGAAACACTGCTGTGTGGTCTCTTCTTATTTATAGGAAAATGTATGGAAACGATCGTTCAATCGATTACTGACGAGTTTAAGTTGGTTGAATTTCACAGTACGCATCCAATGTGCTTTCGTTGTGGCAATACCTTTAATTTGGAAGTGGTTTCGTAGCTGAACAAACGATAATCCTTGCGGTTTTCGCTTTTGAACAATCGCACAATAAACTACAAGGATCTGTCATACTAACCTTTTAATTTCATGCAAACCACTGACTCTTCTTAAAAGTTTCTTCAACTTGCTAACGGTCGGAATCATGCATACCCATGTGGAACTTGAAGAACACATGTAGTTCTGTCAATGTCCATAATATTCGACTCTCTTCGAGTTGGAAATCTTGCAGTTTTTCCTTTTAAGGATGCTAGAAAAGTTCTCGAAAAGTTCTCATCTTTGTCTGCACAAAGGACATTTCCTGAAACCAAGTTTTTTATTCATTGAAGGAGTGGAAAGAAAACATGAAAAGCAAACGAGATTAAGCTGTTCTTATTATACATTTATGACTAAAAGTAGGAAGCAGATATCTTTAACATAAGCCAAGACTGCAATCATACTAATTGCGCATTTATAGTGTTTGCTCAATATCGCCGTAATGCAAACTGTTTCCTCTTTTTTCTGTCAATCGGACTGATTTAAAAAATATTGGTACAAACCTGTGTAAAACTACAGACAATTATTTACTCATAGTTCATGAATTAATGAATAAACGCGGGCAGAACAACAGAATCCTGAAGCATGAAGAAAAACCGCAATAATGTAAATTTCGCAATTATGTTGTCGCGCTTTGCTTATTTTCATGCGCAAACAACGCGTCCTTTTTCATCGTGACTGATTACAGACCATTATTTAAAACCTTTCCAAGACAAATGTCAGATTTCAGTCCATAGATCTAAATTTTCCAGCTAAGGGCCCAGAGATAAATTATTTATAGGTGTCGGGGTAGTTGATATTGAACTGCCGACGTCAAAGGCCCTGGAATTTTAGACAAAATTAAATAGTCAAAAAATTGAAAATAAAGAAATTACCATACTGATTAACGGCAGTTACTGATCTGTTTTTGATATTTTGTCTGGCGCAGTACCGGGGACTCAGTGTCTATAATAATACAGTGGATAATGAATTATATGGGGGTAGGGAGTAGGACCGAGTAAGATGTGCCATGTTTGACGTGTCTACTAATGTCTTCTCGTGTGGATTTTGCCTTTGATATTTTCCCACGTTTTAAATATTCGCGAAAACTCACGCCCACGAATGAATGGTCCATAGCACGGAAAGCGATGATATCTTGTCTAAGGTAATTACTCACTGTCTGTCTTCTCAAAAATGTCACAAACAATTACGTGCCAGCATTCTCAGAGCACCTCATTATGTATAAAAACGTGCAATAAGTTTCGTTATAAAGGTATATAAGGAAGATATTAGTTAGTTACGCGGATAGTACTCATTACCTCATCGCATAAGGTTAAGCTATGGGAAGATTTCGATCAAAACCTCCAATGCCCCAAAGAATCGCCACAACAAAAGACAAGACAGGAGCACCACTCTTTATTCCCTCCCATTACTCAGAAGCCTCCTAAATCGCTACCCCCGCCCATGACTATCATTACTCTAAGCCAGCCGATACACGAGCCCTATAGTATTACAAGAAAAACATCAGTAACGCATAACTTGAAGATACACTGGAGGTTGCTAGGATGAGAAAGCGAAGTCCGAACAAGACACTCGGTACTCGAGAGGGGTCGCTTAGAGATAGAGGAGGAACCAGCTATAGTAGAAATTTTATTGTAATGGTTAACCATATCGCTGTTCCTCCATCCTACGTAGCGAGAAATCTCATCTGGAGAGCAACCCACCATGTTAAGGGTATTTGAAAGGCCCAGCCTAAAGGTATGCGGGGTCTCCCCACAATCTATCTTAGCGCCTGTGAGGTGTTTGCGCAGACGGTTATTAACCGCGGAACCAAGAAAAGGCCTTGAGCTTACAACTTTACGGCGGTCATTAGTCCTAAACATATACCCGGCAGCTAATTCGATTGAAAGAAGGTGACAAACAGACAAATAATATTCAATCCAGGAAACAGGACAGACCTCATTGTTCGTAAAAGGCTCTAAGACAAAAGGACAAGATGTGTCGCCCCGAAAAGTTTTAGTAAGTGTGAACTTAAGTAAAAATCCCTTCCGGTCTTTACGTCTAAACACCTGGTTCGCCAAAAGGCGGCCGAAATCTGAAGCGCGATCCCCGGTAAGGAAATCGACAACGAAAAAGGTTGCGTCCCTCACTATACTTATCAACAACGGAAAGGTGAGCGCCGGCCACTATAGAACGCCAAAGGAAAGTTATTAGCTTAGAATTTAACAAAAAACAAGGGGACTGCCTGTGAAGGCACTATTGCTTTACCTGCCTGCTCCTCCCGAATAAATTTAAGGTATTCTCTGACCCTAGTGTGCAAAACAGGATTGGAGTCGTGCAAACGGCCAAGACTATTAAAAATGGCTCTCAGCTTTCCTAACAAAGAATCTACCGACCCTGCTGCTAAACGGGTCGGGCAATTACAAGGAACATCAGAACACGATCGACTAACAACAGAAGGGACGCACTGCGATTTAGCGATAGCTATGAAGTAACCTGCCTCTATGAGAAGATAGCATAAAATGTAGGCGGCGGCCTCAGCGAGTACTTTGTTAGGGGTTAGAGTGGAACTGGCTGGCGCCCGATAGAGCTGACCAACGTGACGATCGTCTATATACTGAGACACAGGAACCCCAAACGAACGTGCTGCACCCGTAACGGCAAGACCGAGATTGTGATATATATAAGCACTCCCCTTCCATCCAAACGGGAGAGGGCAAAAAAACAACAACAAAATAAACGACATTCCATTCCAAGCCAAAGAAAGTCCGGGACGAAGGATGGAGCAGCACATGCTGATAGCCACTTTATCATCAAAAGAGGTTTGAAAATGGCCAGGAAGAACATACCTGGGCAAGTCCGGAAGGTGGTCAAGCTTAAAAGGGAGGTCTTTAATCCACAGATTCAAAAAACGTTCATCGTGGCTTGGAAGGTTCCACAGTGAGGGGAAGGACCAAATGGGGGGAAGTTACTTCGCCAACCCTGCCCCAAACCGCAAGTACCCCAGCGTCTACCGAATCGACGACAGTGTCAGTGATGAAATTCCGGAATTGTTCACAAACCTTGGCGTTGTCAAGTCGCCTAGGAGGAGGGAGCAGCGAATCATATGAGAAGCCTTTAAAATTTCCCTTGAAGAGCTTGAAAAGCCGATCGATCTTAAGGCCCTCCTTAATAATCTCCATAAGGTCTACCTGAGATGAACCACGCCCGCTCAGCAAGCGCTCCCATATATACTGAGAAGTGGTTGTGGATTTCGCCCGCTCGGAAACACTCAGGGTTGAGGAAACGAGGCTGAATTAACGAAGCTTGACTGGGGCAGGCTGCGACCATACTTGGTGAAGGGAGGGGGCCAACGAAAGGGGAGAGATATGTCCAGAAATGCACCCAATAACGAAAATGGCAATTTTGACGAAATTTCGTCACCCGTTTGGAAATATAGTATACACTAAGTGAAATTGGCGAATATGGTAAAAATGGCAAATTCGCCAAAATGGTTGGCAATTGGTGGCAAATGCAAATGAGTAGACAAGAGGGCCCCCTTGGAAGGCGGCGATTTTGGCGAAATTGGCAAATATGGCGAATTCACCAAAATCGTTGGCGAATGTGTGGCAAATGCAAATGGAAGACAACAGGGCCCCCTTGGAAAGCGGCGATTTTGGCGAAATTGGCGAATATGGCGAAAATGGCGAATTCGCCAAAATCGCCGGCGAATGTGTAGCAAATACCAATGATAAGCCAAAAGGGCCCCCTTGGAAAGCGGCGATTTTGGCGAAATTGGCGAATATGGCGAAAATGGCAAATTCGCCAAAATCGTTGGCGAATGTGTGGCAAATGCCAATGAGAAGCCAAGAGGGCCCCCTTGGAAAGCGGCGATTTTGGCGAAATTGGCGAATATGGCGAAAATGGCAAATTCGCCAAAATCGTTGGCGAATGTGTGGCAAATGCCAATGAGAAGCCAAGAGGGCCCCCTTGGAAAGCGGCGATTTTGGCGAAATTGGCGAATATGGCGAATATGGCGAAAATGGCGAATTCATCAAAATCTCCGGCGAATGTGTGGCAAATGCCAATGAGAAGGCAAGAGGGCCCCCTTTGAAAGCAGCGATTTTGGGAAAATTGGGGGAAAAGGCAAATTCAACGAAACTTCTTGAGCAGTTTTAGAAATATGTATACACTATTGGAATGTGGCGAAAATGGCGAATATGCCCAAATAGCCAGTGATTGAAATGAGAAGGCAAGAGTCTCCCTTTCATGGGAATGATCTTGGTGATAATGGCAAATTATGCAAACAGCTGTGGAAAGCTTTTAACAAATAGGGTTAAACATATTAGTTTACATGGACAACAATGACATTATTTAGTAGTGGCATGGGAAAGATTTCCAGACAGGCATAAACATTAATTGACATGCTTTCTTTTCGTGGTAACCGTTCCCAAAAATCCATCGTTTGAAGGCATAAAATTCGTGAGGCTTATACATGTAATTCATTTTTCGTGCTGTTTGGAATTCTTGCATAATTTTTATGTACTGCCTATTGTAAGAAATAGTTTAGTATAAAGTGAACATCGTTGTACTTACCAATTTTTTTTGCAAAAGTTGTGTATGAAACTTTGGGTTTCCCGTAGTGTTTCCCACACAGCAGAATTGTACCTGAAAGGTGTTATGGAAGGCCTTGAGTCTTTCTTCTTCGAAATTCTGATTGCACGTGTGTAACAACTGTTGCAGAAGATTATGCAAACCGTTAAGTCAATCCCCAGCCCTGTTTGCAAAGGTATTTTAACATCGCCGTTTACTCTTCAATCTTCGCGCTGAAACCAACGTTGCTTCATGATAAGTACTAATCTATGATGAATCCAAAGTATTGCCATGCCACTGCTTTTTCAGAGGATAACGTCAACCGTTGTTACAATGTGCTAGTTTGGTTGTAAAATTGCTTCGAGGGATAACTTGGTGATAGTTAACACCAAACGATCTGTCGTAGACGCCATTTTGAAATGTGTTGTGATCCCAAACAACACTTTATGTAAGCAACGATGAGGATGGACAAGCATCACGTGATAATTTTTCACCAATCTGTTTCTTTGTTCGTTTTGCTCATGGCGAATGCCGAAAATTTTTCAAAAACTAGAGTAGTGGCAGCAATTTCTGGTTGTCTTTTGTTTTTGTTCAACGAATTGGGTTGGAATTCATCCCAGTGGCTTGACGAAAGTTAATTTTTCTTGAAGAGTCGCAGTTTAAAGGTGAGATTGTTTTAAATGCTGGTTTTTTCTGCGCTTATAAGGACCACCCGACAACTCTTGTTTGTTTTTCGTTTGTTGTTTGTGATTATTTCAAATAAGTGTTGTGTTTTCTTTTCTTGATTTTAGCGTCCAATGTTTGTTTTTCCTTGTAGCATGTTTTTTAGAAAGCTTGATTCATCTGCCCACTATACGATGTTGCACTCCTAGTGGGAGTGGTTCTTGTTTTGATTCATTTGTTAAATAATGAAGTTACCGTATTGTCAGTTTTGTAGTAACGAGTGCATTAAATATGTATGCTAAGCTAGCCTTCACCAAAATCGCTATAGGTATTTGTTAATTACACAGTGACATAACTTATCTCAAATAATCCAAGATTCGTTTGAAGCTCCATGATTCGGAGGATTTTCAGTGAGGGAGGTCTGTTCAGGGAATATTTACTTACATAGTTCATTTTGAGGCAAGATTGGAGAGTTGGGTACTAGTTACGCTTCGTTTCCCTTACATATAGTGTATATTTTGAGATCTTGTGACATTTGAAAATGGCGTCTTTGAGAGAAACTTGAGGGTCAACTCAAGCTTTTCGTGCAATGAGGCGATGCAGGAAAATGTGGAAATTACAACAAGTGTTGAAGTTTATCTTCTAAGCAGTACTGGCTTGGTGACGTTGGGATGCATTGGATTCACTGTGGTTTATTAATCGTTGAGGACCATGCTACAACTTATCGATGACCTGCAAATTTCGTGAATGAAGCGGTGCCAAAACATGTGGTAAATTACAACAAGAGTTGAAGTTAATCCTTTAAGCAATACTGGCTTGATGACGTTGGGATGCTTTGGCTTCATTGTGGTTCATGTCCAGAAATCCATTTCGCGCACGCGCAGAAGAGAGAAAGACTTAGAAAATAACAACTCAGGAGAGAAGCAGAATTTTACAGACGAATGTATGAACTTACAAATCTAAAGCAAAAGTTTATGAACTACGACAACAGCTTTCATAAGGTTGCGATGGAATATTGTAGACAAACTATTTACGTTGAAAGCTTGGGGATAAACGGTGTTCTATCTTTAAAATTAGGGCTTCCCAAGGTAAAATGAAAACGGAGAATAACATACCTTCAACCGCCATACTTTCCCTTGTAAACTGGCGTAAGTCGAACGAAACGGTTGCGTTACTTTGAGGTTTTGCAGCTATCACGACACAAATGTTCGATAGGTTTCGATAGATACTTCAAGAACATATGTTCTAAGTTTTATCCACAACGTTTCTTTTCGTGATCCATGAATTTCTTTCCTTCCCTTGCGTTTTGAAGTAAGGCATTTAAGCCATTTTGTGCAACCCAGTTGAGCCCCACTTCCACTGCGCGAACATTTAAAACGCCATCAAAACATAACGATCAAGGAAAACTTTCAACTCTTTGTCCGCCATCTTGCTCGATGGTTGGAAATAGACTGGATCTAGCTGTCTTTTAATAGCCTTATCTTGATTGGTCAATAATAATCTTTTTTAGTACAATTTTTTTAATTGGTGTTTCATAGAAGTCCCGGGAAATCTGATTTTGTTTTGCGCGAAAAGTGGTTGCTTTGTTGTTTCATTCATCAGTTGATGAATGGAGTAGTATCGTTTTGCTATTAGTCTTATTTAAAATTTTACACTGCTAGTTAGGCCAAGATATCAAGTTAAAAAGATAACTTTCCAAGAAAACATCAACAAAAAATTTTAAAACATGTCATCTCATTGAATTTGCATGGTTGCCTTTGTTTTTATATGCCTTGTTTTATAAGCCGCTCAGAAAGATGAAAATAAGTGGCCGGGTATTCTGAAGTTGCTCCTTTCCTAAGTCTCAATCTAACCTGAAACGCCAAGCGACGAAAGCGAGCCGCCAAGCGAGAAAAAACAGATGAAACTTAAGCGTTCCTTTTCGTTTTGAAATAAGCCGCTCAACCTCATAAACATCCTTTCTCTTTTTCGGCCGGTAGTTCTTCTAAATATGAGGAAGAAGATCAACGCTTGACGTACTGTTTAATTTTTTGTAATCCATGCTTTTTCACACAAAACAATCCATAGTCATATACAATCGAAGTACAATCGAAGCATGTGGTATGTCGTCTCTAGAGCCTGCGCCTCGGTCAGCGGTGCCGCGTGCAAAAACTGAAATGAATTTCTGGCCATGTTTTTATTGGTAACATGACTTCTGCTGCCTGTGTGTGGTATCTGTTCCCTTCCTACAAATGATGTTACACTTTCACAGGTGGATTTTCGTAATGTAAAAATCAAAGTCTTCCAAGAAACCTTGTGGAAACTATTCTGCTTTGTGCATGAGAACCATGAGAGGACAATGCCTCACTCATTTAACTCATGTGGTGTTAACACTAGTCCAAATAATATTGGTAACTACACCTTTTAGAATGTTTGTAAACTTGACGTTAGACTAATCTGTAGAATACAAATTTCAGAATTTTATTTTATTAGCTTCGCCAGAGACCTGGCAGGGACACTACAACAGCGTGCGCCAATTACTGTAGGCCCGTAACTGCAAATCCCTCCCCCGTAACCACATTCTAGTAGAGATAGACCACCACACCGGGGACTACGTCCCCTACTCTTTCCGAACAGTGCGGGGTTCTTTAACGTCCCACAGAATCAATTATGAAGAGTTGTGAGACGGGGCCTACGGTTTATCGTCCTTATCCGAGAAGACTAGAAAGTCTAACCATTTGCAGATATCATTACAAAGGCAGCACTTTCTCCTCAATTATTTAAAGACCCTGAGTGTTGGTCCGGCTGGGGTTTGAACCCGCGACCTCCCGCACGGTAGTCCGGTGCTCTACCACTGAATACACACTATTAGACAATTTCATAGTTGTCTTTGGTGAACTTGTGTGTTTATTAAAGGTATTTGTTAAAAACCTTTCCACAGTGAACTGAAGAGTGCATTTGCGTATGTCAGAGGCTTTTGAAGAATGAGGCATATTACAATGGACAGTATTGTTATGCTATGTATGTTAGTAAATGAATGGCTGCCATGTGTTGAAGTCATTTGTAAGAGTTTGATGATTTGACATGAATTTGTCATTTTCTTTTTCATATTTCCCCCAATCGCCAATATAATGGCGAAAATTTGCCATTCTTGCCATATTCGCCAAAATCGCCAACATAGCTGGCAGCCATGTGTTGAAGTCATTTGCACAAGTTGGGCAATTTGACAAATATTTGCCAAAATCGCCATATTCGCCAACATAGCTCACTGCCATGTGTTGAAGTCATTTGTATAAGTTTGGCAATTTGACAAATATTTGCCATTTTCGCCATATTTGCCAAAATCGCCATATTCGCCAAAATCGCCAACATAGCTCACTGCCATGTGTTGAAGTCATTTGCATAAGTTTGGCAATTTGACAAATATTTGCCATTTTCGCCATATTTGCCAAAATCGCCATATTCGCCAAAATCGCCACCATATTTGGCTAGCATGTGATTTTGGCAAATTCGCCATTTTTGTCACATTCCCTTAGTGTATACATATTTTCCAAACTGGTGGCGAAATTTCGTCAAATTTGCCATTTTCGTCATTGAGTGCATTTCTGGACATAAGTGAAAGGGGAGGGCCCCTGCGTAATACCACATAGGGGAATATCACCCTTTGACGAATTTGCGGCAACTGCAACAACCCTGGCATGGAAAGAAGCAGGGTCCTAAAAAGGGAACACAGGAAAAAACAAATCCCGTTTTTTTTTTAAAGGAAAACAAACAGGTAACCCACCCCTTCGTTGACCCCGAGCTCCGAACTAGGTCCGAAATTGAGACACAGAGCAGGTCCCCCCAAGGCCAACGAAGAAAGCGGATATGGGAGTACGAGAAACGGAACGAAAGAAACAAAGCTAACGAAAATAACAATTTATTTGGAAATACAACACAAACTGTCTCAAAAGCCAGAACTAAAACGACCGGCTCGTCCCCGACCACTTTGACGCCTCACCGAGTTATTACGGCATGAACGGGCAACATGCCCCCATTTAAAGCATCGAAAGCACCGAGTGCTTTGCTGAGACGGGTAAGGAGATGGTCTACGCGCAATGGATCCATAGCCAGAGAGGGGAGGAGGAGCCTTGTCCACGCCCTTGAAAATAGTGGTGGCTTCCCTGGCAACTTTAGCACGAATAGGATCCCCCAATAAACCGAGAACAAAGGCGCTGCAGCTGAAGGTGGTCCAAGGCATCCGTCCTGGCTCTGATCTCATCAAGAGCAGCCGTATACTCGTCCGCTTTCTTGTGGCTTTCGTTTCTTGCCAGACGAACCAGAGACTGTAGCAGATCAAGGGCCTCATATTTGTCGAACATCGCGGTAGGGCGACTGTTACGTCGACACAAGGCTGCGAGAGCTGACTCTGAACTTTCCAAAGTCTTCAGCTGCTCCAACGACTTAATCTTGTCCTCAAGAATCTTAATACGGGCGGCGGCCTATGACAAAATAAACAGCCCAAAGCAACATGACTTAAAATTCAAATTTACTCTTCATAAGCAATATCCTGCAACACGTAATACCTTCGTAAAGGTATAGCACAACAATAGATTGCCTCTACCAGAGGCACACGCAAAAACAGTTACGCAACAACGCGTTGCCCGTACCAGCACCGTACAGAAACAGTCACGCAACAGCACATTGCTTCACCAGCTGTGTACGCAAGTACAAGACGCTGCTTTCACCAGTGGCATACGCAAAGCAGCCACGCAACAACACGTCGCCTTTACCGGTGGCATACGCAAAAGAGTCACGCAACAACACGTTGCCTTCACCAGTGGCACCCGCCAAAACAGTCACGCAACAACGCGTTGCCTCCACCGGCGGAAAACGAAAAACAACCACGCAACAATATGTTGCCTTCACCAGTGGTATCCGCAAACAGTTACGAAATAACACGCGAACCTCATTAATGGAAAACGCAAAGAAATCAGGCAACGACACGTGGCCTTCACCAGTGGCAAACGCAAAAACAGTCACGCAACAACACGTTGCCTTCACCAGTGGTACACGCCTACTAAAAAACAGTCACGCAACAACGCGTTGCCTTCACCAGTGGTACACGCCAAAAAAACAGTCACGCAACAACGCGTTGCCTTCACCGGTGGTACACGCCAAAAAACAGTCACGCAACAACGCGTTGCCTTCACCGGTGGTATACGGAAATAGTTACCCAACGATACGTTGCCTTGACCAGCGGTCACGCAACAACAACATGTTGTCCTCACCGGCGGAAATCACAAAAAACGGCGCCAAAACAACAGGTGGCCTTCACCAGCGGAATACAACAACAGCCACGCAACAACACGTTGCCTTCACTGGTGGGATACCACAGTAACATCCACGCAATTGGCATGAAAACAATAGCTTAAAAGGAGTAGACAGGTTTACCGAAATAAACCCAAACGAAAGAACCGAGAAAGAAAATATAAATGAAACGGAGACAAACGTAGGCACTAAAGCTACAGACAGCGGGTAAAACACGATAAAAAACATAAATCTGGCCAAAGACCAACAATACTGCTAGGAAAATTACCTCTTCTACGGTTTGAACAGCCGGGGCCAGGTCCGCCACTAGAACTGGAGTCGGGGGCGGTGCGAGAACCGGATTAACAGCAGGCGGTTCTTCCACAACTGGCGGTGGCTCAACGGCAGCGTGCTCCACGATTGGAGCGGCGACGGGAGCCGGTGGAGAGGGATGACGATGTTCTGCCATCTATGCTGGTGGCGGTTGACTGTGCAAGGAACAGAAGCGAAAGTTGGCCGTCGTCCCGGAGTACGGTTAAAATGACCATGTTTCAGGCAGGGCGATAAAATATATACTCCAAGACCGCAAAGCATCAACAACGCAATAAGCGTGCGCGGAAACGGGGGAATTCGAACGCATAATGAAAACTTCTGCCACGAGCTAATTAATTATGCAGTGAGAACAGCATTAGATTCGGCACATGTGAAGTTCAACGTTTAAACCGGGCCTAAGGCTTTAAATAATCCACTAATTAATTCATCACTGACTGCACCTTCTGCTGAAGTGATGGATGCAACTAACACTTTAAAATCACTTTCCAGTGTTTCGTTATTTATGACAGAACTCTGGCACATATCAATAAATTTCGTCGGATACTTCGCAAGATTTGTGTCTGTAGCAAATTCGCGAACATTCTCGTCCACTTCTTTTAGAAAAGGAAGAAGCTCCGTCCTTGGAAAAATGAGATTTCCCTCATCCAAGTTTTTTAGGTTTGCCGAAATTGAAGAGTTGTCTTTCATCACTAGGGTGTTCAACAGATCCAATTTCTTCTCCATCACCGGGCGTCGTTCTGTTGACACTTTTCCACGACCCTTTTTCTGCTGAAGAGTTTCCTTCCTGAGCTTTATCATTCGATGTAGGGCAGCACCACAATATCTAAACAAAGTATCATCTGACTCTATGGCCAAGCATGAATTCCTTAGTTCGGATGTCGAGGTCGATTTTTTTCTGCTGAATATGACTGTGAATGGTACCAATACCAATACCAATACCCTTTATTTTACGTGGTAAATGTTCTTAGCTAATTTGCTACTTTACAGACATACCACGAAAAATAAATAAATAAATAAATAAATAAATAAGCTAAAAATAATAATGAAAAGAGAAAATGGCTAAAAAACCAATATAAAAATATATGTGTGGTTAAAATATAATATATATATTTAGCCAAGCCTAAAAGCGGAGCTCCAAAAGCATTCTTTTTCTACTGGCATTTACATATAGTCTGCTTGTTATATCACCCATCTGACCTCACTCAAGCTACAGACCCAATGCTGTAGAAAATAGTATGGAAAGGTGATCTGAGCCAGTGGCACAGTGGATTTGGACCCCACGTGGATTTGCACCCTCCAGTCCAGATCTGCTTGTGGATCAGATTTGGACCCCCTAGTCCAGAATTTGGACCCCCACCCCTCCTAAAAACAAGCGTTCTATTGAGTAAGGTAATAAAAATTCCTTTCCAAACTGAGTTTGGAGATGTTAAAAAAGCAAAATAAAATTATTGAGGTAGTTTTTTTTAAAAATAATCTTTAATACCTTGTGTAAAAAAGAACCTGCAAAGCTAGTTTTCATCTATAAATTTTTAAAACAAAACATTTCTTAACATCTTAGAGCAATACCTAAGGACAGGTCTGTTTCCCCGTTCAACTGTAGGCAACTTAGTTACATACTTAGCTACTTAGGTATGGTTTAGAGCCACTAGAAATTGGTGGAGAAGCCTGGTGATTGCTCCTTGGAATCAGTATCACATCAGATATATAGTGATTCAGATCATCACTTCATAATGAATGCAATTTCAATTATCCACAGCCTCCCATGAGACAGTCAGAAATCGGAAATTGTGTATCCTATGGATATATGTATGCCTCACAAAAATTATGAAAGAAAGATACATGGAAATCAATAAAAATATTTAGATGCCATGAATTAAGACCAAGATATTTATTTTGATCAATTACTTCTTGACCTTACTATCACAAAAAAAAAACTGCTTGCTAACATTAAGCTCATCACTCAATGCACCTACAGTGTTTTCAAAAAGAAATCCAGCTGCTCTTCTGGCCAGTTAAGTGCAAGACCAAACAACTTGATAATAATATATTGGGCATTTGGTTGATACCACTATCAAGGTGATTCATCAAAGCAAAAGTGCTGGAAATCCGTTAGCCATCTTAACTTGATCTTAACATACTTCATCAAACATCAGAGATTCCATTAAACATTAATGCCAAATGTCATCCACACATCCCACAAGATTGGTGTGCCCAGCTACTAATAAAATTAATTGAAAGACTGTATGCAGGAGGAGGAAGTCCAAAGGATGTGTACATTGATGAGAAAGAGCTTACTTTAAGTTTAATTTTAAGTTTTAAGTTTAATAACACTTTGTCATGTGAATACAACTAAGTTGATACAAAACAAAAAAGTGCATGACTGGAGAATAATTGGGAGAAACTAAATTCCCATACAAAGAATATTATCTAATATTACACATTCTAAAAACTAAGAGGTGAAATTTAAACGTGGCCCAAAGCTAACCTAATCAAATTAAATCAAATACTTGTCTCTTACAAGTCACCCCTGATTTGAGATTGAGACTACAAATCATGAAGTAATCCAAAGCAAACCTAATTAAATTACATACTTGTCACTCACAAGCTACATCTGATTTAAAATTGACACTAATAATGTAATAGATAGGACTTAAAACTGCTTAAAGAAGGTGCATGCATGATGTTCGATGGAACACCATTCCAGTCTGTTATGTAGCGATTAAAAAAAGAAAAGCTGAAGGCCATATATATATTTAGCCATGCCAAGCCTAGAATCGGAGCTGCACACTCTCACCGAGCAACTTCGCAAGAGTTTATTTGAGCCTGTTTAATTTGTGTCCAAAGCAATTGAGCAGCAGCAGGGAAAACGAAGAGTTTTCGATAGTAAACGTTTGCAAAAAAGAAAAAAAAAAGACGGACATTCTTGAGTCTAACTACTTTGAGATGAAAGCGTAAAGAGATTCAAAGCGGATCAAAAAAAAAAAAACAAAA
>JAEMWC010000284.1:912500-917962 GCA_016490735.1 Pachyseris speciosa
CGCAAGATTTTAAAATTCAGACAAGCGACACGCCCCAACCCCCCACCCCCCCCCCCACACCCTCCCATCATCATCCTCGTCAAGAGAAAACGCAGCTTTCCCATTTCGTCCCCTCATTTGCATATAATTTCATTTCAACCATCATTGTTTATATCGCAATTTCTCATTTAATAAGAACATTTTCGACTGTCAATGACGAATTCAAAAGAATTCTTCCACATTATTGAAAAAAACTAAGCAAAAAGTAAGACCGAATTTTAATGCCGCTAAACTACCTCCCCTACTCTTTTTGAACGGTGTGTGGGTTATTTAACGTCCCACAGATTATTAGGTATGAGGCGCCTCTTTTCCTAAAGATCGCTACTCATCATGGATCATTCACCATTGAGGAGGCTGTGTTTTAAAAACTGTCGTCTACCCCGGGTAAAACGGAATGTAACCAAGAATGTTCTGAGATGTACAGTAGTAGTATAGTACATGGGTGATCTAGCACATTTTCCATAAAATTGTGCAATTTTTCAAAACAGCACACTTTTTGCCAAGGTCAAGGTCACGTGATCCAGCACACTTTTTGCCAAGGTCAAGGTCACGTGATCCAGCACACTTTTTGCCAAGGTCAAGGTCACGTGATCCAGCACACTTTTTGCCAAGGTCAAGGTCACCAAAATTCCCAAGGTCAAGGTCATCTATTTAAGTACTTTATGATATAAAAAACACTTAAAGAAATGTCGCTATAGGTTATTATGGAGAATGAAGAAAGAAATCTCCGGGCCTTGGAAAAGCCCTCTCAAATCAGGTCAGGTAGCCAGATGGTAAATGATCCTTGCAATCCAGATATTCACGAATATTTTGTTGAAGTAGAAAAATATCTAATATGTCCTTTATGTGATCAGAAGATAGCAGAACATAGTGTCAAAAATGAACCATGTTGTGATAATCAGAAAATGATTAATGACAATGGTGAAAATGTTTGTACAAATTGTGGTTCAGTCCATGGTTATGATTATTGTAAGGAGTACGTTGACTTTCATAATAATATGTATAAAATAAAGCGGAAATCTATATATCATCGGAAGTACCATATTGAAAATGTGATAAATGGTATATGTTGCAAGAATAGATTTCAAATTTCAGTAAAAGATAAGGGTAAAATATTAAGAATATTCAAGAGATAGACACTATCATCCCTTCGGTGAATAAGAATCGTAAAAGAATGATAAACACCAAATTCATTCTGAAACAATTGTTTATGATGATGGATCTGCCTTATGAGTATATCATATTAACCAACTCAAAGAAAACACTGAATTTTATAATCAATATTGGGTTGAGATTCTATTGTTAATATTTGATAAGATTATTCGTATTATCAAGCAGTGAATTTTTCATCATATTTCAGTAGGTACTTATCAATAATTGGACTATTGTCAGTCACATAATCATCAATATTCTTCATTGAGATTTGTATACTTGAAGCATCAAAATCACCACTTCTCAACTTGTCTTTTATTGAATTGAGTAGATGTTGATAGCTTTGATAAGCATATGTGCAATTCTGGATTTTCAAATCTAGGTTTTTATGCTTCATCCACCCTTGTATCAAAAGTGCTGCTGTACTGATGGCTACCAAACTAACACCACCTGTTGCCACACTTGTGGTGAGACCTCCAGTTGCAAAGATGATGGACAATGAGTTCCCAAGTAATTTCCATTTTTTGAACCGTTTAACCGCCTGTTTATGAGCCCAACACTTTCTGTGATATGTTTGGTAATAGGATTTTAATTCATTTACCTGATCTTCTGTTAATTCACCTGAAATATGGTTCCAGCTGAATATGCTTTTTCGCTCTTTCATATATATCTTTTACATAATGATTCTCTTGAATATGCAATAAAGTATTCCAGAGATCTGGCCACTCAGAGGAGATAACTTACTTAATTTAGTCGATAAGAAACATGGAAAAGCATAAGAATATCCTCTATCAAGACCATGTTTGACATAGAATCTGCCGAAAGCATCGTGTAATATTGCATGCGTTTGTAACACGTCAATCCAACCAAGAGTATGCTCCAAAAAATGTGTTAAGCAGCCTTCACCGGGACCGATTAATCCAATGCCTATATGCTCCTGGATAATATCTCTCACTTCAATATATTTGTTGAAATGTTTGTGATATAGAAACTGGTAAACAAAAGCTGATTTCAAAATCCTCTTATCAACACCAGGGTTTTTCCGTTCAGCATCCCGAATGAACCATCGTACAAATCTTATAATCTGCTTCATAATTAATTGATTACATAATTCAAAGATCGAAATAATCTTCAAGGAAACGGAACATATTTTTTAATTCATCATTAGACAGAGATTCTGCCAAACAGAAAAGCGTACAGATCCATTTCAGAAAATTGACTGCAGTACCATTATCATTATCAACTTGACATCCAACGAACATTTTTTGTGGATTTCCTAACAGTGTTGCTGAGATTGTTTCTGTTCCAACAGGAGTCATTGATGAAATACCTCTAAATAGTTCCATATTTTGTCCATTCACTCTTATTGTCCAAACCTCAATATTACCAGTCAGAT
Organism: Pachyseris speciosa; assembly: GCA_016490735.1. Taxonomy (NCBI): domain Eukaryota; kingdom Metazoa; phylum Cnidaria; class Anthozoa; order Scleractinia; family Pachyseridae; genus Pachyseris; species Pachyseris speciosa. The sequence goes on from JAEMWC010000284.1 coordinate 915,088, forward strand.
CAGACAAAGAAAGAGCAGTAAGTCTTTCCGCCTGAGAGTACCAAATCAACCCAACAGTCCCAGTACCCAAGGAAAATGAACACCAAATCGAAATTAGCCTGCCCCCATTGAATTGAGATTGATTTCTTCACTTGTTTTGTATTAACAACCATAATTACTGTGCATGTATTCCCATTTGGTCAGCAACTTTGGATAACATCAAATGAATTTATTCTCAAGTAGTCATCAGTCCCATCGAATCGCAGAAAGATCTCTTTTTATTTGAATCTCTCAACAGCAGAGGTTTTTTGGAATTATCAGTTTGTGTGAAAGATATATTATTGACAGGATCAACCCATCTTGAGAACTCTATCGTTTGTATCAGATGTTAAAACAGAGAGAGCTGGGATGAGAGCAATAGAAATTCCATCAAGGACTGGTACACAGGAAGAGAGTTGGAAATAACAAAAGTAACTCTATCTAACTTCAGATCAAGTTGTTTTTTTGTGACACAATCATTATCATCAGTTCCTTCATCAACATTTATCAATTTCTTGTTGTTTCCAAGATCATAGTGGCCATCTTGTGTTAATGTAAATCCATCACCTTTATCACCTTATCACCTTTATTCACCTTTTAGGCCTGTTTACCAGTTCTTGTATTTATTTTTGATTGAATACACCCATATAATATTAATTTAGATTAATTCATGACCACTTCAAGTGTGAATGTTGTATCAAATGCACCTGTATTAGGATGTGAATAATCAATGATTAAATAGCCTCTCGATAATGATTTGTTGATATTGACCGTTGTGATGTTTCTACTCATAGTATTATGTCTGTTTCATAAATAGTTGCTGGTAATGGCAAAGGCCTACCACCTTCAGCTTTTGTCTTGAAGTAGAATATTCCGGGTTTTGTTCCTTGTATACATACATTTCTTAATATAAAAGTTATTGTTATGAATGACTAAAAAATCAGAGCCATTTATCAATACAGGCTTTAAAGCATTCTTATTATGTCCTTGTTTGGCTTTGACAGAGCAATTTAAATATTGTATTTGACCGATTATTCCATTCCCATTCAAATTTAGATCACCTCCTAATTTCGGCCTGTAAAGAGCAAATCCTCCGAGATCGAAAGCTGTTTCCATAATTACACCTGTAACGCTTGAACGAAATAGATTCAAACTATTATTATGAATTCTATAGCCATTCAGATTTAAATCACCACCAAGTTTGGCCTCTTTTATCAGATAGTGTTCATATTAATATTATTTAGCATTGTCAATTCACCATTGTCTCCACCAAACAACCAATTTTCATTTTCTTTCACATCAAAACCATTCAAATCTAAATCAGTTTGTAATTGTATTGTTTCATTCACGATTTTATAAGCTTCAGCGAAGTCGTAAACACTTGATGGAACGTCTACAGCTTCAAAATCAATACCATATGCAACACAATGAACTTTGTACTATTTGGATAAGTTGGGTTAGCATTAATATGAATCGTACAATATAAATATTCAGGTGGTGAACTTACTGAAGGTTTTTCAATCCATAATAAATATCTCGAATGATCTTCATTTCTGTTATCAAATTTTCTCCCTACAGTTTTATGAATTGTAATTCCACCAGTTGCACTGAATGTTACACTACTAAGACTCATTCCTTCATAATCAGGAAATAGCCATTCAAGAATGAAAGTGTATTTTTCATCTTTTATTGTGTACATATTAAATCCAATTCTAGCTCTGTAAATATGATTAGCTTCTTTATTCAAGTCTATATCAATGACCTTTTTTGAAATCAAATGTGGTGAACGAGGTAAATTGACATATCCATTAACTTTCAAGCCATATTCAGTACTGACTTCATCGATATCATTCATCAAATATTTGAAAGCATTCTTTGGATGAGAAGCAGATGAAATATGACTTTTTTCTAATTGATCTAAATTTACGGCATCGGTTTTATTTTCCTTCTTTTAAGTCAATGATTTTATGCCCTCCAAGTTTCATATCCGCTGCCATCGCATTTGTTCCATTCAATAATAAAGTGTTCGCTCTAATAGCTATTCCAGCTTGATTTAAAACTCTAAAGTTCACTGCATCAGTTTCATTCACCACGTCCGCTAAATTCGTCACTCTATTTCCACCCATCGACAAATCGCCATACATTGCAGTCGAACCGTCTCGTCGGAGAAATATTCGTCAGTATAACGTTTTGTCCCGCATCGTCTGCGTTGACGGGTGAAGCAAGATCAGTAATGGCATTGTTGTTCATATTTAGATTTTGTTTGTGCAACCGTATCGAGTTTGGTTTGCAACCTCTGGTCCACATAACTTTTGTTTACAGCATCTTGTGGGTTTGAGGGGTTATCCTGCAGGTTGAGGATTTTGTTTTAATTTCATGTCAACATTACTGCCAAACGCAACATGGCCGTTTTCAATTCATAAGCTGGGTCATGAACAAAGTAAGACAAATTGGTATGATAGCCATAAGCCCCATAAACGATGATATGTGTTTTTGGTGTTAGACGCAGGAGCTGTGCTGGAAAGTTCCACCTGTATTGTCGCTTGACACCACTTCTTTTTTCTATCTGGAAAAGAATTTTAATATAACCATCAACGTGTGGAGTTCTAGTAAAAGCTTTTTGAAATGACAGTCCAGCGTTCACGCATATTAATTGTTGGAAGGGTTAAACTGATTGCAGCACTTCTTTGGATCTGATGGTGAGTAAACTCAGTAACAAATGTGTACCGTCCCATTACTCAAATTGATGAAACATCAAAACGAATTTTAGATGTAAAGTTGCCTCTTTCGTTTGATGAAAAAAGACAATGACGACTTGTTTTATGTGGTATGGTGATCTGTTCAAAATTCTCAATTT
>JAEMWC010000285.1:0-22500 GCA_016490735.1 Pachyseris speciosa
TGGAGGGGTAGTCTTTGGCGCAGGTCAACCAACATTCATGTCGCATTGCTTATGGAAGATCTGTTTTTCACTGATTTTTTAGGTTCATATTTCTAGTTTGGGTGAAAATCGCTAGGGTTGGGGGTGTGGAGGGGTAAGTCTTTGGCACAGGTCAACCAACATTCATGTCGCTTTGCATTATGGAAGATCTGTTTTTCAACTCGATTTTTGTAGGTACATATTTCTAGTTTGGGTGAAAATCGTAGGGTTGAGGGTGGTGGAGGGGTAGTCTTTGGCGCAGGTCAACCAACATTCATGTCGCATTGCATTATGGAAGATCTGTTTTTCACTCGATTTTTTGGTTCATATTTCTAGTTTGGGTGAAAATCGCTAGGGTTGGGGGTCGTGGAGGGTAGTCTTGGCACAGGTCAACCAACATTCATTGCGCTTTGCATTATGGAAGATCTGTTTTTTCACTCGATTTTGTAGGTACATATTTCTAGTTTGGGTGAAAATCGCTAGGGTTGAGGGTGGTGGAGGGGTAGTCTTTGGCGCAGGTCAACCAACATTCATGTCGCATTGCATTATGGAAGATCTGTTTTTCAACTCGATTTTTTAGGTTCATATTTCTAGTTTGGGTGAAAATCGCTAGGAGGTTGGGGGTCGTGGAGGGGTAGTCTTTGGCACAGGTCAACCAACATTCATGTCGCTTTGCATTATGGAAGATCTGTTTTTCACTCGATTTTGTAGGTACATATTTCTAGTTTGGGTGAAAATCGCTAGGTTGAGGGTGGTGGAGGTAGTCTTTGGCGCAGGTCAACCAACATTCATGTCGCATTGCATTATGGAAGATCTGTTTTTCACTCGATTTTTAGGTTCATATTTCTAGTTTGGGTGAAAATCGCTAGGGTTGGGGGTCGTGGAGGGGTAGTCTTTGGCACAGGTCAACCAACATTCATGTCGCTTTGCATTATGGAAGATCTGTTTTTCACTCGATTTGTAGGTACATATTTAGTTTGGGTGAAAATCGCTAGGGTTGAGGTGTGGAGGGGTAGTCTTTGGCGCAGGTCAACAACATTCATGTCGCATTGCATTATGGAAGATCTGTTTTTCACTCGATTTTTTAGGTTCATATTTCTAGTTTGGGTGAAAATCGCTAGGGTTGGGGGTCGTGGAGGGGTAGTCTTTGGCACAGGTCAACCAACATTCATGTCGCTTTGCATTATGGAAGATCTGTTTTTCACTCGATTTTGTAGGTACATATTTCTAGTTTGGGTGAAAATCGCTAGGGTTGAGGGTGGTGGAGGGGTAGTCTTTGGCGCAGGTCAACCAACATTCATGTCGCATTGCATTATGGAAGATCTGTTTTTTCACTCGATTTTTTAGGTTCATATTTCTAGTTTGGGTGAAAATCGCTAGGGTTGGGGGTCGTGGAGGGGTAGTCTTTGGCACAGGTCAACCAACATTCATGTCGCTTTGCATTATGGAAGATCTGTTTTTTCACTCGATTTTGTAGGTACATATTTCTAGTTTGGGTGAAAATCGCTAGGGTTGAGGGTGGTGGAGGGGTAGTCTTTGGCGCAGGTCAACCAACATTCATGTCGCATTGCATTATGGAAGATCTGTTTTTCACTCGATTTTTTAGGTTCATATTTCTAGTTTGGGTGAAAATCGCTAGGGTTGGGGGTCGTGGAGGGGTAGTCTTTGGCACAGGTCAACCAACATTCATGTCGCTTTGCATTATGGAAGATCTGTTTTTCACTCGATTTTGTAGGTACATATTTCTAGTTTGGGTGAAAATCGCTAGGTTGAGGGTGGTGGAGGGGTAGTCTTTGGCGCAGGTCAACCAACATTCATGTCGCATTGCATTATGGAAGATCTGTTTTTCACTCGATTTTTTAGGTTCATATTTCTAGTTTGGGTGAAAATCGCTAGGGTTGGGGGTCGTGGAGGGGTAGTCTTTGGCACAGGTCAACCAACATTCATGTCGCTTTGCATTATGGAAGATCTGTTTTTCACTCGATTTTGTAGGTACATATTTCTAGTTTGGGTGAAAATCGCTAGGGTTGAGGGTGGTGGAGGGGTAGTCTTTGGCGCAGGTCAACCAACATTCATGTCGCATTGCATTATGGAAGATCTGTTTTTCACTCGATTTTTTAGGTTCATATTTCTAGTTTGGGTGAAAATCGCTAGGGTTGGGGGTCGTGGAGGGGTAGTCTTTGGCACAGGTCAACCAACATTCATGTCGCTTTGCATTATGGAAGATCTGTTTTTCACTCGATTTTGTAGGTACATATTTCTAGTTTGGGTGAAAATCGCTAGGGTTGAGGGTGGTGGAGGGGTAGTCTTTGGCGCAGGTCAACCAACATTCATGTCGCATTGCATTATGGAAGATCTGTTTTTCACTCGATTTTTTAGGTTCATATTTCTAGTTTGGGTGAAAATCGCTAGGGTTGGGGGTCGTGGAGGGGTAGTCTTTGGCACAGGTCAACCAACATTCATGTCGCTTTGCATTATGGAAGATCTGTTTTTCACTCGATTTTGTAGGTACATATTTCTAGTTTGGGTGAAAATCGCTAGGGTTGAGGGTGGTGGAGGGGTAGTCTTTGGCGCAGGTCAACCAACATTCATGTCGCATTGCATTATGGAAGATCTGTTTTTCACTCGATTTTTTAGGTTCATATTTCTAGTTTGGGTGAAAATCGCTAGGTTGGGGTCGTGGAGGGGTAGTCTTTGGCACAGGTCAACCAACATTCATGTCGCTTTGCATTATGGAAGATCTGTTTTTCACTCGATTTTGTAGGTACATATTTCTAGTTTGGGTGAAAATCGCTAGGGTTGAGGGTGGTGGAGGGGTAGTCTTTGGCGCAGGTCAACCAACATTCATGTCGCATTGCATTATGGAAGATCTGTTTTTCACTCGATTTTTTAGGTTCATATTTCTAGTTTGGGTGAAAATCGCTAGGGTTGGGGGTCGTGGAGGGGTAGTCTTTGGCACAGGTCAACCAACATTCATGTCGCTTTGCATTATGGAAGATCTGTTTTTCACTCGATTTTGTAGGTACATATTTCTAGTTTGGGTGAAAATCGCTAGGGTTGAGGGTGGTGGAGGGGTAGTCTTTGGCGCAGGTCAACCAACATTCATGTCGCATTGCATTATGGAAGATCTGTTTTTCACTCGATTTTTTAGGTTCATATTTCTAGTTTGGGTGAAAATCGCTAGGGTTGGGGGTCGTGGAGGGGTAGTCTTTGGCACAGGTCAACCAACATTCATGTCGCTTTGCATTATGGAAGATCTGTTTTTCACTCGATTTTGTAGGTACATATTTCTAGTTTGGGTGAAAATCGCTAGGGTTGAGGGTGGTGGAGGGGTAGTCTTTGGCGCAGGTCAACCAACATTCATGTCGCATTGCATTATGGAAGATCTGTTTTTCACTCGATTTTTTAGGTTCATATTTCTAGTTTGGGTGAAAATCGCTAGGGTTGGGGGTCGTGGAGGGGTAGTCTTTGGCACAGGTCAACCAACATTCATGTCGCTTTGCATTATGGAAGATCTGTTTTTCACTCGATTTTGTAGGTACATATTTCTAGTTTGGGTGAAAATCGCTAGGGTTGAGGGTGGTGGAGGGGTAGTCTTTGGCGCAGGTCAACCAACATTCATGTCGCATTGCATTATGGAAGATCTGTTTTTCACTCGATTTTTTAGGTTCATATTTCTAGTTTGGGTGAAAATCGCTAGGGTTGGGGGTCGTGGAGGGGTAGTCTTTGGCACAGGTCAACCAACATTCATGTCGCTTTGCATTATGGAAGATCTGTTTTTCACTCGATTTTGTAGGTACATATTTCTAGTTTGGGTGAAAATCGCTAGGGTTGAGGGTGGTGGAGGGGTAGTCTTTGGCGCAGGTCAACCAACATTCATGTCGCATTGCATTATGGAAGATCTGTTTTTCACTCGATTTTTTAGGTTCATATTTCTAGTTTGGGTGAAAATCGCTAGGGTTGGGGGTCGTGGAGGGGTAGTCTTTGGCACAGGTCAACCAACATTCATGTCGCTTTGCATTATGGAAGATCTGTTTTTCACTCGATTTTGTAGGTACATATTTCTAGTTTGGGTGAAAATCGCTAGGGTTGAGGGTGGTGGAGGGGTAGTCTTTGGCGCAGGTCAACCAACATTCATGTCGCATTGCATTATGGAAGATCTGTTTTTCACTCGATTTTTTAGGTTCATATTTCTAGTTTGGGTGAAAATCGCTAGGGTTGGGGGTCGTGGAGGGGTAGTCTTTGGCACAGGTCAACCAACATTCATGTCGCTTTGCATTATGGAAGATCTGTTTTTCACTCGATTTTGTAGGTACATATTTCTAGTTTGGGTGAAAATCGCTAGGGTTGAGGGTGGTGGAGGGGTAGTCTTTGGCGCAGGTCAACCAACATTCATGTCGCATTGCATTATGGAAGATCTGTTTTTCACTCGATTTTTTAGGTTCATATTTCTAGTTTGGGTGAAAATCGCTAGGGTTGGGGGTCGTGGAGGGGTAGTCTTTGGCACAGGTCAACCAACATTCATGTCGCTTTGCATTATGGAAGATCTGTTTTTCACTCGATTTTGTAGGTACATATTTCTAGTTTGGGTGAAAATCGCTAGGGTTGAGGGTGGTGGAGGGGTAGTCTTTGGCGCAGGTCAACCAACATTCATGTCGCATTGCATTATGGAAGATCTGTTTTTCACTCGATTTTTTAGGTTCATATTTCTAGTTTGGGTGAAAATCGCTAGGGTTGGGGGTCGTGGAGGGGTAGTCTTTGGCACAGGTCAACCAACATTCATGTCGCTTTGCATTATGGAAGATCTGTTTTTCACTCGATTTTGTAGGTACATATTTCTAGTTTGGGTGAAAATCGCTAGGGTTGAGGGTGGTGGAGGGGTAGTCTTTGGCGCAGGTCAACCAACATTCATGTCGCATTGCATTATGGAAGATCTGTTTTTCACTCGATTTTTTAGGTTCATATTTCTAGTTTGGGTGAAAATCGCTAGGGTTGGGGGTCGTGGAGGGGTAGTCTTTGGCACAGGTCAACCAACATTCATGTCGCTTTGCATTATGGAAGATCTGTTTTTCACTCGATTTTGTAGGTACATATTTCTAGTTTGGGTGAAAATCGCTAGGGTTGAGGGTGGTGGAGGGGTAGTCTTTGGCGCAGGTCAACCAACATTCATGTCGCATTGCATTATGGAAGATCTGTTTTTCACTCGATTTTTTAGGTTCATATTTCTAGTTTGGGTGAAAATCGCTAGGGTTGGGGTCGTGGAGGGGTAGTCTTTGGCACAGGTCAACCAACATTCATGTCGCTTTGCATTATGGAAGATCTGTTTTTCACTCGATTTTGTAGGTACATATTTCTAGTTTGGGTGAAAATCGCTAGGGTTGAGGGTGGTGGAGGGGTAGTCTTTGGCGCAGGTCAACCAACATTCATGTCGCATTGCATTATGGAAGATCTGTTTTTCACTCGATTTTTTAGGTTCATATTTCTAGTTTGGGTGAAAATCGCTAGGGTTGGGGGTCGTGGAGGGGTAGTCTTTGGCACAGGTCAACCAACATTCATGTCGCTTTGCATTATGGAAGATCTGTTTTTCACTCGATTTTGTAGGTACATATTTCTAGTTTGGGTGAAAATCGCTAGGGTTGAGGGTGGTGGAGGGGTAGTCTTTGGCGCAGGTCAACCAACATTCATGTCGCATTGCATTATGGAAGATCTGTTTTTCACTCGATTTTTTAGGTTCATATTTCTAGTTTGGGTGAAAATCGCTAGGGTTGGGGGTCGTGGAGGGGTAGTCTTTGGCACAGGTCAACCAACATTCATGTCGCTTTGCATTATGGAAGATCTGTTTTTCACTCGATTTTGTAGGTACATATTTCTAGTTTGGGTGAAAATCGCTAGGGTTGAGGGTGGTGGAGGGGTAGTCTTTGGCGCAGGTCAACCAACATTCATGTCGCATTGCATTATGGAAGATCTGTTTTTCACTCGATTTTTTAGGTTCATATTTCTAGTTTGGGTGAAAATCGCTAGGGTTGGGGGTCGTGGAGGGGTAGTCTTTGGCACAGGTCAACCAACATTCATGTCGCTTTGCATTATGGAAGATCTGTTTTTCACTCGATTTTGTAGGTACATATTTCTAGTTTGGGTGAAAATCGCTAGGGTTGAGGGTGGTGGAGGGGTAGTCTTTGGCGCAGGTCAACCAACATTCATGTCGCATTGCATTATGGAAGATCTGTTTTTCACTCGATTTTTTAGGTTCATATTTCTAGTTTGGGTGAAAATCGCTAGGGTTGGGGGTCGTGGAGGGGTAGTCTTTGGCACAGGTCAACCAACATTCATGTCGCTTTGCATTATGGAAGATCTGTTTTTCACTCGATTTTGTAGGTACATATTTCTAGTTTGGGTGAAAATCGCTAGGGTTGAGGGTGGTGGAGGGGTAGTCTTTGGCGCAGGTCAACCAACATTCATGTCGCATTGCATTATGGAAGATCTGTTTTTCACTCGATTTTTTAGGTTCATATTTCTAGTTTGGGTGAAAATCGCTAGGGTTGGGGGTCGTGGAGGGGTAGTCTTTGGCACAGGTCAACCAACATTCATGTCGCTTTGCATTATGGAAGATCTGTTTTTCACTCGATTTTGTAGGTACATATTTCTAGTTTGGGTGAAAATCGCTAGGGTTGAGGGTGGTGGAGGGGTAGTCTTTGGCGCAGGTCAACCAACATTCATGTCGCATTGCATTATGGAAGATCTGTTTTTCACTCGATTTTTTAGGTTCATATTTCTAGTTTGGGTGAAAATCGCTAGGGTTGGGGGTCGTGGAGGGGTAGTCTTTGGCACAGGTCAACCAACATTCATGTCGCTTTGCATTATGGAAGATCTGTTTTTCACTCGATTTTGTAGGTACATATTTCTAGTTTGGGTGAAAATCGCTAGGGTTGAGGGTGGTGGAGGGGTAGTCTTTGGCGCAGGTCAACCAACATTCATGTCGCATTGCATTATGGAAGATCTGTTTTTCACTCGATTTTTTAGGTTCATATTTCTAGTTTGGGTGAAAATCGCTAGGGTTGGGGGTCGTGGAGGGGTAGTCTTTGGCACAGGTCAACCAACATTCATGTCGCTTTGCATTATGGAAGATCTGTTTTTCACTCGATTTTGTAGGTACATATTTCTAGTTTGGGTGAAAATCGCTAGGGTTGAGGGTGGTGGAGGGGTAGTCTTTGGCGCAGGTCAACCAACATTCATGTCGCATTGCATTATGGAAGATCTGTTTTTCACTCGATTTTTTAGGTTCATATTTCTAGTTTGGGTGAAAATCGCTAGGGTTGGGGGTCGTGGAGGGGTAGTCTTTGGCACAGGTCAACCAACATTCATGTCGCTTTGCATTATGGAAGATCTGTTTTTCACTCGATTTTGTAGGTACATATTTCTAGTTTGGGTGAAAATCGCTAGGGTTGAGGGTGGTGGAGGGGTAGTCTTTGGCGCAGGTCAACCAACATTCATGTCGCATTGCATTATGGAAGATCTGTTTTTCACTCGATTTTTTAGGTTCATATTTCTAGTTTGGGTGAAAATCGCTAGGGTTGGGGGTCGTGGAGGGGTAGTCTTTGGCACAGGTCAACCAACATTCATGTCGCTTTGCATTATGGAAGATCTGTTTTTCACTCGATTTTGTAGGTACATATTTCTAGTTTGGGTGAAAATCGCTAGGGTTGAGGGTGGTGGAGGGGTAGTCTTTGGCGCAGGTCAACCAACATTCATGTCGCATTGCATTATGGAAGATCTGTTTTTCACTCGATTTTTTAGGTTCATATTTCTAGTTTGGGTGAAAATCGCTAGGGTTGGGGGTCGTGGAGGGGTAGTCTTTGGCACAGGTCAACCAACATTCATGTCGCTTTGCATTATGGAAGATCTGTTTTTCACTCGATTTTGTAGGTACATATTTCTAGTTTGGGTGAAAATCGCTAGGGTTGAGGGTGGTGGAGGGGTAGTCTTTGGCGCAGGTCAACCAACATTCATGTCGCATTGCATTATGGAAGATCTGTTTTTCACTCGATTTTTTAGGTTCATATTTCTAGTTTGGGTGAAAATCGCTAGGGTTGGGGGTCGTGGAGGGGTAGTCTTTGGCACAGGTCAACCAACATTCATGTCGCTTTGCATTATGGAAGATCTGTTTTTCACTCGATTTTGTAGGTACATATTTCTAGTTTGGGTGAAAATCGCTAGGGTTGAGGGTGGTGGAGGGGTAGTCTTTGGCGCAGGTCAACCAACATTCATGTCGCATTGCATTATGGAAGATCTGTTTTTCACTCGATTTTTTAGGTTCATATTTCTAGTTTGGGTGAAAATCGCTAGGGTTGGGGGTCGTGGAGGGGTAGTCTTTGGCACAGGTCAACCAACATTCATGTCGCTTTGCATTATGGAAGATCTGTTTTTCACTCGATTTTGTAGGTACATATTTCTAGTTTGGGTGAAAATCGCTAGGGTTGAGGGTGGTGGAGGGGTAGTCTTTGGCGCAGGTCAACCAACATTCATGTCGCATTGCATTATGGAAGATCTGTTTTTCACTCGATTTTTTAGGTTCATATTTCTAGTTTGGGTGAAAATCGCTAGGGTTGGGGGTCGTGGAGGGGTAGTCTTTGGCACAGGTCAACCAACATTCATGTCGCTTTGCATTATGGAAGATCTGTTTTTCACTCGATTTTGTAGGTACATATTTCTAGTTTGGGTGAAAATCGCTAGGGTTGAGGGTGGTGGAGGGGTAGTCTTTGGCGCAGGTCAACCAACATTCATGTCGCATTGCATTATGGAAGATCTGTTTTTCACTCGATTTTTTAGGTTCATATTTCTAGTTTGGGTGAAAATCGCTAGGGTTGGGGGTCGTGGAGGGGTAGTCTTTGGCACAGGTCAACCAACATTCATGTCGCTTTGCATTATGGAAGATCTGTTTTTCACTCGATTTTGTAGGTACATATTTCTAGTTTGGGTGAAAATCGCTAGGGTTGAGGGTGGTGGAGGGGTAGTCTTTGGCGCAGGTCAACCAACATTCATGTCGCATTGCATTATGGAAGATCTGTTTTTCACTCGATTTTTTAGGTTCATATTTCTAGTTTGGGTGAAAATCGCTAGGGTTGGGGGTCGTGGAGGGGTAGTCTTTGGCACAGGTCAACCAACATTCATGTCGCTTTGCATTATGGAAGATCTGTTTTTCACTCGATTTTGTAGGTACATATTTCTAGTTTGGGTGAAAATCGCTAGGGTTGAGGGTGGTGGAGGGGTAGTCTTTGGCGCAGGTCAACCAACATTCATGTCGCATTGCATTATGGAAGATCTGTTTTTCACTCGATTTTTTAGGTTCATATTTCTAGTTTGGGTGAAAATCGCTAGGGTTGGGGGTCGTGGAGGGGTAGTCTTTGGCACAGGTCAACCAACATTCATGTCGCTTTGCATTATGGAAGATCTGTTTTTCACTCGATTTTGTAGGTACATATTTCTAGTTTGGGTGAAAATCGCTAGGGTTGAGGGTGGTGGAGGGGTAGTCTTTGGCGCAGGTCAACCAACATTCATGTCGCATTGCATTATGGAAGATCTGTTTTTCACTCGATTTTTTAGGTTCATATTTCTAGTTTGGGTGAAAATCGCTAGGGTTGGGGGTCGTGGAGGGGTAGTCTTTGGCACAGGTCAACCAACATTCATGTCGCTTTGCATTATGGAAGATCTGTTTTTCACTCGATTTTGTAGGTACATATTTCTAGTTTGGGTGAAAATCGCTAGGGTTGAGGGTGGTGGAGGGGTAGTCTTTGGCGCAGGTCAACCAACATTCATGTCGCATTGCATTATGGAAGATCTGTTTTTCACTCGATTTTTTAGGTTCATATTTCTAGTTTGGGTGAAAATCGCTAGGGTTGGGGGTCGTGGAGGGGTAGTCTTTGGCACAGGTCAACCAACATTCATGTCGCTTTGCATTATGGAAGATCTGTTTTTCACTCGATTTTGTAGGTACATATTTCTAGTTTGGGTGAAAATCGCTAGGGTTGAGGGTGGTGGAGGGGTAGTCTTTGGCGCAGGTCAACCAACATTCATGTCGCATTGCATTATGGAAGATCTGTTTTTCACTCGATTTTTTAGGTTCATATTTCTAGTTTGGGTGAAAATCGCTAGGGTTGGGGGTCGTGGAGGGGTAGTCTTTGGCACAGGTCAACCAACATTCATGTCGCTTTGCATTATGGAAGATCTGTTTTTCACTCGATTTTGTAGGTACATATTTCTAGTTTGGGTGAAAATCGCTAGGGTTGAGGGTGGTGGAGGGGTAGTCTTTGGCGCAGGTCAACCAACATTCATGTCGCATTGCATTATGGAAGATCTGTTTTTCACTCGATTTTTTAGGTTCATATTTCTAGTTTGGGTGAAAATCGCTAGGGTTGGGGGTCGTGGAGGGGTAGTCTTTGGCACAGGTCAACCAACATTCATGTCGCTTTGCATTATGGAAGATCTGTTTTTCACTCGATTTTGTAGGTACATATTTCTAGTTTGGGTGAAAATCGCTAGGGTTGAGGGTGGTGGAGGGGTAGTCTTTGGCGCAGGTCAACCAACATTCATGTCGCATTGCATTATGGAAGATCTGTTTTTCACTCGATTTTTTAGGTTCATATTTCTAGTTTGGGTGAAAATCGCTAGGGTTGGGGGTCGTGGAGGGGTAGTCTTTGGCACAGGTCAACCAACATTCATGTCGCTTTGCATTATGGAAGATCTGTTTTTCACTCGATTTTGTAGGTACATATTTCTAGTTTGGGTGAAAATCGCTAGGGTTGAGGGTGGTGGAGGGGTAGTCTTTGGCGCAGGTCAACCAACATTCATGTCGCATTGCATTATGGAAGATCTGTTTTTCACTCGATTTTTTAGGTTCATATTTCTAGTTTGGGTGAAAATCGCTAGGGTTGGGGGTCGTGGAGGGGTAGTCTTTGGCACAGGTCAACCAACATTCATGTCGCTTTGCATTATGGAAGATCTGTTTTTCACTCGATTTTGTAGGTACATATTTCTAGTTTGGGTGAAAATCGCTAGGGTTGAGGGTGGTGGAGGGGTAGTCTTTGGCGCAGGTCAACCAACATTCATGTCGCATTGCATTATGGAAGATCTGTTTTTCACTCGATTTTTTAGGTTCATATTTCTAGTTTGGGTGAAAATCGCTAGGGTTGGGGGTCGTGGAGGGGTAGTCTTTGGCACAGGTCAACCAACATTCATGTCGCTTTGCATTATGGAAGATCTGTTTTTCACTCGATTTTGTAGGTACATATTTCTAGTTTGGGTGAAAATCGCTAGGGTTGAGGGTGGTGGAGGGGTAGTCTTTGGCGCAGGTCAACCAACATTCATGTCGCATTGCATTATGGAAGATCTGTTTTTCACTCGATTTTTTAGGTTCATATTTCTAGTTTGGGTGAAAATCGCTAGGGTTGGGGGTCGTGGAGGGGTAGTCTTTGGCACAGGTCAACCAACATTCATGTCGCTTTGCATTATGGAAGATCTGTTTTTCACTCGATTTTGTAGGTACATATTTCTAGTTTGGGTGAAAATCGCTAGGGTTGAGGGTGGTGGAGGGGTAGTCTTTGGCGCAGGTCAACCAACATTCATGTCGCATTGCATTATGGAAGATCTGTTTTTCACTCGATTTTTTAGGTTCATATTTCTAGTTTGGGTGAAAATCGCTAGGGTTGGGGGTCGTGGAGGGGTAGTCTTTGGCACAGGTCAACCAACATTCATGTCGCTTTGCATTATGGAAGATCTGTTTTTCACTCGATTTTGTAGGTACATATTTCTAGTTTGGGTGAAAATCGCTAGGGTTGAGGGTGGTGGAGGGGTAGTCTTTGGCGCAGGTCAACCAACATTCATGTCGCATTGCATTATGGAAGATCTGTTTTTCACTCGATTTTTTAGGTTCATATTTCTAGTTTGGGTGAAAATCGCTAGGGTTGGGGGTCGTGGAGGGGTAGTCTTTGGCACAGGTCAACCAACATTCATGTCGCTTTGCATTATGGAAGATCTGTTTTTCACTCGATTTTGTAGGTACATATTTCTAGTTTGGGTGAAAATCGCTAGGGTTGAGGGTGGTGGAGGGGTAGTCTTTGGCGCAGGTCAACCAACATTCATGTCGCGTTGCATTATGGAAGATCTGTTTTTCACTCGATTTTTTAGGTACATATTTCTAGTTGGGTGAAAATCGCTAGGGTTGGGGGTCGTGGAGGGGTAGTCTTTGGCACAGGTCAACCAACATTCATGTCGCGTTTGCATTATGGAAGATCTGTTTTTCACTCGATTTTTTTAGGTACATATTTCTAGTTTGGGTCAAAATGGCTAGGGTTGAGGGTGTGGGAGGGTAGTCTTTGGCGCAGGTCAACAACATTCATGTCGCGTTGCATTATGGAAGATGTTTTTCACTCGATTTTTTAGGTTCATATTTTAGTTTGGGTGAAAATCGCTAGGGGGGCTCGTGGAGGGGTAGTCTTTGGCACAGGTCAACCAACATTCATGTCGCGTTGCATTATGGAAGATCTGTTTTTCACTCGATTTTTTAGGTACATATTTCTAGTTTGGGTCAAAATGCTAGGGTTGAGGGTGGTGGAGGGGTAGTCTTTGGCGCAGGTCAACCAACATTCATGTCGCGTTGCATTATGGAAGATCTGTTTTTCACTCGATTTTTAGGTACATATTTAGTTTGGGTGAAAATCGCTAGGGTTGGGGGTCGTGGAGGGGTAGTCTTTGGCACAGGTCAACCAACATTCATGTCGCGTTGCATTATGGAAGATCTGTTTTTCACTCGATTTTTTAGGTACATATTTCTAGTTTGGGTCAAAATGGCTAGGGTTGAGGGTGTGGAGGGGTAGTCTTTGGCGCAGGTCAACCAACATTCATGTCGCGTTGCATTATGGAAGATCTGTTTTTCACTCGATTTTTTAGGTACATATTTAGTTTGGGTGAAAATCGCTAGGGTTGGGGTCGTGGAGGGTAGTCTTTGGCACAGGTCAACCAACATTCATGTCGCGTTGCATTATGGAAGATCTGTTTTTCACTCGATTTTTAGGTACATATTTCTAGTTTGGGTCAAAATGGCTAGGGTTGAGGGTGGTGGAGGGGTAGTCTTTGGCGCAGGTCAACCAACATTCATGTCGCGTTGCATTATGGAAGATCTGTTTTTCACTCGATTTTTTAGGTACATATTTAGTTTGGGTGAAAATCGCTAGGGTTGGGGTCGTGGAGGGGTAGTCTTTGGCACAGGTCAACCAACATTCATGTCGCGTTGCATTATGGAAGATCTGTTTTTCACTCGATTTTTTAGGTACATATTTCTAGTTTGGTCAAAATGCTAGGGTTGAGGGTGTGGAGGGGTAGTCTTTGGCGCAGGTCAACCAACATTCATGTGCGTGCACATTATGGAAGATCTGTTTTTCACTCGATTTTTTAGGTACATATTTAGTTTGGGTGAAAATCGCTAGGTTGGGGGTCGTGGAGGGGTAGTCTTTGGCACAGGTCAACCAACATTCATGTCGCGTTGCATTATGGAAGATCTGTTTTTCACTCGATTTTTTAGGTACATATTTCTAGTTTTGGGTCAAAATGGCTAGGGTTGAGGGTGGTGGAGGGTAGTCTTTGGCGCAGGTCAACCAACATTCATGTCGCGTTGCATTATGGAGGCTCTTGCAAAACGCGCGAAACCATACCAGTACTTGTTGTTTTGGGGAATGAAGCAAAGTCTAAAAGCAGGTCTTAATTTCCTACTTTCGAGCTAGGAAATCGTTGGCAAATGAGCCCCAACTAACGCTGGAATGATTTCTCGACAAAACCTGCTCGTAGACGGAACGCCTGGATCGATCTGCCTTCGAATGCTGATTTTCATCTCGAGTGCCTGAAGACAGAAGAGGAATTTCAGCAATGAATTAAGCAGAGCACATCTCATTTCTTCGAGATATGCTAGCGACTTGCGAGTATTCAGACTTCATGATGTCCTTCAACTACCAGGCGGATAAGAAAACAGATTAAAAGGTAATTATTTGAGCTTTCTCGATCGTGTGCAACTGCTCCTGTATTCTTGATTCTACAAAGTCATGAATGCCAACGTCACAATATCTTGTGTGAGGAAATTGCTTCCCAGGTTCCCGACCGATCGATTAAAAAAGGAAATGTCATTCTGTTAATATGCTTGATAAATATTTGTTTATGAATTTCCAGGCGAAACTTCATCCACTGACGTTCGAGTCGGCGCTTCTCAGTTTTGAGTTTTCTAAGACTGTCATTAAATGCTTGTCAAGTAGATCAGAGAGGTCAGCATTGTAGTGGTACACTAATTTCTCAAAAACAGTTTAAGCTATAGCGGTGCGGTACTGTGGAATAGCTTACCTTCTGATGTACGGCAAGCAGAGTCCCTTGATGCTTTTCTGTATGAACTTAGCAATTGTACTCTTTTCTCAGACATGGCATTCATGTAAAGCAGTTTATTTTTAGTAATTAATTCCTAGACAAAGTTTAATTAGGCATAGGATTTTGTAATTTTTACTGATGAATTTTACCGTGTTAAAATAAAGTTATCAATCAATCAATCAATCAAGA
Organism: Pachyseris speciosa; assembly: GCA_016490735.1. Classification (NCBI taxonomy): domain Eukaryota; kingdom Metazoa; phylum Cnidaria; class Anthozoa; order Scleractinia; family Pachyseridae; genus Pachyseris; species Pachyseris speciosa. Next base: position 14,608 of record JAEMWC010000285.1, read on the forward strand.
ACAACTCAAGCCTGGTTTATACGTCGAATTTACATTGTAATTGAGACGAATTTAATTCCTATTAACCTCGTCTGCGAGACGTCGATATTAATAGAGATCCGTTTTTATGCACCTATCAATGTTAGTCCGAGGGGGGGGGGGGAATACGGGAAGAGGTGGGGACTTTGATCGACATCTCCTGCCCCTGGTGGGAATTTTGACAACTTGAAGAGAATGTTGGCCCCAGGGTGGCGAAGTTTGATCAAACTTGAAAACAAAAGAAATATTAATAAAAGACAGTTTCCCGGGCTTGGACTTTGCCATGGTATAATACACATGGTATAATTGAAGCTGGCCGATAAAGCAAAGCCTGGATACAACTCATATGAGTGAGTGAGGCACGGACAAGACGGAGGAAAGAAAGGTAATACAAATTTGCCCAATTTATTGTTACCGATAAACCATCGGTTTCTTCATGGCAAGTGTTTTTCATTCCCGCTGTTAAAAGAAAAAACTGTGATTTTTAAACCTGGAGTGTGTGTGTTGTTTAAGCATTTAAGAGGTCAACAACCTCTTGGATCTCAATCCCTACAGTAGGGAACTTTGAACTCGAAACCCAAGGTTGGGGAGGTTTGAACAAAATTTGCGTTTCAGATCAAAGTCCCCACCCCATCCCGTATTCCCCCCCCCCCCTCGGGACTAACATTGATAGGCGCATTAGACGACGAATTAAATTCAGACGAATTCAATTCAGCATTCACACGAATTCAAAAATTAGTGAGCCAGTGAGCCAGTGAGCCGTGATGACCAAAAAAAACAGCGCGCTTCAGGAAAACATAGTCTACTAACTGTGAGGAAAGGGATTATTTTCTATTTGCAAAGTCGAAGCAATAGACAACAGTACTTCTGAATTCTACACAACCGGCCACCCCCTCATTACTCTCTGGAACGGAACACTCAGCTCGGAGACAAACTATTTTTTCACAAAGAATACAACTGTATTTTGTAACTGCACCGCATGCATGCATGCATTTCAACCATAGGCGTACGTGCCGGGGGGGGCTGGGGGGGCTGCAGCCACCCCCCCCCCAAATTTTGGGCAACTCAGATTTTTTGGTGCAGCAAGATAAATTGGGGCAAAGCTAGTTTTTCAGAAGCTTCCACGTTTTTTGTAGAAGGTATAGATATTTCTTATGTTACCTGAGGTAGGCAAATACTCTGAGGTTTGGGAAATATCTATCACAGTGAAACACCTGATAAAGAAAGCGTCTCTCGCATTGCTAAATTTTACGATATCGACGGCCAGATTTCTGGAAGCCGAGCCGAGAAAATGTAGGCGACTTTTCGTCGTGTGCGCGGATTAGGCTACATGTACAGAAATGCTGGAGACAATGCAGGCCCGTAGGTGGGGGGGGGGTGCGACGGGTGCGTACCACCCCACGGGTCGCAAAAGTCCGTTTACTAGATACCAGCGATTAAAAAGAAAGTTAAGTTATTACAAAAAGTTAAACTCAAAGTAACTGTAGTATTCCGTCCTGACTCGCTTATAGTGTAGTTTGAAATTAAACCAAATTTCATTTTATGTCCGCTATGTGATCCCCTGCTATGTCGATACTATTAAATTTTTGGAAGACTATTTCGGATACGACTCGAAGCCAAAACAGGAAAGACCCAATACCGCTGCAAAAGCCAGCTTGAGGGATTTGTACCCCAAACCTTTACGTCCTCTTGAAGATTTGTTGCACAATTCCAGCCACTGGCTGCGAATGTGAAAGGCGCGCAAGTGCTCTAAGACGACTCCGCACTTACAACAGAGCCAGCATACATCAAGGAAGGCTCTTTTCGCTTGCGTTAATGCGAACTGGTAAATTTGTTTGCCTTGAAGCATTCAAGGAGGCTTGAGCTTGACGCACTACTCAACGATTAAGCCCAAAATCCATTTCGACCAAGTATTGACGTTTTTAAGTTTGATCTTGACTGTCTGATTTTCAATGTAACGTCCTTGAAAACGCACAAAATGAAGTCTTGAATTGTCAATTTTTTCAAAATTTACCGGGAGACCATGCCCCCGGAACCCCATACAATCTCGCGCTTGCAATGTCTGCAGTTCCAACCTTCGGCGCTCAAACGCACCTCCCCACGCAAAAACCTGTCTACGGGCCTTCAATGCACGAGAATGATCTACTTGATATGTTTCCAGAATTTTCTAATGTGGTACATATCCTTGCAGTGATCACTGTTACATCGTGTTCTGCTGAACGATCATTCAGTGCGATGCGCTGGTTGAGAACTTACCTCCACAGAACCATGGGGAAACAAGGTGTCAGTAACACCGCACTTATTACATTGAAAGGGCATGTATTAAATTCGATGCGTCTGAAATCCGACGTCTAAACTCAACGTCGTATCCGGGACGAATTTAATTATGGCAGACGGTTTTATACGTCGCTATTCAGACGAATTTAATTCCTTGCATTAAATTCGTCTGGGTTTTTTTCGTCTGAAATTCGACGTTTTAACCAGGCCTCAGATCGATCTAGAGTTTTGGGGGCCTACTGTTCGTTTTATAAAGTCTATAAATTCAAGCACACTATTTGCCTTGTTTGCACACTTGTTGGCTTGCAGGCTCCATGACAAATTTGATGTGATATGAATTCCAAGATCCTCAACGTTAGATACAGATTTCAGTTGGTTCCCACATAGATAATATTGAGGCTCTGAGTTATCAGTCTTTTTGGAAATGTGCATTACTTCGCATTTCGCATAGAAAATGCGCATAAAAAATGCGCAATAGAAATATGAAATATTAATATTATTATAATTGTAATAATCATAATATATTATAATATTATTATAATTAGCCAATGAAAGTTTTTATTATAATTTTAATAATAATAAAAACGTTCATTGGCTAAAGCAGAAAGTGAGCTTTTCGGCTGTCGATCTACAGCCTTCGACGGATAAAAATGGCATGCAAAATATATGCAAGAAAAGGCGAGATAAAAATGATAAGAAGCACAAAAGCAAGGTAAAAATGTGTAAATTAGGTGACTATTGTTTAAAAAGAATGCTGTACTGGTTTGAAATCGGCTTAGAATTATTGTCAGCATGCTTGGTAGCAGAGGTGTGCCAACCGTCCAAGGGGCCTCCAAAGTTTTTCTAATGCGAAAAGAGCCTTTGTCGATAACACTAGAATTATCAAAATCTATGCGATGGTCGAATGACCATGTATGTTTCGCCGAAGGATTTGTGGCGATTTCGTGGAGTTTCTATTCCAACGGTTTCTCTCTATATATAGGGGCACCCAACGAGCCAAATCAGCCAAAAGCTGTAGAAAGGCATTTTTAAGGACCTTATGGTGTTTGAAGTCTGTTTAAAGTGATGTTTTCATAAGGGACCGTTCATTTTTTATGAGAGAGGGGGGCTGGTTGGATTTGGGGGGGCCACTCGAAAAAAATTGGCTTGAAAGGGGGGGCCAGCCAAAAAAAAAATTGAAGGAAGGGGGGGGGGGTCGGACGAAAAAATTAGATTAAAAATAGGATAAGAGATGTTTACAAATGCAAGAGAAATTGTGCACTTTTATTTATAACAAATATGCTAAAACAGTTCCAGGGTAACAAAAAAACTTCTCAACAGCTTTTATATTTTATAAGGACAGTGAACATACCATAATAACAGCAAACGTCATGCAATGCCCAAATTATGTTAACAAGGTCAACACAAATCGCGAGCTTGGGCTACCTGTGATCAAACTAAATGTATCAGGCCTCCAATTCCTCTTTTCCAGGGGGAGAGCCTAATTGCAGGTTAGTAGAGTGGTGTCTGGGTGAGATTTTGCGCGCCTAGTTCCTGTACGGTATCCTTCCCGATTATGCTAGTTAAACTGGCATTTTATGCTCCTAGCAATGCTCTTAAAAAGTCACATACAAGGTCACGGGTTCAAATACCCTGGGTGCCAGAGGTTATTTTTTACGTTTACGCGACGAAGCCGCGACGAAGCTCGCGTTCTATTTTGGCTTTTCAGGGATACTTCTTTTTTCAACAGGCCTCTGGAGCCAGGGTAGGGTTCAAACCCCGTCGAAGTCCTGAAATGTTTTTTTTTTCAGGCTTCTTTTTGCAAATGCATAAATTGCGATCGCAACTGCGAGGATCATTCTTCGTTTGATTTCATTTCCGCAATTCATATATGATTTATTTCATACCAAATCTTCATATCACACTCATTTCTTTCACGGGAACATATGCACCCACAATTGACCTGCTCCCAACTTCTGTGGCTTCAAAGCTCAGTTGGTTAGAGCATCGCACCGGTATCGCAAAGTCACGGGTTCAAACCCCATTGAAGTGCTGACATTTTTTTTTTCAGGCTTCTTGTCGCAATTGCATAAATTACGCTCACAACTGCGAGGATCATTCCTCATTTGATTTAATTTCCGTAGTTCAGATATGATTTACAGTCGAACTTCTCCTTAAATACGGACAGTTCACTTGGTCCCGGGAAAATGCCCATACATTCTTTGTAAAAATAACCTCTATAATACGGACCCTCTATAATACGGACAACGGACACGAAATCTCGGCCCCAGAGAGAAAATTCATACAAACTTAACCTCTTTGTTACGGACGCTCCAATGATGACAGTTCTTATTCAACACGATTTCCTGTTTGTCGTTACATATCAAAGTGCAAGCAATTGTCGCATTGAAAAGTTAAAAGACGTTCTCTGGTTTAAAGTTTTAAAAAACACTGAGCTTTCGATTGCCAGTCTGCAATCTTAAAAAGTGAGGTGTAAAAAGCGAAGGTAAAAATATATATGTACAAAAAGGTGAGAAAATAACAAACGAATATAAATAAATACAAGAAAAATACAAAAGAAATATTTGTGTGAAAATAAAATGCTAATAACATGGATAAGATTACAATAAAATTGAGTATTGTCTTGGCAGCTGCTTAGAATTATTGTCTGCCTGGCTAGTAATTGCAGTGTGCCAGGATTCCAGCGTTTTTCTTACGTGTGAATTGCCTCTGTCGATGACGCGTGCATTCTCTAAATTCAAATGTTCAAGCAAGCAACCGTGGACAATAATCCTGCTGGTATACGTTGGATCAAACTGGTGATCTGATCGGCGTAATAAAATGAACAGAGAGTATAAAGGCAAGGGCCGATACAAGGTAGAATGGTTTTAAGTTTTGTGTACTATATTTAGGCTGGCCAAACCGAAATATAGTACACAAAACTTAAAACCATTCTACGTTGTATCGGCCCTTGCTTTTATATTCTCTAAATCAATAGTGTGGCCTTCGAGCCACGCATGGCTGGCAACATTGGAGCCACTTTTAAAAACTTTGGTGTTTCGTATATGTTCCTTTTTTCTAGTGTGTAAGCATCTACCCGTTCCATGTGCAGTCCGCACAGGGGATTTTATAGACAACGTTCGTTTGCCGATCTGATGGAGGTCTTGATTTGGGAGACGCAAATTCCTGTTGCAGGGTCTTAACCGGTCTGGTGGTGGCTCGGATGCCGTTATTGTTGAGAATTCTTGTAAGTGGTTCAGTGACACCTTTGATGTATGGTAAAACTGTGAAGCCATTTTGGGAGTCTGGTGGGTCTGTCCACCTAAAGAACATTCCCACTAACTCTTCAGGGGAAGGGATGACTTCAGAGGTCGATTTCTTCTTTAAGATGTTCGATATAGTTGCTGATGGGTAACCATTTGATTTTAACGCATTGGAAACGTGGATCAGCTCTTTCCTTAGAATTATTGTCTACCTGGCTAGTAATTGCAGTGTGCCAGGATTCCAGCGTTTTTCTTACGTGTGAATTGCCTCTGTCGATGACGCGTGCATTCTCAAAATCAATAGCGTGGCTTTCGAGCCACGCATGGCTGGCAACATTGGAGCCACTTTTAAAAACTTTGGTGTTTCGTATATTTTCGTTTTTTCTAGTGTGTAAGCATCTACCCGTTTCTCCGATGTAATTCCATGTGCAGTCCGCACAGGGGATTTTATAGACAACGATGGAGGTCTTGATTTGGGAGACGCAAATTCCTTCCGAGCACCGCTGAAGGAGTAAGCAGCTGCCAAGACAATACTCAATTTTATTGTAATCTTATCCATGTTATTAGCATTTTATTTTCACACAAGTATTTCTTTTGTATTTTTCTTGTATTTACTTATATTCGTTTGTTATTTTCTCACCTTTTTGTACATATATATTTTTACCTTCGCTTTTTACACCTCACTTTTTAAAGATTGCAGACTGGCAATCGAAAGCTCAGTGTTTTTTAAAACTTTTAACCAGAGAACGTCTTTTAACTTTTCAATTATGCCTCCTGGTTACTCATCGATTTTTAAATTGTCGCATTGTTCATACGATAACAGTATCATTTGTTTTCAATCAGTAAAAGTTATATACCGACATGTCATTGCCATTTATCATCAAGATTTGTTATTCTTTGAAGACTCTCCAGTTGCTGCTTTCCTTTTTCTACCTCTTTTCTTCTCGACATTTTCAATTGAAAGACTATCTTTACGGACAGCTAGGTTTTCTGTAAGATCTAAGCACTTCTCCAAACGCTCAATGAGTTTGTGCGGTCCAGTGAAATTATATTCACATGGGATCTCCATGCCTAATCCTCAGCCCCGATTAACTGCCTTCCCACATACGTTGGCAACTCCATTGGTCCCTGACTTTGCAAGAAAATGTCTTATAAGTCCCAGAACCTCTTTCGTATTGACCAACATCAAAGGCATGTGCCCCACGACTCGGCTATCCTTGACAACGCTGACTGCATTTCTGTCTTTCGGGTTCTCAGGTTCTGGTTGAAGTTGTAGGCTTTCTCCGTTGTGAGGAGTCCACCACCCCTTGTAGACATGAAACCCTCTTATCCATGATAGAACGCTTAATGATTGAGTGCTAGCCATACATTACCGCTCTAAACTATCGCCCCATTAGCACGCGGTAAAACCTCGTCTTTGCCGCCGCGGAATCACTGAAACCGAAACCGAAACCGCGGCAATACCGAAAGCAACCGAAAGTCGCGGTGAATTTGCCGCGTTAATGGTCGGTAAAAGATAATAGTAAGTAATTACTAATGTGAATGTATTGTTAAAATTGTGTCTCACATTTGTTCCCCAAGGATCCAGCGGACAAAACACTATCAAAACAAATAGAAGCTTTTACTTTGAGGAAGATAGATAGATAGATAGATAGATAGATAGATAGTCTTTATCTACCCACGGACAATTCATCAGCTACAAGTAATGCATTAAATGGATAAAATACTCAAATACTATTTATAAAACACTATACTTAACTATACTATTTATAAAACACTATACTTTTAAAACATGGACCTAACTAAAAGCTGCTTTCCACGAATGCCGTGCCTCAACGTACTTCTTTAATTAAACGTTTAAATATCCCAAGAGACTCTGCTTGTCTTACGTCACATGGAAGACTGTTCCAAAGAGTGGCACCACTATAGCTGAAGCTATTTTTATAGTAGTTTGTGCGCGGCAATGGAACATTAAGTTTATTCTCAGAGTCTCTTAGGTTATAGGTGTTTACTCGCCTTTCAAATTTTGAACATAAATAGTCTGGAGCTAAACCGTGCAGAGACTTATAGACCATTATGGCTCTTTGTATTTGTTGTTGGGAAGCTAGGTTTTTCCATCCCAGGTGCTCAAACAAGTGACAGGCATCAGCATCATAATTTGAATAAGTCAAAACACGGGCTGCTCTGTTTTGTAGTTTTTGTACCTTGTTCTGCAGAGTTATCCCACAGTTTCCCCAAACAATACTGCAATAGTCAAAATGTGGCTGAATCAGAGCTTGATATATTAGATGCAAAGTCGCTTGAGGGACAAGGTGTCTTATTCGTTTTATTGCCCCAATTCCAGAAGCGATCTTCT
>JAEMWC010000285.1:25000-72500 GCA_016490735.1 Pachyseris speciosa
ATAGCTTAGTCTTGTCTGGATTAATCAGCAAGCTGTGTGTGCAACACCAGGCGGCAATCCGCTGCAAATCCTCGGACAGATGTTCCACAGCCATGGCTGTCTCCTGGACAGGAAACGAGAGATAGAGCTGGGAATCATCCACGTAACTCTTTAGCGAGCAAAGGTTAGGGACAGCTGGGAGATCGTTGATGTAGATATTAAAAAGGCCGGCCCCAAGATCGACCCTTGAGGTATACCGTAAGCTACTTGGCACGGACCTGACACCTCACAGCTAATTCTCACCCGCTGGTTCCTGTCCGTTAAATAGCTTCTAAACCATTCCATGGCCTGCATAGACACACCCAGTTCTCGAAGTTTACGTAATAGGATCCCATGCTCGGTGCTGTCAAAAGCCTTTGACAAGTCCAACAGAACCAACGCTGTGACTTGTTTCCGATCCGTTGCTTCGAGAATCATATCAGACATGAAAATATGAAGTGTTTCTGTCGAGTGCTTCTTCTTGTTTCCATTTTGATGTTCAGTTAAACAGTTCTGACGTGTTGTATACTCTGTTAACTGATTGAGAGCTGCTCGTTCACAGATCTTAGACAGAGCGGGTAGCAGAGATACTGGCCGGTTGTTATTAGCATCGTCATGATTCCCTTCCTTTAATATTGGTATTACCACGGACTCTTTCCAAGCAGATGAAAAAACTGATGTTAAAAGTGATATGTTTATAAGCTCTGTAAGAACTGGAAGTATAACCGGTAGGGCATCTTTGATCACACTCACGTGTACCTTATCCATTCCTGGTGCCCTGTTTGAAGGAAAAGACACGATGATCCTGTGTATTTCAAAGATAGTGACTGCGCGGAATCGGAATTCCTCTAGTTGGAATATGGTCTTAGCTGAGGAGGCCTTACACGCTGGAAGAGCGTTAACTGAAGCAACCCTCTTAGATTCAGCTGCAGCCCTCGCTCCCACAGAAGTAAAGAACTCGTTGAACTCGTTGGCCAGTTCCGTCACATCCCTTAAATACACAAGTCTCGATTTCTCTTTCGTCGGGATACAGTTTCGTATATTTTTTTCAAATAAGTGCGTGAAGCGCCTGTTTCTCAGCAAAAAATATATTGCTAATTAATAGTACTAGGCAAAGGGTTCCACTGATAAAATTTTAGGGATTTAGCCGTGCCAGAAAACATTCTCTGGCTTTTTGAATTTTTCCATACATTCGTCTGTAAATTTTTGCCGCGGGCTGAAAAATTCCCGGGAAAAGATAACAGACGAATATATGGAAAATTCAAAAACCCAGAGAACGTTTTGTGGCATGGCTAAATCCCTTAAATTTTGTCAGTGGAACCCTTTGCCTAGTACTATTAATTAGCAATATATTTTTTGCTGAGAAACAGGCGCTTCACGCATTTTTTTTTGACAACGGAATTGCATACAACAGGAGCCCATGGGCTCCTGCATACAAACACTGCAATTTTTGTTCCGTTTGCCTACCCGCCAATATGGCGTCTGAAACCGTGATAAGGCCTATTGGTACACAGCTGTAGATCAGCGAGGAAACTTAAAATAAACTGTTCCTTTTTATCCGCATTCTTCCATGATCAAATGATGATTTGAAAACTTCTTTCATTAGTTTGATTTTGCAAGACAATTGCTGTTACAACTTCAGTTGATTACTGAGCGCGAAGTTTCGCAAAAGTAATAACAATCGGTGTTTTATCTGATAAGAATAGCATGTCTCCGTAATAATACGTAATATTCATGACCTCTAGACAACGGACACCTCTCTAATACGGACACTTTGCTCTGTCCCTTCGGTGTCCGTATTTGAGAGGTTCGACTGTATTTCATATTTCACATCACACTCATTTCTTTCACGGGAACATATGAACCCACAACTGACCTGCTCCCAACGTCAGTGACTTTTTTCAGGCTTCTTTTCGTAATTGCATAAATTGCGCTCACAATTGCGAGGATCATTCTTCGTTTGATTTCATTTCCGCAGTTCATAAATGATTTATTTCGTATCACACTCATATGCCGAAAAAAAAGCTAGCCCTTCTCCCAGGCCCATCAATCACGGCCGATAAAAAACAGAGGGAGGCGTAGGAACTAGGCAAGGTGATTAGCCCCAGTTGCCACACGTTACTGGCCGCCATATTGGATTGTGTTTGCCGCGTCAATTGCCGCAAGTTTGCAGAAAAGATGCCGGTGAAAGTGAATCCTGCGATTCGTGTAAGTACAGATATTCGAAAATCTTACGTTGTGTCGTCCTTTTTAAAGGAATTTTTGTTTAGTTTAAGGTGCTTACTTTAGGTTTTTGATTGTACAAAAAGTTGAAGTTTCACTAGAAGCTCAGTCCAACTCCATATTTTAGCTTGATATTGATCTTTTATCCTGAAATGATCCAGGAAATGATTGTAAGTTTTCTGGGAGTAGAAGTGCATCTGTACAGAAGCAGATCAACGTGCAAGATTACAGCAATGTTTTGACTGTGTGAGCCTTCCTTTCACAGCAAAATCAAGCTCTTGATATAAGCTTAAGACGTGAGTCTTAACAGTGTACATATTAGCTGTTATAAGCTTAAGCTTATGAAACTCGAACTTCTTATTGCCATTGTTTTTGCCATGACTGTTTAAGTTAAAACACAGTAACAAGAAGATCTTAAGACGTACATCTCAGAACTGGTAAAGTGAAGTGAGGTGAACACTTTTATTTAAGCAGGGTAGTCCCTTCAGGACATATACAAAAGGCCTGCTATCAGTGGGAGCCCTGACAAATAAAGAGTAAGAAAAGCAATTAGTCACTTAATTCAAAGTTAAGAACAATAGCCTACATAAAAAAAAAACTTCAATAGCAAATGGAGTAAAATTACTTTGACAATCAATTAAAAATTACACAGCCACTGTGATGCCATGATACAAGAATTCCTCCTCTAACTATAAGCTTAAACATATGAAAATCATATATTTGAAATGCAGATTAAAGAATCAATAATTAATGTGAAAGTGATCATCGCAGTTATGAACACTCCTGTTCATAACTGTGATGATCACTTACATATTCATTCTTTAATCTGCACTTCAACATTACAGAATTGCACCCATTGAAACACGTAAATGCAAATTAGCATCCGAAAAAGAGTTCAGGACATGCGTAACTAAATGCAGAGCTGTCAATTTTCGAATTCTCTAGTGTATATCAATATCATTTAGCGTGCCCAGAACATATGCTAATTCGTCAAGAAACAGTAGACCTAGAATTGCTCCCACTGAAACACATACATGCAAATTAGCATCCGAAAAAGAGTTCAGGACATGCATAACTAAATGCAGCTGTCAATCATCGAATTCTCTAGTGTATATCAATATCATTTAGTGTGCCCAGAACATATGCTAATTCATCGAGAAACAGTAGACCTATCATAATGTTTTTTTTAAAGGCTGTATTGATTTAAACTCTGAGAATGAATATGTGAAATTCATATATTTGAACCACAGATTAAATATTGAAGACATGAAAGATCATTGTTAGAAATTTACATGTAAATGCAAATGAGTGTGAAATAAATCTGTACTCAGTTCAGTTGGTTTTGCGCGTAAACATTTCATCTTTTCTTTGAAAGCGATATAAAGCCAATGAAACACTTACTGTTTACTTGACCTTTTCGCTAAAATGCTTCTATGACCACAGTTGATGGGACAGGAAAATCCAACAACTCATAGTTTCGACTGGCTAACTAAATGCGATGACTTTCAAAAGCCATGAAGCCTCACAAAGCTGTAGTATTTTACAAACTTGCTGCTTTATTCAATGTTGTTTCCACCAAATTCAAATACTACAACATTATTTTGATAACAACAACTCTTGCATGCTGGTGCTCGATGAATGCTTTTTTCTGCATAACGCTGGTTCACGCGAGAAAGATGTGTCCAACATGGGCCACACTACGGTCAATCAAACCGAAGCAAGCGATGATTTATTATCGATAAACAATATAAACTCACTGCCTCTTCACTTTTCACACGAACACAAACACACCAAAAATAGAACATTAAAAGAAGAAATGAAGTGATCGATTGTGTGAAATGAAGCAGAACAACACTGGAAAACAGATGATCGTAAACAGGTATTGCAAAGTTCACATGGCACTCACCGATATCTTTTGCAGTTGTGGCTTGTTTTTGCAAAGTTCTCCATACTCTCATGGCTGGTATTAATCAATAGCAAGCATATTTTCACACATTTTCACAGTACAAGCTCCTGTTATTGCCTTATAACTGACAACAAAGGAGATTCATGTAACATCTACAACTCCCTTTTGGGAATTGTTTTCGAGTCAAAGAGAACCGAAAGTGGCGGCACATCTTTGTTAGTGCACAAAGCCTCATGGGTACCCCACTTTTTACGGCTGACATGTTTCAATGGGTGCGATTCTGTAATGAACATATGATTTTCACAAATTCATAGTCATTTATTCATCACTCATGGGTTTATCAGGAACCAACAAAATGATCAGCTCCCAGTTGTATGGTGGCCTAAAGCTATCACTTGAAATTTGCCAAAGATTTTACAAAAAACTTCTACAATGAACAGATATTTTAATGAAAACCTAAAACAAAAGGCATGTAATACTTTAATCAAACATTTATTCATTGAAAGTCAAAAATAAAACAAAATAAAAATAAACTTAAATGAAAGTGAAATGAAAACAGCACCCAAAAGGAAAGAAAAATGAATGCAATGAAAAACAAAAGTAAAATTAAATTTTGCATGAGTCTAGGGCTATCAGATGAAGATCATGGAAAAGAAAATTCAAAAACAAGAGTAAAATTAAATTTTGCACGAGCCTAGGGCTATCATAGTATACCAGGATGCTTTACACAATGAGAACTCCACTTGCATTGTAACCAACAAAATGGTGGCCGAGTGAAGAAATTTCAGTGAAAATGATGGCAAAAAGAATCGACAACGGTAAGGGAAAGAAGAAGGACACCGTTAGTGATTTTAACGATGAAAATGATACTTTAGTTGTGCAGAAGCGCCGAGGTCTCTGATAAAGCCCAAAAATATTCAAGAATTGATGCGAGGGAGTTTGTATCCTATGAGTTTGAAGAGTTTACAATTGAAAACATTTGAAGAACATGTGAAAAACACTTTGCAGTTGACAGTACAGTGAAATTAAAGGCATAAATGTGAACTGACCAAGTTTAAGCACTTCAGCCACTGAAAGACTTCTTGGAACAAACTTACTTGGACTTGGCACAGCAGGGCTCGAAATTAACGGTAACCCGTTAACCAACGGTTTGTAATTTTTAACGTTTGGTTACTAAAAATTTGTCCAACTAACCCGACATGGTTAGGAAAAATTGTCTTACATATTTAAATTATTTTATGGAAATAAACCTTTTTGCAAATAAATGTTAATTTTTAGGAACAGTTTATGTGTTGTTATTTTGCATGAGATTGTTTTCTGTCTCAAAGAATTTGTTCTCGTCATCTTTGCGATCCAATTCGAACTTTGCAGCCATTTTGAGCGCTAAGACTCTGGAGATGAGTTTGTGTCGAATGTGAGGATCTGGACACAACTTTATCAGATCCACGAGGTTCTGGCAGTTCGGCATTGAAATATGCAGAGTTTTTTGGATAGATTTCTCAGAAAAAGGCAAGCTCCAGCTGAAAGCAACTGTGGTGAAGAGGAAAAATGTCAAGAAAAGGAACCAAAGACAACAGAAGCTACAGAAGACTCGAGCTCCCGGAACCGTTACTCTACGTTACATGTTTCTTTTGTTTCTTTTGTTTTATGAAGAAAAGAGGAAATAAGAGGGCAGAACATTTCGACAGGAATGGAAGAAAACATTTGCATGGCTTCTTTAATTTGTTCTAGTCATTATTAACAAAATGTTCAATATTTGAGATATTGTAAGTTGTGAGTTTGGATACCAAAGTTTATAATTTGGTTAGTAAAAAAGATGTCTACTAACCCAAAGGGTTAGTGATCCAAAAATTAAATTTGAGCCCTGGCACAGATTTTGTGGGCTCTGATCAGCTTTTTGTCTCCACATCAGAAAATTTCCATTTCACTGGCAGCGGACTTCAAGCTAGGCCCAATTGTCCTTGGGTTCCAAGTTCAGTACCTTCATATGCATCAGGTTCAACAATGGGAACTTGTTCCACAAAACATGCATGGATCACTCTAGAATCTGGAATCCCGATGCTCGACCTTAACTTTTTAACTTACTAGTCCTTAGGCTAGTGATGTGTGAAATTTACTAGCCAACAGTCATCACCTGGTAACCAAGCCTGGGGACAGACTGGGAAAAATGGTAAGTGGAAGTTCAAAGTTTGCTTCAAAATTTTCTGTCTAATTTCGTCTGACACAAGAAGAAGAGCTGTTGGTAGAGGAGCTTCCGAAGGCCTTTCCTTTGCATGGATTGCTTCCTGAGCTTGGATATATCCTGTGGACTTCGCATGACTACCATTGGAGCATCCACTGACGAAACTAGAAGGGTCTTTGGTGGACATTCCTGGCAAGTGTGACAGAACATTTTCCCATCCGGGGGGAAATGCTGCTTTCCACTCGGAAAGGATTTTTCGGTTTTGAGTTGCTTGGTTGTGTGTCATCTTCCTTGACTTCCTTGTCATCATGCTGCTTCTTAATTCTTATGAGTATCACATTTCTTGAAAAAAGAGTCTAAGTATCCTCTTCATGCTGATCAAGGCCCCGATCAAAATCAAAGATGGTGATCATCATGTTACAAGATGGCGGCCTGTCCATGAATTTCTGGGTCCCACTAGTGTTCAGTCCTCCTACTAGTCCTATACACAACAAAGTTATCGATTGCAAAATGCAAGTTACTTCATTTTATTTTATTTGTGCACTTGCATTTTTAAATTACAATATTAGCATAAAACGAAAAAAAGAAATGAATAATTTATATAACAATTAAAGGTGACAGTGGTGTATAGTTTGGAGGCTAATAGAACCATAAGGTTATTAAGTTAGCCTCCATCTCATTTGAGTGAACATAAAAAAACAAAGGAAAGAGCTAGAGGAATTGTGAAACTTACGTTTGCCGAGATAGAACATAGTTTTAATACTCTTGGAGAAAGCAAATTGAAGAGGCTAGTGGAGTGGAGGCTAGTTTAAAGATCTAAATCAATTGATTTAGATCTTTAAACTTGTATGTTATTTCTTGTCAAAGATCAATGGCCATAAATGAGATCATTTATTTGCCAGTATTTGCTTTTACTCAGAATTTGTGTAGATTTTGATTGGCCCCATACCTGGTGTTATAATTACATACATTGCTTGCATACTGGAAAAAACGTTAAAGAGTTCAGGCAAAATACACTATACCTTTGTGCCATGCATGTATAAATTTGAGAGCATGCAGGCGATATACATTTGTTACCGTTAAGATTTCCAAGATATATTAAGTAAAGGTAGAGCACTATCGGTATTTTTGCTAGATAGAGTTGCAAAGAACATAATAACATGAGATAAGTTTCTTGATTTATTTTTCTCCGTCGCGGTGTCCTCCTTCTTTCCCTTAACCTTGTCAATTCTTTTGGCTTTCATTTTTGCCTTGAAATTTCTTTCTGGTTGCACTGCACATGGAGTTCTCATCATGCAAAGCATCCTGGTAGACTATGATAGCCCTAGGCTCATGCAAAATTTAATTTTACTTTTGTTTTTCTTTTCATTGCATTTTGTTTGCTATTGGGTGCTGTTTTCGTCCCACTTTCATTTAAGTTTATTTTTATTTTGTTTATTTTTAATTTTCAATGAATAAAAGTGTGATTTAAGTATTACTTATCTTTTATTATGAAAGGTGTTCGTCATCATGGTTTCAAATTATAGCTAAGTTAATCTTTTGTCTCATGATTGAGTCACTTATCTTTTGTTTTATGTTTTCGTTGTAGAAGTTTTCTTGTAAAATCTTTGGCAAATTTTGAGTGATAGCTATAGGCCACAATACAGTTGGCTTGTTACAGGTAGCTCAGTTGGTAGAGCACTGCACTGGTATCAGAGAGATCATGGGTTCGACTCCCTTACAAGCCTGAATTTGTTTGAGGCTTCATTTTCAAAGGTTTCAAAGGTATCTTTATTTCCACTCAGCAACACAAATAACAGATAAATTTTACACAGAAATGTGGAGGTTTACGAGCAAAACCCACAGGGTTAACAGTTTTCACCTAATCTAGTATTCAAAATACAAGATATTATTGCTATTATTATTTAAATTTAACTTTAAATGGCAGGCAGACATGATAGACTACTTAGGTAAATTAATAACTGCTTAAGTGGTGTTTATAACTAAGATGTTACATGAAATAGTTGTGTAGTTTTTTGCACTGTACTACCAGCAGTGCACGCTACAGAAGTTGCTTGTTATGACTTCAAGCAGTGAGTTATCCTGTCTGTGGATTCCTTTTTTATACAGTTCCTCACACACCATGTCAGGGCATATCTTTGCAGCTTGCAGTCAGTGATGTTAGGCCACCCTGGTAAAATCCCAAGAACTGACAAAACTGATGCTTCAGTTTTCAAAATTGTTTTGGTTATTAAATGTAGGTACAGTGTACAAGGTTGCATTTTAGTGTCCATAGTAGTGAGAGTCTGTAATGGTCATTATGATTTACAACAGGATGTTTGTTGGTGATAGCATTAATATTTTAACATAACCTTCTACAAATGCATCCTGTGATTGGTGTTTATCTTCAGCCTTGCTTCCATAAGGTGAGACAGACATGGTATTTTTTTTGTTTGGGTTATCATATTCATAGTCTGAAACTGTTTTCTGATCTGCAGTTTTCAAGGTATGCTGCTTTGTTCCTTGGCTTGGCATATGGATATAGGAGAAATGGTAATTACACTAACAAACAACATACTGTCAGTAGCACATGTACTACCAGAAGGAAACATGTGAAGACCCATGTGAAATACAGTATGAAAATGCGGTTATTTTCACATGGTATTCACACGTTTTTCATGTGTTTCACAGAGCAATTTCATATGCATGTGAAATTTGCCACGTAAAAGGCATGTGAAAACAGTGTGAAAAACTGTGTGAAACAGTGTTATCCTTTTCACACACAATTTCACATGCCCCGTAAGCAACTTCAGACTGAATTTATGTGAAAAACCATATGAAATACAGCTGTATTGTATGAAAGGATGATTTTTCCACATGCTATTTACATACTTTTTCATTTATACTTTTTCATTGTAAGGAAATGGAACGACTTGCCAGGATACATTGTACATGCCAAATCATTATCTGTTTTTAAGAGTAGACTTCAAATTTATTTGAATATTTATTGAATCGGTAGCCATTAAATTTTATCTACCGGTAGTTTTAGAAACTTTTTTAAAACAAAAATTTGTAAGGTTTTAGTTAGGGAAATTGTTTTTATACAGGGTTAACCTCACGATTTCCCTATTCAGGATGTTTTTGTATTTGTGTTGTAACCTCCTGAATAAAATGTTACCTATGTTATGTTATGTTATGTTATGTTATATTATGTTATTTCACACCAACATTTCACACGCAAATGAAATTTGTTATTTGAAAAGCATATGAGATGGTTGTGTAAAGCACATGGAAAATGATCTCCCAATTTTTTTTATTTAAACATACCACAAAAACTCTTGTATAAGCTGCACCTTTTGCCGAAATTTTGGGCTCAAAATCGTGGGTGTGGCTTACATACGAGACCATTGCTTTCAGAGGGAGTAAATGGGCTTCTGTGGGGTCACAAATAGCACTAAAGACGTTGCTTTTGGAAGAAAATAATGGTGGTTCCTTTGGAGCTGTTTGTATCTTCAGGTTCTATACCTGAATCTTGCTCGCCAGTAGTTCTAAACACTAACAGGCATGGAATCTCCATACTTTCCACAAAGCTGCTTACAACACTGCCTTTGACCGATCACTTCAACACTGATCTCTTCACTACATGCAAGAAAATACCACTCTATTCAGGAGAATTCGCAAGGCAAATGGCCGACCGTTAAATTCTCGTGTAGCGACAAGTTTTTCTCCGATCAATGACTTCCATACATCTTTATAAACATGATATCCATGCACAGCTGATAGGAAATTGATTACTGATCCTGGTGTCCAGACTTCCCTCTGTAAATGTCTGCGAGGTTACTAAGCAACCGTTTTGTATCATTCTCCTGCGCTTTATTTTCATTCAAATTTCATCGTTTTCATTTCAACTGTGGGCTTTAACAGTGAAGACAACTGTTATCATTCCCAAGAATTAAGAAATCCATTAAAGACAAGCTTGTAGAAGGTCGCTGCAATTACACAGCATTAGAACATGATTAGATTTCAGCAAGTTTTTTACAAAGAACTGTGAATAAACTAACAACTTTTTTGCCTTAGTGCTTTTTTCAAGTTTTTATTTTTTCTCAAAATCATGCTTGAAATTTAGGGGTGTGGCTTATCTGTGAGTGCAGCTTATCATGACTTACACACAAGTTTTTATGGTATTTGTCATTGTTTGTCCCCCAAAACACCTAGTCTTATCATGGGGGATCACAATAGTATAAATTTACATTCAAAAATCAAGCTCACACATGAAAACACACACATAAACAAAACATAAAAGTTAAGACAGAGACATAATTTACATAGCTAGGGATGTATTAATTTAAAAATCAAACAGTGCCCATAGAAAAGCGATTACCGGCAGTATTAATTATAAAACTTTGGACTTCTTGAAAAAAAGTGCAGTTAAAAATATTGTAATTTACAGATTTAATGCCGTACAATAATACAAAATGTGAAAATAGTGCCATTTTCCATCTTTTTTTCCCCTATTTTACATCCTATTTTATCCCTATTTTTAATCTATCCCCCCTGCCCCCTATTTTTTATGGATGATTACTGCTATTTTAAAACTATTTTATCTCAGGTCTATTAAGATAAATTTGAGACTCACAATACAACTTTTTAAAGACAGTTTTCAGGATGACTCATGCCATCATCAGTTTAATGTGTTGTTGCATCTTCCACTGTTTTTATACGTTTTCAATTTGTGTATGTTAACAATTTGAAATTTAAATTACAGTAACAGTTTCAATTCTGCATGCATAAGTGTACAAGTGCTACAGTGTGTAATTACATAACTGAATTATGCACTTATCAATTGAAATCCTGACCCCCCTACCCCCAGACCAAGGTGGGGGGGGGGGGGTGGGAGGAACGAAGGGTGTTTGATAAAATTTGACAGCATATTTTGCCCTTGGGGGATGGGGATTTCTCAAGATTTGTCATGTTAAATTTTTCTTGTACAGCACTATACACTGTAGGTGGGGGTTTTAAAAGTTTAAGTGCCACAGTAGGGTGGGGGTTCATCACCATTTTATTTCACATTAAGTTAAATCCCCACCCTGTCCTGAGGTGGGGATTTCAATTGAAAAGTGCATTACAACTGATGATAGCATGAGCCATGCCAAAAAATATCTTTAAAAAGTTGTATCATTAGTCTCAAATTTATCTTAATAAGTTTGTTATTGTCACAAAGTTATGGTAATGTCATATTTTATCTCTATTTTAAAGCTGTTATAATTCTGAAACAACAACAACAAGAAAAAGTTTAAAATAGCTTAAAGAGGCAGTAAAAAATAGGACAAATATATGTTTTTAAAGTAGCATTGAAATAGCCCTAATGAATACTCCCAGATAAGGGAGATTTTTTTCAAATACTGTTAAAACCGTTTAAAACAAAGATAAAATACCTTAAATTTAGCTTTAAAATAGTGTTAATGAATGAAAAAAATATTAGTGCAAGCAATCTCCCAGATAATAGCTGTATAGCCTGGTTTCCATAATTTATGATCTTAATGGTCTGCAATCGGTCTGCGACACGATCGGCAATCAGTCTGCGACACATTGCAGACATATGAAAACATGTGTCCTCAGTGTCTGTGGTGGTCTGCGACACACGGTCGGGGTGATCGGGAAAGTAGAACATCACCCCGACCGTGTGCCGCAGACGCTGGGGTATGGAACGCCATAACTACTGTCTTATGATACTTTTTTCTTTTATATTGGGTGGTTATCTCATTATACTCGGTTCTGTTGTGTTTAGATTCGCTGCTTGTTCCATTATATTCGGTGCCTTCTTCATTATATTCGGTTCAAACACCATTATATTCGGTGCTTACTTTGTTATATTCGGTGGGTTCTCCATTATATTCTGTGCTTTCTCCATGATATTCAGTGCTTTCTCCATTATATTCGGTGCTTTCTTCATTATATTTGGTTCTACAGTAACTTTGTTTGGTGCTTTCTTCATTATATTGGGTGCTTACGTCATTACATTCGGTGCTTACTTTGTTATAATAAATTATCATTCAGTGGTTTTTTCATTATATTCAGTGCTTTCTTCGTTATGATCATCACCAGTCTTCCCGAGGCCCAGGAATAGAAAATCAGGAATCCAGAAAGTCTGAATGCGGGAAAGTAGGAATACCAGAAAACCAGCTAGTGATAGCCAGAAAAGGAAAGTTAAGTTTGAGCAAAATAGAATAGGAAAGAAAAACAGTTTTTCTTTTATAACTTGTTTTATAAAGTTCCCTCACCACACCCAGTACTCAAGCTCCCCAGATTGTGCCCCTTTGGCTTCTTTGACTGCCTTTTTGGTTCACTCTAATTTTTCTGTACAGTTATTTTTTTTCTGAAATACACTGTAGAAATAGTCGTAGAAACAATACAACTTTCTTCAATTTTCCAGACATGTTTTGACGGTGCATCCATCATCATCAGTGTGTACAATTTTCAAATCGCCGTTGAATTAACAACGCATGTGAAATTACAAGGTTCGTTACATTGCGTTTACAATATTGCGTGTTAAATAGTTTAAACAATAGCCATAGAGCGACTTACAGGGAGAGTGTCAGGTTTATGTGTTTCACCTGCTGATTGAGATTGGGTTTCTCCCATTTGATATGCATGGATTCCTTAAGCCTCACTTGACATTCAGTAACTGCATAGTCCAGAATCTGCAAACAATCCGTTGAACAGGATGCTCGACAAGACTCTGAACTCAGCAGATGTTTTTGAACGTGGGAAAGATCCGTCCGACAGTAAGTGCTCGCGCACTCACGTGGAGAAGTGTCGGCTTGTTTTGCCGACATAACAAGCGTTACAGCTTGCACACGAGAATTTAAATAATTTATTCAGTAAATGTAAGCATCCATATAGTCTTTCTTGTGTAAAGTATGGGAAGTTACTTCCACAGTACTGTTGCTCTTGCCACTAGTACTAAGTAAAACTGATTCCCTCTCAAGCATTCTTTTTGAATAAGGGCAAGCTTTATTGGTAATCACAAGTATGACATACATACATACATAGAAGAGTGAGCAATCACGAACAGGCTTGTAGGGATAGAGTAGTTTTTTCTATTTTTCAATACATATATACATACATACATACATACATACGTACGTACATACATTTATTGAACACATCCCCATCGGAGGCTTTTCAGTGATCGAGTAAGCTTACAGATAATAAAAAAAGCTAAAAAAACTATTATATGCATTTAAATTACATTAAAATAACTAACTACATACAATATGGCTCCTCATATTTACACAATTACATAATGTACATGTACATGTAATGGAACCCTTTTTTGTTCATGCAGTGTTCCTAATATTACTCAATTGCAACTTTGAAACTTTTATTGCAAAAGTTATTTCATTTAACCTCATTATACATGCACATGTAGATACAGCAGGGTTGTAGTTTGCCACTTGTTTGCTAAGCCTTAAAATCAGCAAGAATTCTTTCCTGAGGACAAAATAAGAGAAACATAAAGAATACAGATTGAAACACTATGCCTGTTAGCGAGATGTTATGTTGAATAAACTCCACTATAAGTGTGAATTCGCAGTTAGGCTTATTCTTTTTATTGATGTGCAACTTTATCCATTGATTCTCTACAACTCTTATTTGTATTTCTTTGCATTAGACAACAGTGTTGTACTAAATGAGTGAAGATTCCAATATTAACGTCTGCATCGCAAGTGGAGGTTGGGTGCTCAGGGACCTGGGGGCCGGTACCACGACCCAAACCCAGGTCAGTAGAACACCCCATAAGCCTACCGTACCCGCAACCCAGCCACGAGCCCCGCCCGCTACACCAAGTCCCAAACCAAGCACCCGTCACACTGAACAAGGAGTTCGGTGAAAGAAAAATAAATAAATAAAATATAATAACAATAATAAATAAATAATAATAAAATAACTATAATAATAATAATAATAATAAAACAAAAGGGAGGGGAAATACTCGAAAACACACAAGCTACAGTGTACAGCGCCCCATATGCAAATCAAGTAAAAACTACAAACACATGGAAAAGGTGCATGCATAAAATATAACAGAACCACTGCTGACCACTTGACTGCCTGAAGACATCAGACATAAGCCGGAAAGGCTACTAGCAAATGCTAATGCCATGCCATGACAATAACTGAGCAAAAACTTGCTCCTAATCGTTAACTGGGTAAAATTGCATTTTACCCCATTAAAATCTCTGATCAGATAACGCTGGGTTTGCAAACAGCTTTTATATGATACTAATAATGGTTTAAAGGATTAAAACAGACATTAAAACTTTTATTAGCATACTCAAACAAAACATTCTCAAATTCCAGCAAATGAGCCTGAAAATTGGATGATAAACCACAATAACCAACCAGCTAGATAAACTGTGAGCAGACACCAAAAATTTGCAAACCAAGAAAACATCACACAATTTGCATATGGTGACGCAATGCACATTTTGTGAGCCAAAGTTTGTTCAAAATTATTTTGCTTGAAGTACAGCAGCTCACAACAAAGACGAAATAATGAGCTATATTTTGCAGAGGCTGTTGAATATTCAAATTTAAAATCTTTTGACCATGAAAATCATCGAAGGTCCATTTCACAGAAGATGATTATGGTATCTTTCTTTGTCGCCACATTACACTTGATTGGGCATATCACACCACGATCATTTGTTATACCTTTTTGTGCGGCTGGTGAAATGATTTGTTGTTTTTGCATTTAGCCTGGGACCAGGCTCAGCAGTGGGGTTACAGAGAGAAATGAAAGTGAAAATGTTTACACAGCCACAAATAGTGGTCTCGTACCAGCATCTCTTAATGAAACTCCACTATTATGGTATACATGGTACCCTTAACACCTGGCTAACACAATGGCTTACGCGTCGAAGCCAGTCGGTTTTCATTGATGGGTACAACTTCCCAGAAGTGCTAGTTCTATCAGGGGTCCCCCAGGGAACAGTCCCTGGTGCCCTTTTGTTTCTCTTATACATTAACGACCTGGGAGAAAATTGTTCTTCAAGGATACATTTGTTCGCTGATGATACTTTGGTCTACAGC
Organism: Pachyseris speciosa; assembly: GCA_016490735.1. Taxonomy (NCBI): domain Eukaryota; kingdom Metazoa; phylum Cnidaria; class Anthozoa; order Scleractinia; family Pachyseridae; genus Pachyseris; species Pachyseris speciosa. The sequence continues at coordinate 40,405 of JAEMWC010000285.1, forward strand.
ACTATTGAGTCTTATAATGATGCAACCAAACTGCAGTCAGATTTAACAGCACTTCAAGATTGGGCCCAGAAATGGCAAATGAAATTCAATCCCATTGACTGCCACGTCCTAAGAATATTGAGAAAGCAAAATCCTGTCATCTCTAACCATGTCCTCATTGGAAAAGTGTTAGATTCGGTCACCCACCACCCCTATCTAGGCATAGAAATGTCTAGAAACCTCGATTGGAGCCATCATGTAAAACAAAGTAATGAAAGCCAATCAGTCACTCGGGTTTCTCTGACGAAACCTGAGCAGTTGCTCCGAGGAAGTGAAAGAGGCAGCTTACAAAGCCCTTGTGCGGCCCCACGTGGAATACGCTAGCTCAGCTTGGGACCCTCACTTGAAAAAGCATGTCAAACAAATAGAGGGGGTACAAAGAAGAGCTGCACGCTTCATTAGAAACTGTTATATGCAGGAACCTGGAACAGTTGCACTGGAAGTATGGAGAACAATCTCGCGGCTAACCTTATTCCACAAAGCAATCCATGGTAATGGCGGCCTGGCTCTCCCAGACTATGTTGTGAAGCGCAGAAGACATTTAAGGTAATTCCCCTGAAAAGGATGTACTATTAAGATTTTTTTCAGACTTGGCACAATTAATAGTCATGTATAGGACATTGAAAAAATGCAATAAAAAGATGGGGTCACCGTGCTTGTTTCGTCCATCATACTCGTTGTTCTAAGTGTTTTTACGGAGTTGCACGAGAAATGTTCAAAGCTTGAACAACCGAATAAAGCTGTTATTATGTAGCAAAAACTATGAATAATGGTGAAAACTAGAGCCTAATTGTTTTTCTGGGCTATATTCTTTTAGTATTGTGATTTCAAATTGCCTGATCTTGCAAATAATGTAAGGAAATTGGACCACTACGTCATCATCTCAAACTCCTTCCTGGCTCCAAACGCAGAGTTTCACCTCATTTATATATAAATAATCCAACTTCTACTATTAAACTTTTTTCCTCCTTAAAATATGCTTATCGTGTGCCTATTACGAGTACATTACACCAATAAAAGGGGGGTCACCGTGCTCCTTTCTTTACATCACGACGACAAAGGGAAAATTTCAGCTGAAAAAGATCAATGTCAAGGCAAATACGCAATGTTTCTAGTGTACGGGCGCTAAATGACGCCATAAATTATGCGCTGTAGGGATGCGCCATGCAATTGTGAGGAATCACCTTAAGGAACTCTAGCCAGAATAAGTTTTATGAACTATTGCCAAATACTGAGTCTTATTAGAATAGTTATTTTGGTAAAACTGTCAAGGACTGGAATGCGCTGCCAAGCAAAATTATTAATATTAAGTCCGCAGACCATTTTAAAAAAGTCTTATTTGAGCATTTTAATTAATGATGATTTTTAATATTGTATAATAATTAATGTTATGATATTCTGATTCATTTTATCTTTTGTAAGGAATTTTTATTAAGGCTATCATAATTTTTAATTTATTACATCTCATCAGTTAGATGTCTTGCAGGACATGAAAGTTTTGAATAAAGGTTGAATAAAGGTATAGAGCATATGAGCAGGGGTTTCATTAGAAGCCGGCAACCAGCAAAAATCGCCACCTACTTTGTGAGAATTAACCTCTTACCACTGCCTACTTTGTCCATATTTTCACTCAAATTATTAAAAAAAAACTCATCAGGTCACCGCCTACTTTAGTTAGCTCATGCGGCTATTTCAAAACTTATTTGAAAACCCTGTATGAGGATTCCTAATATGGGTGTCTGGAACATTCTCACATGCTGTCTCTATGCTCGGAATACGCTTTTCTTACCAGCTGCTACTGCTTCAGCAGTAGCCACATGCAGTCCTTCTTTCTATTTTTATAGCTTGAAAGAATTAACAGATCAGAAATCATTCCTTTTTATATATTTGGGGACCATTCAGATTTCTAAAATGCATGCACAGTTTAACTTGAAGGGTGTTATTATTCTCTTGGGTTAAATATTAGTTAACTCACCTTGTCTCACTAGAGAGTCATTCTAATGATAATGGTAACAATACTGTCAGAATGCTTGTTCCTAAAAATGTAATTTCAAAGATTCAATTGGGTAGTTTCCATTGTTTTGGTTTATTGATCAAGTAATGTCAAGAAATTAGTTTCCCTTTCGTTATTTATAATCACTATAAAATATGTGAATTGACAAGCAGCAGATCTACTAGTTAGAGGAAAAAACCTAACATTTTAATTTCATATTCTTAGACCCATCTAGAGCTACATACACTGTACATACTATTTTATTTTTTGCTTGAAATTGGCCTGGCCCTTGTTCTTGAGCCCCAGAATTTTATGCATATTTTCACATAGTATTTCACTATGTGAAATTTTTCAACCACTTAAAAGGTTTTTCAACCATAAGAAAGTCTCTTGTCAAATTTTATAAGAGTATTTTTCACATGGTTTAAAGTGCCTATGAAGTCAAAAATTTCTTGTTCTAATATAATAGTTTATCATTTTCTGATTCTTAATATTTAGGTTTTGGGCAGTAAAACATTCACAACACAGAATGAATAGAACCAAAAGTTTTAAATTTGTTGCCAAAAAGTGTCTTGCGTGCGGCCAAAAGATCGTATTACAAAGGTGTGACGTAGGAAATGCTTCAGAAGACATGAGTGTTGTGGCATTTCCTAAGTCATAAGCATTGTTCTGAGCAAAGATTCGTTCCCAGTCCAAGGGACATGATTTAGTGAATTTTGATGTTCTTTGGAGGGCGAAAACATTCGGCTTTAATTGTCAAATTTCTTTTGTCATTTCGTAATCAAGACACAAGAAGCTTCAAAAATTCGAAAGAAAATTTTTTACTTCATAGGCACTTTAAGGCCAGACACATTTCATACTTTGGAAGCAGAATTATTTCATGTGGTTTTTCACAAGGCAAATAAGCTTGTTTTTTCACACCAATTTTTTTTTTTTACATTTCATTGGACATCTTCAAGAAGACTTCCAGTTTCACACACCAAAAGAGAAGTTCACATGCATATATTTTTTTTCACAGGTTTGTAAAACTCCAAATTTGGTTTAACTTTGTTTCACACGTTGAAATTCACATGGCTAATTTATTTCACACACATTTCACATGACTGTATAACTCATGTTTCCTTCTGGTAGTGACATGTGATTACACTTATTGCTCCAGATGTTTGTGTTCTTATTATTGATTCCAGTACAATGTACATAGTAGTCTATTCAGTTTGCAGGTTAAATTGTACTTGCCAATAATTTATACTCGCTGTGCCACACAGTCCATTGGATGCACATGAAAGTTATTGATTTCACAGCACATTTCTAATGCTTCCTGTACACTGTAGCTTTAAGTATGTAGCATATTTCAGTCCGTTTTTAACTTCTTTATGTTCAATGTCTAAAGAGTACCTGAAACCTATTGCTGCTCAAGAAAGGGAGGTTGAAGCTGCAAGAGCTAAGGAAAGGGCAGAACTGGAGGCCATAAGGAAGGCCGAGGCTGCTAAAGGTTTGTCTCAACTGGGATTGCAATGTTGGATGACTTTTTTTCTGACTTTCCTGTGACAAGCATGCTGCACTTGACTCATCTTCTACCAATAATAATTCTTACTGCCTTGTATCCCATCTCAGTTTTTAGCCCATTCTTGCATTTTGTTAAACCCTTAAAAAATCATGTTCCTATGTAAACTGTGAGCAGCCATTTTTGATGTGACCCTGTTCTTGAATGGAGAGAAGATGAAGATCCACTTTGTATTGTTTAATCCATTGGTCATTATGCAACATAGGAGAAAAACAACTACTCACAGCCTTGTACTGTACATACACTATACACTATACATGCATACTGTACATACACTATACACTATACATGCATACTGTACATACACTATACCCTATACATGCATACTGTACATACACTATACACTATACATGCATACTGTACATACACTATACCCTATACATGCATACTGTACATACACTATACACTATACATGCATACTGTACATACACTATACCCTATACATGCATACTGTACATACACTATACACTATACATGCATACTGTACATACACTATACCCTATACATGCATACTGTACATACACTATACACTACATGCATACTGTACATACACTATACCCTATACATGCATACTGTACATACACTATACATGTATACTGTACATACACTATACCCTATACATGCATACTGTACATACACTATACCCTATACATGCATACTGTACATACACTATACACTACACATGCATACTGTACATACACTATACCCTATACATGCATACTGTATATACACTATATACCTATACATGCATACTGTACATACACTATACACTATACATGCATACTGTACATACACTATACACTATACATGCATACTGTACATACACTACACTATACATGCATAAAATGTTACTTTGTATAACATATTATGAATTGGTAAACATTTAGTGATCGGTTTTCTTTCTTTTGCAGTTCCCATTTTCTAGATGATCTGCTTGCTGTCTGCCTATTTATGATTCTTTGCATTGTCTTCCAGTGTAGTGTATTGTGCAATGCTGGAATAAAATTTTCAAAAAATTGTACTCTTTTGTGAGTGTTTGAATAACTGCAATGACAATAATGGAAATTCTTCACGTGCCACAGACAACTATTAATAATCGACCGTCCTTTTTGGGAGCCACCTCAATGAAATACTTGTATCATTAATTTTTGAACTGATCTTAAGCAAACTCTGAATTTATTTAATATAATAATATTGCATTTGGTTGAGAGTTGCAACAACACAGTGATAACAGTTGTCATTTCTTTAAAATCAACAGCTGTACAGTATAAATTGCCTCTGAACAACATCAGTGATTTGAATTTCTAATCAGGACAAGTTTATCCCACTTTCCTTTGATACTCCTGTTTTCAGGATGCCAGTGCAAAATTTTAGTTTAGATTGTACAAAAACATGTATGAAAACACAAGTGCATGAATAAGTAGATTTCCATAGCACCGAAAACACAAGTGCAATGAACAAATAGATCTCCATAGCACTGAAAAGAAAATTAAAATAACCAATGAAAGGACCTTTTCAAAGTTGCTCTAACCTGAAAATAAATGAAGAAATATAACAGAGTTCACATGAAAGAAAATCTCTTTATTTAACAATCTTTTTCTTTTTGGGTATAGCTTGATAATTTTACTCAGTAAACATACAGCTTTACATTATTTCAGTTGAAGGAACAAGAGTTTAAGCTGGCTTACGCCAGTTTCCAGCACTTTTTCTTGATGGATCATTGCTACCAATCTATGTTATAACCTTTATAGTGGCATCAAACAAATGCCCAATCATTGTGAACAAGTTATGAAACTTTTTTTGACATAATAGGTTACCATAGCAGCAATCCAAATTTTAGCTTTAAGAGACAATACCTCAACTCATTTTTTACTGTCACAAAACAATATTTTAGCATAATAAAAGACGTTTTGCAAAATTAAAAATAAAAACCTTGCGAAAAGTTGGACCTTGACTAGCTTATTACTTTTCAACAATATAAAAATGGGGATTTCAGTTATTTTCACTTAAAGCTCAAAGGGTGTTTCTGATGGGTTATAGAGTTGCTATGGTAACCTATTAAGTGGAAAAAATTTTCATAACTTGTTCACCAATCATTGGGTATTATTTTGTTTGATACCAGACTATAAAGGTAACAACTTATAAAAATAGGTAGTGATGATGCATTTTGTATAAAGATTGGTAGTGATGATCCATCTACCGTAAAAGCTCTATTAAGCTTATTTTAATTTCAGGCGTCATTAACAGGGGGCTTATTAGAGGGGGGGGGGCTTATTTTAAATCTGAAATATGCTGTTTTCGTCTTAAAAGTTTTTGTACAAAACTCAAACAACTGCAGTGACATTTTATTTAATACAGAGCAGCAAACATTATCATGTGTTTGAGTGTATATTTGATTAAAAACAAGCCAACTGGACTGAATGAAGTGGATTTTGCAACAGGGAAATAGGAGAGACTAATTACAAAATTTCATGTTCCCAAGGAGGGGGGGGGGGCTTATTAGAGAGAGGAGGGGGGCTTGTTACAAAAACCAACTTCCAAACAGGGGGCTTATTAGAGAGGGGGGGGGGGGTAATAGAGCTTTTACAACACGAGAGGTGAAAAAGTGCTAGAAACCCTTGTGAGCCACCTTAAATGACTCGTGTCAAATCATTATAATTTAAAATTTACTTCCAAAGTATTGTCTCATGATATGTTTTTGTCCCTTTGAACCACCTTGGTAAAAGCTCTTAATTGTTAATTAACTAATATGCATAACAAAAGAGAGGATTCATGGGGCAGCAGAAAATCATTTATTAATACCCTGCCCTTGTACACAAGGTAATATTAAATTTCTGAAATTATGGTTGGATGTACAAAACATTGCAGTATTAATATTAATTGTTCTGAAACAAATTATGAACCACTGTAGGTAAACAAGAGGCAAATCTTTAAGCAGAAAGACAAAAAAGGAAAATAAACTGGTTATTATTAAACTCCCAACCTGTTGATTACTTTATTATAATTATATTGACCAAAGCTATAGCAATTTCACAACCTTCCAAACAAAACTTCTCAAATGAATACTGCAGAAAATCCATTATTTTAAAGGCATTACTGTTGACCATACAATATCAGTATTCAAAGGTTATGTCGCAAAAAGTACCATTTCAAAAACAATAATAGCAGAAAGATGAGTACAGTACAAGAGAATACGTTTTACTCCACAAGGGAGTTTTCAGTGAAGTTTTGTTGTCATCATATGTTCTCAAGTATATGGGCAGTTTTCCATGGCATGTTCGTTTGGGACTACTCTCACGCCTGGTTACTCCTGTTCTGATTTAGGAAGAAAGTTACCTCAGACCAGCACGCAGAATACTGCAGATCAACTGAGCCTCTGAATGTAACCATGTCAGAACAAAAATAAACAGTGCCATGCCACTCATTCCAAAAGAACATGTCTACTTTCTATTTCAAGTACCCCAGGCCTGTGGTGGAATAGTTCCAAAGAATGCACACTATGATTTAATAAATGGCTTTGTTATGAGAGACCATGTACACAAATGAATGGCTAGAAAAACAAATCATGTAATGTATACTCTGTGCTCAAATTTTTTATTAAAGTTTTTTTGCAAGCCACCCATTCATACATTGCCTCATGTTGAAACAAATCCATGATGCATTTAACGCTAAATTTTATTGTGAATGATATATGAAATGAATCATATATGAACTGTGGAAATGAAATCAAATGAAGAATGATCCTCCCAGTTGTGAATGCAATTTATGCAATTGTGAAAAGAAGCCTGAAAAAAAAAATCAGGACTTCAACAGGGTTTGAACCCATGACCTCACGATTACCGGTGTGATGCTCTAAACAACTGCGCTATGAAGCCACAATTGACCTGCTCCCAACATCAGTGGCTTCATAGCTCAGTTGGTTAGAGCATCGCACCAGTAATCGCGAGGTCACGGGTTCAGACCCCGTTAAGTCCTGAATTTTTTTCAGGCTTCTTTTCACAATTGCATAAATTACGTTCACAACTGCGAGGATCATTCTTCATTTGATTGAATTTTATTATTTGTCAATAAGTAAAACTCCAACTTATTAAGTTACTTGTTAATAATTTATGTACAAAAATAACTAGCAGTTCTCTTGTAATGATTCCATGATTCACTGTATACAGCAGCATGAATTTGTTTTTCTTGCCTATTTGGGACAAAAAAATGTGCATTAATAAAGAGCATGTATACAGACAAATGAGTAATTCACCGATACAGAATGATTATAGAGAAAGTTTAGTTTGCTCAAGACTTCTATTTACAAATTATTATGTTATAAGGTGTTTAGCAGCCAATTTTGGAACTACGAGACTGCTGTATAAAACAAAAATATATACCGGTAGATATAACAGCATTCAAATTGACAAACTGTGTTTGGCCGATGTCCAAGACAAGACAAGACAAGACAACTTTATTACATTTTCGCACATGATACAGTAATAACAGACCTGGCACCGCAGGTAGCGGAGGCTAATCGAGGCAGGCCATTACTTTATTATCCTGAAGCTACATTTAAGTTTACCAATAAGCCAAATTTTAATTAACTGAAAATTTTTAAAGTATAACCGGAACTGTGCTGTAGCATCACCCAGTGGTCCCTGATGACTTACTATTGCCTTTGGGCAAAAAGGAAATCTGAGTTTTTGCACAAAACTAAAATGCTGGGCCCCCTGGATTTCAAAGGTTCAGAGCTTTGGGGTTTACTAATAAACAGATTTTATAGTAACACCAAAAATACAGTGTATGCATGAAAATTTACTTACAGTTTTATAGAAGGCTTTTGATTGTAGAGTTAGTCCTTCAGATTTCTCCACAAGGTCATCAAGTTTCTCTCCCCTCTGCAGTACAGCCTCAATTGTATTATGCTACATGCAAGCAAAACAGTGATTATTGGTGGTAACACTTTAGGATGAAATTAAATACTGAGCATTGAAAGCTCATCATTACACCTCACTGAATGCTTGACTGATAGTTTGCATACAGCAGCTTCTTTGGGTCAATCATGCAAATCAATAATATGTACAGTGTTATCAAACTGTAGAAAAATATGTACAGTTTGGTACATTTTGAAAGGCAGCCTAGTGATTTCTGAAGACTGGCATGAAAATGTCTCAAGACATTATAAAATGTCAATGATTTGAAGACCAGTAATTATTTTGTATAGAAAAAAATCTATTGAAAAACTTTCAGAAGTAAGCGTGACACCGACATTTATGAACTTTGGATGACCGGAAAAGTTTAAATTTACAACAGTTTCTGTTTCGGATAAACAACGGACACATTAAAATGGGAGTTATTGCGTGCCAGCTTTGAAATTTTTGAGGAGAAAATTGTTTGCATGTCTACAGGAAGTAATAAGTTCATTACGTTTGTTCAATGTGGCTTAATCAGGCCTGCAAATTATAAAATACTTCTCCCACAGACACAAATTACATCCATTGGAAGCGGGGCTGTACAGAGAAGCTTGCTTTAAGATCTTCCAAGATATCCTAAAACCTGTTTTAGTGTCTTTCAACTGCCAAATGTGCTTACTGAGTTCTGTGTTGAGTCTCTTGCTTGGATTGGTGAAAGAAGCTGTTAGAGGTTGGAGGATCCGCTACACTTGGAGAATGGAATTCAAGACGGTGCTTGTGTCCGCTGTCGTCAAGAGCTTTCTGATAGAGTGGTGCTGCTTTGTTGAATGACTCTTCGTCATATGAAATCTGAGCGAGCCGGTTGTTGATCGACTTTGGTATGTTTTTAATGATCTGCGGTGGATGGTTAGATTTCTTGATGTAACGTGAGATGTTGTTGAGCTTAGTGTAAGGCATGTATTTTCCGTTAGTTAAGGGTGATGCTGAGGAAGTTAATGATTTTCTTGTTGGCTTCAATGGTAATTCTAAGGCCATGTTTGCTGAAGATGGTGCACAGGTCTTTCTTGATGAGCTCTACTTCGCGTGGTGGTGCCAAATCATGTGAACTCGTTGGTGCTTTTCTCCTACACCAAATCAAAGAGAAATATGGCAACAACTTCGGCTTATACAGAGACAACAGCCTTGGAGTAAACAGAAAGACCTGTGTGCCATCAACGTCCATCAACAACCGGCTCGCTCGGATTTCATATGACGAAGAGTCATTCAGAAAAGTGCCAACAAGTTCACATGATTTGGCACCACCACGCCAAGTAGAGCTCATCAAGAAAGACCTGTGCGCCATCTTCAGCAAACATGGCCTTAGAATTACCATTGAAGCCAACAAGAAAATCATTAACTTCCTCAGCGTCACCCTTAACTAACGGAAAATACATGCCTTACACTAAGCCCAACAACATCCCACTTTACATCAAGAAGAAATCTAACCATCCACCGCAGATCATTAAAAACATACCAAAGTCCACCAACAACCGGCTTGCTCAGATTTCATATGACGAAGAGTCATTCAACAAAGCAGCACCACTCTATCAGAAAGCTCTTGACGACAGCGAACACAAGCAACGTCTTGAATTCCATCCTCCAAGTGTAGCAGATCCTCCAATCTCTAACAGAAAGAATCGCCACAGAGATATCATTTGGTACAACTCTCCATATAGCAGAAATGTCGCCACTAACATAGGACAGGCTTTCCTCAAGATACTGGATGAAGAATTCCCAAATGGCCACGTGTTACATAAGATCTTTAATCATAACACAGTTAAAATCAGCTACAGCTGCATGTCTAACATCAACAGGCAACAGTGATAACTGAAGACAACAAACCCGACCAAACCTACGTATGCCTAACTGAAAACTCCTTCAAAACCTGATTTACAAACCACAAAGCTTCTTTCACCAATCCAAGCAAGAGACTGAACACAAAACTCAGTAAGCACATTTGGCAGTTGAAAGACACTAAAACAGGTTTTAGGATATCTTGGAAGATCTTAAAGCAAGCTTCTCTGTACAACCCCATTTCCAATCGATGTAATTTGTGTCTGTGGGAGAAGTATTTTATATTTTGCAGGCCTGATTAAGCCACATTGAACAAACATAATGAACTTATTACTTCCTGTAGACACGCAAACAAATTTCTCCTCAAAAATTTCAAAGCTGGCACGCAATAACTCCCATTTAAATGTGTCCGTTGTTTATCCGAAACAGAAACCGCTGTAAATTTAAACTTTTCTGGTCATCCAAAGTACATTAAATGTCAGTGTCATGCTTACTTCCATTGCCATGCAGATTTTAAGCGTCTTTTGTTTAAAAGTAGAAACCGTTGTAATTTTATACTTTTCCACTATCCTGTATATATATTTACCAGCGTTACCTTGTAATTTTACATTTGGCTATTTATCTGATGAGTGCCATACAGGTTATGCAGTACAAATCTATATAGTGAAAAATATGCCAAGTCAAATCTTAATGAAAAATGTCATTCACACACACACACACACACACACCTACATGATTGTATTCTGCATATATATATGTCATTTATGTTAATTTCTTCACATTTGACAATGACGACATGAGGTCATCAAAACGTCATGTAACATTTTTATCATTAATTTTCCTTTTGAAATGTTTTTCTAAATCGATCTTAAAGTGAAACATTTTTATAGCCTGGTTGGGAACAAACTAAAGGAAAACTAAAGAAGGATTTGCACTGTATAGAGTCACCAGAACATGAAATTCTCTAATTCTCTAATTCTCACTCCCAAATAGCACAATAAGGAGCTACCTTTTGAAAGGTTGATTGTTATTTCTCAACAAGCTCTTTCCAAACCAGATCAGTCAAAGTGCAAGTTATTGCAACTAAAGGAAATACAGATATGTAACGTCACTTTCTTTTTCCATTCTTGTTAAAGTTTCATTACCATTTTTTTGTCTAATCAGTTTATTAATACAATACATTGAATGCAAATATGGCAGACCACTCAGTCAGTGCCCAGGACGAGCTACACGAAATCGAGGCTAGTCAGGCTTTGATGTTTTGTTTTGCAGAAAAGTTTTGGTTTGTTGTAGATCAGGGGCTGGTTCATGAAAGTGGTAATAACTCTATTCCAGGGATAAATCTGCCTTATTCAAGGAATAAGGCAGATTTAGCCCTGGAATAGAGTTATTACACCTTTCAGGAACCCGGTCCCTGGCATGTTTTATTTCACTGTGCCTATGAGTTGCTGTGTTTCTGAATGCCTCGAGAAGGGATAAAAATCTTCCACCATTCACCTCTAAGGGAAAATAGTGGATTAATGCAATTCATTGAGATGAAGAAAAGGAGTTCATAATCACCACAGGAATTAAAATTTGTTCGCTACATCATCATTTCAGGATAGAAGATCTTAGAAAAATCAGTTAAATGATGAACTTATGTGGTGTCTGGTGGTGTTCCAACATGATTTGCATGGCCATTACCTTCCCCAAGGTAAAGAAAAGCTCCTCTAGAAAGACATCCTCTGTCCCAATGGAAGACATTTTTGTTTATGTCTGTGTCCACTCGCACAGAATCGCATGAAACATATACAATGGTGTAATCACCAAGCAAATGAACTTCAACTGCCCCATCATTGAAACCAGTAAAAGCATCAAGCCAAATGACAATGACTCGGAGGTAAATGGGACTGCTTACACATTTTCTAAGATCTTCCAGGCTGAACTTAAACAGTTCCTTCAGCGATCATGAACTCCTTTCCTTTGTCTGTCTTCAGTTTCCCCTGTTCATCTCTTCCTCAGAGATGAACAGGGGAAACTGAAAACAAAAACACTTTCTCTGCTGTGGAAGATTTCACTCCCTTCTGGTGGCATTCAAGAATGCATTTTAACGAGCTAGGGTCTTTGTTTTGTAGTTTGAGGGGGGTAAAACCACAAAAGGAATACCCCATGGATTTCAATGTTTTAGCGTCAAATAAAGCATTTTAGCACGTTTCATTCTATGGTAGCTTCAGCTGATGTAAAATTAATAGATATCCAAGTCTTCGGTGTTCGTTTTGTAGACACCCATTCTGGAACAAAATTCACATAGGGAGGGTGAAACAAAACGAACCAAATCGGCGACGAAGCAATTTAAGACTTTCTGGGGATGTCAAAACAAAACACTGAAGCCTTACTAGCCTCGTTTTCATGCGACTCGTCCCAGGCGCCGACCTAGTGATCTGCCATATTTGTATTCGGTGTATTTACTTACTAAGACTATTTTTGTTTCATCCAGCTCAGCTTGTACTTTGGTCATTGCATCAGCTTGTCTTGGATTCTGCAACAAACGTTACATGTAGGCTTTGCTGAAGACATCATCCAGATGGGTTAAGAGTATAGTGTGCATTATCAAAGCTGATTACCATTATAATCATTACCATCATACAGGTGCTTATCAAAGAGTTGTCATTAGGAATTGAAATTAGTGCATGATGTACAGTGTAGAGTAGGTGGCTACAGTGACTTATTTGTGTGGAAATTGTTGAAATATGAAACTCTCTCAGATGCAATTTGCAACATTATGGGGTATGATTTCAATCATATTATAACGCATGCAGACATTGTTGTTAAAATCAGCATGAAAATGATTATTTTTTACTGTCCACGATCACAATACAGTGCAATACAGAAGACATTACTGACAATTTCGGACAAATTTTCAAACAATATAAAAACTGCAGAATATTCCCATGACTTCGGACGTCAAAAAATGTTACCATGCAATTGTAATGTCTCTGCCGTGCAACAAGAAATGATTAATTTCTGTTGAGACGTAAGTGGAAAGTTAACTGGAAGGAAGTACTTTGTCACTTAGTACCGAGTGTCTCTATAAGGTTAATACTCCCTTTTCCAGTTCCCTGGAAGTTCTTTTGAAGGTGTACAGTGCAAGATGTAACTCCAAGGTAAATTTGCCATAAGAATCTAAAGTTAAATGAGATTTTGTAACACGTCATTGTACTTTTTATACGTCACATTCGCTTATCATCCACTGAGATTGAAACTGCTTCCTTACATTGGACTGCACTCATTTTCATTAGATTTGTTCTTCTCTATATTGACTTGAGAAGTAATCATGAAGAGATTGATTTCTTCATGACAATCCATCTTTGAAGTATCAACACATGTGAGGCAAGCTTGTTTTAATGCAGTTAGTGAAGTCATGTGGTGCATTACAAACCTTACATGTACCTACTAGCTGTATCAACACATAATTTCTACTGTACTTATGGTAAGCTTTCATATAAAAATGAAATGAACAAGAGAATTGTCAAAGTTACAAACCTCAGATGTACATGTATCTGTTCAATAAACCTTATTATAGATTAATTTTGTTTAGGTGATGAAACAGACTGCATTACTGCTTTATTAAATCTCATTAAGAAAATTTTGATGGCCTATTTTGCAGCCACTGCATAGTGATATCTGACAGCTGGTGGAAACCAACCAGCTATGACCTAATGGCAACTCTGACTTTCCACTGCACCCTGTGTCCCTGCCTGTCCATTTTAAGGGAGTCTCACTCTTCTCTATTCAAAGTGCAATTTTAACCCCATCCTCAAGGATGAGTGAACAGCCCACCACAGAGTTACCCATTACTATACCTCAGTACAGAGACAAGTGAAGCAAAGACAAACTAACACCTAGCAAACACAAATCAAGATGAGGAAGTGCCATGACTAGATAATTATGTCTTTGAAAAAGTGACAAGATACATGACTTTTGTGTTAACAAAGTGCAGAAGGGAAAACTAAGAGGCCATGGTATTAGGTGGTAGAAATGAGAGTAATGGGACCCAATGACGTCTGGTACAACGCCGCAAGAGATCAACCACCACAGAACTGAGTCAACTTTAAGAGAGAAGTTATTGATGGTCCACTGTATGTTCCCAGGAGGAGTCAAGGACACACTGTACAACCTATAACTACATGATTGTACTTTATCAGTGATCAAGTCACTAACTGCCATGTTGATTCTAGACAGTCTAAATAATCATTGTTGATCACATACAAGATAAAAACACTGCATTCCATTGAATAATATACAGAACTGCTCTAAACTATCGCCCCATTCACCGCGACTTCACCCTGGTGGATTTGCGGCTCTGTACCTCGGTTTGACTATTGTAGGCAAAACCTTGTCTAACCAATTCAAAAACCTCGGCTGTACCTCTGGTTTTTGTGGTTGACTTATGCCGAGGTAGATTCGCGGTAATGAACTAGACACGGTAGAACTGAATAGGCTATTGTATGCTTTGTTTTACGGTCTTTTATTAGCGACAAAGAGCAAATTTTCACAGTGAGGTGTCGATAATTTTACAAGGGCCATATTTCATTATTTGAAACAAGTTTTCAAATCATCACTTGATCATGGGAGGATACGGATAAAGAGGAACATATTATTTTAAGTTTCCTCACCATTAAAATTGATCTACAGCTGTACCAATTGCTTGTTTATCACGCCAACGTATCTTTGAGGAAAAAAGCTTATCGTGTAAAACATTAAGCAGCGAAAGCAGGAAAGACAAGCCAAGAACTTCTGTTGCTATGAGAAACTTTGAAAATTAGTGTGATTCAAACTAAGAGCTGCTTTTTTTTAAGTCAGACACTTTCAGATTTACACGTCATGTCTCCCGTCATTTGGCTTTCCGCAAAGTAAAAAAACTTCTGATCTACTTGTTTCACAGTGTTTTGTCTGCTGGATCCTTGGGGGAGAAATGTGAGACAAAATTTTAACAATACAATCACAATTATAGTAATTACTCACTGTTGTCTTTTCCCGAGGCATTACCGTGGCAAATTCACTGCGGCTTTCGGTATTGCCGCAGTTTCGGTGTCGGTGATTCCATAGTGGATTTGCAGCAAACAACATCGGCAAAGCCAAGGTTTTACCGCCTGCTAATGGAGCGATAGTTTAGAGCGGTACTGTAACTCTCAACTACTAAGAGTTACATGTCTTGAAGGCTATTAATTATTGCACAGAAAGTTACCTCAGTTAATGTACACAATTTTATTATACCGGTACATTGTAATATTAATGCAGTTTGTTCAGGCTTGGATGAGAATGAAACCATGCCCTCTTTGATACCTGTGCACTCAGCAGAGTCTACCAAACTGAGTCCATGAGCACACTGGGAGCTTGTCATTTTGTCAGATGTATGACTACAGTACCGCCTGGAACTATTGACCCATTGGGACGCGGTCGTGCCTCGTCTATCCCACGTGGCCCAACCTTGCGTCCGCCGTGGTGGTCAAACAGTAAAACCGAGGTAAAGACGAGAGCGACCGAAATGGACGATTGCTGCGGTAAAAAAAGATGCGGTAATACCTCGGCAAGTAACAGTAGTGAATAATTTCTATTGTGAAGAATAATTTCACATTACACATCACAGCCTAGTGAAAAGTGAACTGTGGCTGTGGCAAACTTACGCACGTTTTCTACCAATCTGCAGAGGCATGTCACTTGTCGCTTCTACTCCTTGGAAGGCCTCTTCAACGAGATAAGTGACCGGCCCTCTGATATGCGTTCTAAATTCACACTGTCTACATGATTGAGCAGCTCACGCGTTGATGACCACCGTTTCAAAACTTTCAAAAAGATAAATCCAGCACAGAAACATTCAAGGGCGTTCAGTTGTCACCTTTTCGTGACACCTATTTGAACCTGAAAACAAACGAAACAAAAGGCTATTCAAAGGTGATGTGTGTTTCTCATAACCGAGGTATTACCTCGTCTAAATCCTGCGTGGTGGGGCAAAGATTCTCTGCAGTTCTGCCTAGGTAAAGACGAGGCTAGACGTGGGTATACCGTGTCAATGATGTGTGGAGGCCCCGCGGCAAGAATGCGGAAAATGGGTCAATAGTTCCAGGCGGTACTGTACTTGTGTAAGTGAATAAAACAAATATCACCAACTGGGGACACCATTTAAGGATGGTATAAAATCCTTGAATTAAACTACAGTCTGTGCTAACAACTTCTTACAGTAGCAGTATTGAGTACCTGATAGTCCTCCAAATACTTCTCACATTCTGGCCAGGAAATTGTGCTATCAAGATAAAGGAGATAAAATAATTAAAGCAAAAGCTTTACAGGTAATCATAATGCATCCTATTGTTTTCTGCCATTACAGTAAATGTATGAGTCCACTCCAACAAAAGCTACTATGAAGGGAGGCAAAAAACAGTTGTTTTGAATGTGTTTTTGTTACATCAGTGTACATGTAAAAAAAGTCAATTACCACTGGAAGAAAGTCTCAACTCAAAGGTTTGAATTTTCGTTTCTTTTCAGGCAATGAAATTAATTTATACCAATAAAAGTTATGGACATCATTAAAAGATGTGTGCCTCTTTTAATAATTACTGATGGGTAATTTTACAGTCTCCCAGAAGCAGACACAAGGCTGGAAACTATATTTTTAGAGGTGCACCCACCAGTATCACTCACTCACTTCACTGCAGGGCCTAATCTATGGAGCCCCATTAGTGGCATGCAAAATTCATGCCCAATATTTTTTCTTGAGTTCCATTTTTTTGCAAGTTGAATTTTTTTGTGCACTCGAGTTTTTTTCATGAGTTCAATTTTTTCTCAACTGTTTTCCCAACTTCTTTCTCGACTTTTTTCCCAACTTTTTTCCTGACTTTTTTCTCAACTTTTTAACTGCTGATCATAGATATAGGTGATTAAGAAATGTAGCAGGAATAAACAACTTAAAATGAAAAGTTTAGCACGTATGGAGTCTGTTTGCATGTTAAGATTAGGTTTGAGTTTCTGGGAAGAAGTATTTCAAACTAAAAAACTAAAAACATTCAAACACTAAACAATCAAACTAGCTTTGGCATTTCTTAAGAATGTTGACAAGGCTTTCGTTCAAAAGATCACTGCCACTGTACACTTCAGTGAGATGTTTGAGAGGTAGATTATGTCAGTTACACAACCCAACTCCTTTTCCAATGTGTTGCTGAAAAAAAATATTCCACGATTGGCAAACATCTCACTGAAGCGTACGGTGGCAGTGATCTTTTGAATGAAAGCCTTTTCAAGATTCTTTAGAAATGCCAAAGCAAGTTTGATTGTTTAGTGTTTGAAATGCTTTTTATCAAGAAATTCAAACCTAATCTTAACTTGCAAACGGACTCCATACGAGCTAAACTGTTGGTTTAGTTTAACCCATTGACTACTGGCTGTTTTTACATTTTCGGAGTGATTTTCCACCTATAAATGATGAATAGCAATTCGTGACTCTTTATTTGAACTACCAGGGAAAAGTGGTGCTGTCCTAAGCCACTGGAGGCTCAAGGTTTCTGAAAACGTCATTTTGACATAGCTACTTTTTATCCGTGAAGCGACAACAATGGCCCAAGTTCGGTTTGCTTGCGATTTCTGCTAAATTTACAGCCATTTTTCATCTTTAGCGGCTGCCTGATGAGTATCATTAAGCGTGACGGTAGCTAAGAGTCCACTTTCTCAAAGAATCGAGCAAGGTGATGTACTTTGTTGTTGAATTTGGCTTGTTACTCGACGAACTGGGAATTTGGCCGGTCGAACACTTAGTACCTTTGGAACTCGACTATTGATGAATTTCTCAACCTACCGCCACATATTTTGGAATTTCTGAGTACTGAAGATGACCACAAGCAGGAAGTTTTGGCAGTAGGTCGGAGTGGCTGTAGACTTAGTTTATATGTGAAAGAATTGGGAGAAGGAACGGGTGCTGTCAAAAATTCTCGTCATTTCCCAGCATGCAATGTGGTCTAGATGTTGAAAATGGCGGAAAGGCCCGAATGCACTGGAACAAAAGGCTGTATCTACGCTCGGGAGAAGAATATCAACAAAAAAAGTCATTTCTAAGCTAGAAAAAGGACTGAATTTTGTTGTGATGGTTGAAGTTTGGTTTTTCGGCGATGATTTCCTTAAAAAACATGAAGGCAAAAAGGGGCATTTTTGTCGTTTCTCTTTGACATTAAAAACGGTCAGTTTCATTCTTGTCCAAACTCAAAAAGCCATATTTGGTCAAAATCGCTATGTTTCTTGCATTTATTGGATATCCAAATTTAAAGGGTATTCCATTTCATGCTCACAACTAACAGTTAAGGCAATACTCGTGCGATTGAGAAAGTTGCAATGTTTTGAAGCATGGGAGTTTTTTACGGCCGGTTTTGGCCGGCACGGGTGCCAATGGGTTAAGTTATTTATTTCTGACACATTTCTTAATCACCTATACACCTATATTCGTTTTTTATATTTCTAAACTTAAAGAAACTGAACGTGGACTATTCTCAATCAGAGGTTATATTTTCATCTCGTTAGCATCACACAAGTATTAGAGCGGTAAGGGTCAAGGAACGTAATGCAACTTTATGCTGCTTTTTGCCACGGTCGACTGAAGTGTTTTGCTTACATTTTGCGTGACTTTCACATATGCTCTCGTCATGAAAAACTTTTCTTGCCTACTTGTGTGTCTGACTCCAAGTAGGTAGGTGATCTTTCTGTATTTTATTGTTGTTTTATTAAGTTTGACATTCATTTGTTAGTAAACGTTTACAAGTCAGATTACAATAAGTTTCGTTCAGGTATTTAGACTGACTTTCGGCTGTGTGATCAGAAGCGATGTGAACTTTGCTATCACTCAGGTTCTTAGTCACTGTAGTTGCCAAGAGTTGCTGTGCGAATTATTTTCGCAATAGCGATTTTTCGTTTGACCCTCCGAAATATCGTGCGATACTTCCTCGAAATTTCACTCGAAATATCATTTCAAGGTGAAACCTTTCACGCAAAAGTTCACGAGAACAAAGAGCGAAATTCATCAAATTTTGTTTGCATTACTTTTGCACAATACTGTATCTATGATTAGCGGTTAAAAAAGTCAGGAAAAAATCAAGAAAAAGTTGAGAAAATAGGCGAGAAAAAAAGTTTAGAAAAAAAGTCTGGAAAGAAGTCAAGAAAAACGCTGGTAAAAGGCGGGAAAAAATGGAGAAAAAATCGGGAAAAACCTTGGGGAAAAGTTGGGAAAAAAGTCAAGAAAAAAAGTCAAGGAAAAAGTATGGAAAAAAGTCGAGAAAAAAAAATCAAGCACAAGACAAAAACTCAAGTGCATGAAAAAATTGAACGTGTGAAAAAAATTTGAGCACAAGAAAACAAATCAAGCACAAATTTTGCAGGGCACTAATCGGGCTCTGTACTAATAAGTACAGCTGGGATCAAGCCATCTTTCTTTTTATGTATTTGACCAGCAGTGTGATTTTGTATTACCGGTAATAGCTTGTTGCATCATGTAATTGTCATAAGAAGAAGCCACATTTGCTAGTAGGAAGTTTAAGCAAGAGCCTGATTTTTTGGAGATTTCATTATGTAAAAGAGGAAACAGATCGAACATTATGGCTTAGACTTTTATGTCAAAATGGAATCCAGAGAATCTACGCTTTCCAAAATAGTTACTTCTTTAAAAATTCAAATAGAAGTTTTTACTTAGTTTGTGGAAAGCCGAACGACGGAGTTGTTACAGCCTGTACATGTAAATCTGAAAGTGTCTGATTTAAAAAAAAAACATCTTGTTTGAATCACACTAACTTATCTTTCCCGTTTTCACTGCTTAATATGTTCAATACATTAATAAGCTTTTTCCTCAGACATGTCAGAGTGATAAACAAGCAACTGCCATGATCAAGTGATGATTTGAAAACTTAGTTTGCTTTTACAAGACAATTTGGGGGAGCAGGGTTTGCGCAGTGGTGAGAGCGCTTGCCTTCCACCAATGTGTCCCGGGACTCGGTGTCATAAGTGGGCTGAGTTTGTTGGTTCTCTATTCTGCTCCAAGAGGTTTTTCTCCGGGTACTCCGGTTTTCTCCTCTCGCCAAAAACCAACATTTGATTTGATTTGATTTGATTTAGAGTTAATTGGTAAATGAAGAGCTACTATGTAGAGATGTTGCCAATAAAACCATTATTATTATTATTATTATTATTATTATTATTATCACTATTACAACTACAGTTGATTACTGAGTGCAAAGTTTCGCAAAAGTAAAAACAATTATCAGTGTTTTGTGACTGAAGGCTACTGAATAGAAATCACCGATTGGTCGATAGCAGAAAGCAAATCTGCCCAGAAGTTTATGGAATATTGCTATTGGTACTAAAGCTCAAAAGATGTTATTTTCAGTAACATTTTGCTCGAATATCAGTCAAGCAGAACAGTAATACATCAGCTTTTTAGAATTCAAGGAAAGTTCTGGATTTTATATAAACTTTTTTTCCCAAGAAAAGTATTGTACAAGTATAACTTGATTTGTTTTCTTTAATTTTGTTTTAAGTTCATCAGACTGTATGCCTGCTTGTGTGCAATTAGAAGGGCTTTGATGGGGAATTCACAAAAAGGTCGATCATTTTAATTTAATTTAGCCTCATCTTGATCTAAGTCCAAATTTGTCAATGAATTCTCTATTTGAAAATTTTGATGGAAGAAAAAAATTCTTAAATAACATTTATTTTTTAAATTTGCTATGTATTATCTCACACCCAGGGGGTCATACTAAATTGAACTGTTTTCGGACTCTTGGAATTCAGGGAAAAGTCCCTGCTATGAGCTTGCACTTTCAACAGAAAAACAACGATATTGACTCAATTATCAGTTTTTCTTTGTGTAAGAGTAATAGGTCAAAACGTACCTTGAGATTTCTACAATAAGAACGGTGCCTTCAGTCAGTGGAGATTTCGCAAGAATAAACCCTAATCCAAGGGTTTTTTCCAACTTATTATTTTGGTCAGGTAGTGACAATCTATGGTTTGATAGATTTTTACTTTAAGTAATCAGTTTACAGTAATATAATAAAATAATAATAACTTTATTTACCCATGGGATCCTTATCACTAAAAAGTGGTCTTCTAAAGAGCTGTGCCCATTAAACCTAGTACTTAAAAGCTAAGAGTTAAAAATTACACACATTGTTGGAAAATCCTATAATAAGTGCTAAACTAAGTTAAGAAATTTCTAATATACAATAGTGGAATAAAAACTATTTAAAGTAGTGGCTTGCTTAGTCTCCACTGACAGACTGCTCCATGTTACTGCGCCCCTATAACGAAAACTCTTCTTGAGGGCCTCAGTGTTCGGCTGTGGAATAAACAGGTTATGTTGCGCCCCTCGAAGATTATGTCTGTGGATAATTGTATTAACACTTGCTAACTTATCAGACATGTATTTGGGTACAAGGTTATTTACAGTTTTGAACATTAAAGATTTCAGTTGTTTTGCATGTCTGTCAGCGAGGCTTTTCCATTTAAGGGCATGAAGAATCTGGGCAGATCTGGCATCCCAACTAGACCCTGTTATTATGCATGCAGACCTGTTTGGTAGTTTCTCAAGTTTTTGGCTGAGGCCATAACTGATGCAGCCCCAGACAGCGCTGCAATAATCGAGATGCAGTCAAGAATCAATGACTTGTAAATTGTGACTAGGGTACTCTGGGGACATATCAGTCTAAACCTCCTCAGGGCAGTAAGTACTTTAGCAACTTACTGACAACTTCAGAGATGTGAGCCTCCCACAAGAGTGTTTCATCAACCTGAACGCCTAGCCATTTGTAACTATTGACTCTTTCAATTGAATGCCCATGAAGGCATATGTGAGGTTCACTAGGGAGCAAAGAGATTTTGCGCCTTGTGCCTGTAAACAGACACTTAGTCTTGAGGACATTAAGACTTAGACGGTCAGAATCGAGCCATTGTTTCAGATTGCCTAAATCGTAAGTCAGGGATGAAAACAGCTCTTCAGGGTCTCTGGAGGCAAACGTGAGATTAGTGTCATCGGCATATATCCTCACATCTGATAGAAAGTTACAGTTTGCGAAATCATTAATGTACAATAGGAATAGTAGGGGGCCAAGGATTGAGCCTTGAGGCACCCCACAACTTATGAAGCTAGTTTCAGAATTTACGCTGTTTATAACTGTAACCTGAGTTCTATCAGAGAGGTAGTCTCAGTGTAAACTTTGCTGTTGTCTGGAAATTCAACATGGTGGCATCCTCAAGTGAATTTGCTTAAGGTTGCAAAGGTGTAGCTAAACCAGTAGTCAGGCCATAATCACCAATGCTCAGAAGCCAAAACTGTTGTTTGCAGATTGTCATTTATTGGATAACTCCAGTTCTAAATGTCTCTAATAGCAATAATTAGCTGTACAAGTGCCTTTAGTTACAATGTTTACAAACAACAGGGTAACCCCACATAAAGGGATACAAATCTGTAAAGCCTGTATAATAATAATAATAATAATAATAATAATAATAATAATAATAATAATAATAATAATAATAATAATAGGAAAGGAAAGGCACTAAAAAACAGCTGCGCGAAATCCCAGGCAACAATAACCCACATGAAATCCAGAAAACAGCACTTCTGGGAACAGCACACATTCTGAGAAAGGTCCTTTCAATCAAGTAAACTGAACAAACACTCCTCTAGTGCCTTAGAACCATGGTTTGGTTCTGGCCCTAGAAGGTAAATGTAGACAAGTAATAAAGTGAAGAAAAATAATAATAATAATAATAATAATAATAATAATAATAATAATAATAATAATAGGGTGGCCCATCATCATGATAATTGACCTTGATATGTCCAGAGATCCTGTTCACAAGGTAAAGGGGTTCAACAGCAAATTTGAGGTTTAGGATGACAAGACTAGCTTGCAAGGTTCATGTAGCTCAATTGTCCAAGGTTTTGTTGTATATTATAATAACTATAATGCTGACTTACCTTGGTTCAGCAATTTTCCAAACTGATGGTGAAAATTTTTGGGAAAAATCTTCCAAAACCTATTGGAACCAATAATCAATGAAATTTAACATTATTATATACTGTATAAAAAAAACTGGTTTGAATAATACAGGCAGTATAAATAGGAAGAGTAGAAAAATGATATCTATAAATTTAAATACAACCACCAACAATCAACAATCGTTATTATTTTACACCTTTTTCTACTATTAGTGTTACATTTTAAAAGGAATCGTGGACCTATAAAAGGGGAAAAGAAAAGCTAAACTATCACAATTTAAAGGTGTCTAGGGCTAAAATATATATACATGTATATAAAACGATGGCTTCTACTTGTCTATCTACAAATGATTATAGTACTAAATACTATAAATTATTCATAACATCTTTTTGCCAAGGGTTCGCACCGAAGCTACAAAGCTTTCCTTTTATTACAGCGGTTGTGTAGTTTTACTCCTTTTGTTAAGATTTTTATGCCAGCAATTTGTTGTTACTTTGTGAATTTTCGCCATAATATATTCCCCTTGCTTTATTACTATGGGCACCCATTGATAGCAGGTCTGTTGTATATATACAAATACAAGCAGTAGTAGACTGGCGTCAAACGAATACGGATTTTGACTTGAGTAAATAAGCCTCCTTTTCACTTTTTAACCCTAAAAACATTAACTTTTGCAAAACTCAAGTTAATGTTTTTAGGGTTAAAAAGTGAAAAGGAGGCATATTTACTCACGTCAAAATCCGTATTCGTTAATTGACGCCAGTCTACTACTACTAGGCCCCAACTAGATTTAAACGGTTCAAACCACCCACAACCAGTTAAACCAGTTTTTGAAAACCAACTAAACTTTCCAAAACCAGATTTACTAGTCACCCAATTAGAGAAAGGGGGAAAGGGAATATACAGTATTTGTGTTGAGAAAAGACACAAAGGATGAACGGGGAAAAATTTTTTTCCAGCAAACAAGCAGACCTTTTGCGTTACAACGTTAGACAGGCGTTGATTACAGAGATTGACAATTGGTTGGGAAAAATGGAAAATAAGGATATCATGGATAAACCACTTATGCATCATGTGCATAATTTATTATTTACTGATGTCTCCCTGGCGATATATAAAGGAAACAGGTGAAACACATTTTATTGATGAATGTGCACTTATTTCTTTTAAAGTTATTTATTCTCTTCCAGAGGAAGAAAAAAATTCATGAAAAAATAGTTGACTAATGAAAGATTTTATGATACAGCCAATCAATGACATTCAATTAAAGTTTATGATTTTTTATAAATGGATGTGTTGGATCGCGTTAAAATTCTTCCTCCTGAGTTGCGGGAAAAGATTTTGGGGGAGGTTATTAAACTTAAATTGAAACAGCGGGCTGAATTAGGTTGGGACAAGGTTTTTGAATTAATTGAAAATGCCCCATATTGGTAAAATTTGTGAAAGAATTTCAAGAATAACTTTATGTAGAAAATGTGGTTTTTCTGGGCTTGATGATTTGTGCTATGTTTGTTTAAGAAAATTTCATCTTGGTCATAATTTGAAGGAAGATTTATTTTCTTATGATTTTATTTATGAAATTTATAAAAACTGTTTTCCAGATTGCGAAGTTTGCGTGATACTGCAATAAGCGTCTATCCATAACTGATCGGCATATTTATGGTTTTATTATCGCTATTTCCTCACACAAATTCTTAAATTGAAGTCAGTTGATATACATTTAAACAGGAAATTTTAAGCATAGAGCAAACGGTGATCAAAGCTTGCTCAAGCTCTATCTCTGCTATGTTGAACTATCTCGTGAAAAGCGTCCTGAGGTCAAGGTCAACCTTCCAGAATTTAGTAGGTAAAATGTGATAGGCTAAGCGGCGGGAAAGGAACGTTGGCTTCGGGTAAGCAGGCGTTAGTAAGCAGGCATTAGGGAGGAGGTGAAATACGAGTCCCCTAAAAACGACTGCGTAGGAGGCTATATTTACTCAAGTCAAAATCCGTATTCGTTAATTGACGCCAGTCTACTACTCAAGCAATTACAGGTACCAGAATGTCCTGAATTGACTACTATGTTTAAATAATTAGATGTCCATTCGTTCATTTCTTGGATTAAATGTGTGGGGCAATATTAATATTAGTCTGCTTGGATGAGAAAAGCTAGATGGAAATAATGCTGCCTTTAAAATGAACCAGTGATATTTATTAATTTTACCATTAATAAGTCCATTTGAAACCAGTTGTGTGACCTGAGGCAAGCAAACATGACATCTCATTGAAGCTAGTGCTTGCAACAGTAGTTGGTTGGTACATTTTTACACCAAATGATTAAATAAATATACATTTTCTTTTCTTAATTTTTTATTTGTTAAGGAAGATGAAAGTTCCAAAGTCTTGTTAGTGCAGTTGCAGTTGCTTATACTAATTTCACTGGGCATAAGTACATGACTACAATGTGCTACAACTGTACATAAAATAATGAATAATCTTAGTGTTCAACACTTACTTTATTTAAAAGAGTGAAAACAACTCTTTGTGGATATTCAAGGTCGGATACAATAACACCTCCTAAACAATCTGATCTCACAAACACATGACAAATGTATTCTGCAAGAAAACAAACTGGTTAAACACAAAACTTAAAGTGTCACTGATGAAAGCTGGGAAGTTTGTTTGCTTGGGTTGCACTGTTTGGGGGTTCACAGTGCTTGCCAAGGCTTTTTATCCATGCTGCTAAGCTTGTTGGCTAGTGATGTACCAATCATCAGTTATTAAACAATAATCAATATCATAATTGATAAAAAAAACTCTTAATAGTGCACCAATTGATTATGCTTCAAGCCTTGAATTGATTCTCACAAAAAAAATTAATACTTTAATGCAGGAACACAGGAAAAAAATACATCTTCCAATTTGAAAAATCTTTGGAAAATTTGAGGTTTAGACTTCCACTGGATAATCATTGGAGAAATAGCAGCATATACATGTGTATACCAATGAAAGTCCAATAAGTTTCCAAGGGAGGAAAAAAAGTATTTTCTTTATGATGTGAATTATGGATTATCAATGGCATATCATTGGAACACATAATTAATATTTTGGTCTTCCAATGTTGAATGATAAATGTGGAATCATTGGAAGATGATATTTAAGTAACCAATAATAACACAATGATTTACCAAGCTTTTTGTAATAAGTCAAGTATAATTGGAATATCATTGTGACATTATTGGAAATAACTAGTCACAATTTTCCAGTGTTGGATGACAATATTGAATCATTGGAAGATTATTCTTAACTAACCAATAATAACACATGATTTGCCAAGCGTTTGTAATAAGCCAAGTATAATTGGAAAATTATTGTGATATTATTGGGACTCCCCAAACATCTACAAACTTATATTATGAAAGGTGTTCGTCATCGTGGTTTCAAACGATAGCTGAGTTAATCAGCAGTATAGTGGTCAAAACGTCGCGATCCACATCTTTGTGACTCAATCGTGAGACAAAAGATTAACTCAGCTATCATCTACAAACTTCTTGTTTCGTGGTTGTTTCCATGCACTTTTTTGAAAACAACGAGATAAAAAGAGAAACCGCAATGACATGAAATTGTAAGAAAACCATCTAATAATTCTCTGTTGTTCTGGCATAAATAAATAAACTTGTTACTTATATAGCGCAAAATTCATTAAAAATATATGATCTAATGTGCATCTTCTGAGTTGTCTGACAACGAACAGAACAAGATTCTTGGCACTCCAAAACTGGAACTGCCAAATGATCACGGACTCTGGCTGGGGACAAGCATGATTGGTGACAAGTTCTTATTTGTGCATGTATAAAGATTACCTCTTGTGGCTTTTTCACAGACTTATCTCCCCAACCAGTCATAAACAACGGAAAGGGTGAAATTTGGAACCAATTCAAAGCTAAAGTTTCCCTATTTGCCAGATTTTTGTCAAGGACTTATACTCATCCAACTCAGTAAACTTTTTGTTTTTGTTTTCTTTCCAGTAAGGGGAATCTTATACTTTAGTTTAATAAGACCAAATCAAGAGAAAGCCTTAGCTTTGTGCTAGCGCTGTTCTGCCATCTCTGCTAGTTTTGCGCTTCACTGATATAAATGTGTAGTCTCTTTCGAAATAAAAAATCTAAAGCCTATGTCTTGGGCAAACATAAGAATTCCTAAGAGTTAAACTTTTATAATTGTTTCCCATAATTTGCATAATCGACACCAAGAAACAGAAAGATGTTTCTTCATGGCTAGCTGAGGATGGCTTCACTGAAAAGGAAGCTATGTTTGAAGGTTTGGAGCTGAAATTTTCCATGACCTGGGAGATTTTGTCTGTCCTGTTGGTTGTTTCATTTATTTATTGGTTTAGAAATCTTTCACTCTTTATAGGTTAATGTTCTGCAAATCAAAATAATGTGCACATAAGCTCAATTATGATCAACACTAGGTGCAGATTTTTTCTAAATTAAATTCTACACTTTTGCTTTATCAGCCCAGGGTTCCAGATAAGATTTTTTTTCCATCAGGTCAAATTCCCACTGCACCCACCAAATTGTTATAAATTTTCTATTAATTTGTTGGGTCATGAAGCTGACCTTGTAGGGTTTTTGACCCGAGACCCCCCTCTTACCTGAAACACTGCAGCCCAAAAACTAAACTGGGAAAGCCTTGTATGGTCTTGTGAAAGTAGATCTTAAGGAGATTGGTGTTACATATCTCAACTGGAAGAAGATTGGAGCTCTTTACCAAGATTACTGAGCTAATACATGTGCAGGAAGAAAAAGTAGAAGTCAAGTCAGGTGATTTTAATTTCGTCATTGTACAGTTACAAATAGGTTTCTTTTCACACTTTGAATTCCCACTTTCATAAATTGCTACAAGTTCATACTCATATATTTCAATACATCAAACTATAGCGTTGGAGAGTTCAGTTTTGGTCAAAGACTGTGGTCAGTACTTCATTCAGTTGGAAAAAATCACCAGTTGGAAAAAATCCAAATGCCTAACCGTTCTTCTGTTCATTACTTGCAGTAGTTGGTTTTAATAACTGGTTAAAGCACCTCGAAGCCATTCACTTGGACTTGCCTAAAGGTGCTTGCGCTGAAAACATCTAAACCAATCATTTTCAGGGAGATAATACATATGTAGATGTAGATGTAGATGTGGGCATGTAGATATAGATAACTTTAAGAATTTTTATCATTCAGGTTTTTGAGCCAGTTTGGTAAAATAATAACCAAGGCAGATAGGAGTACCTGGAGTCCAAGACAGAAATCAAAGTATCTTGAAAAGTAAGTAACATGATTACCATTGTTTATGAATTGTATAACTACACTGCACCCTTATTATCTATGACTAGTGCAGCGTTGTTAAAAAAAATAGCACAAGCAATGAATTAACTTGCCACAGCAATCCACTTTTTGTTGTAGTTTCTGTTTTTGTTGTTGTTGTCATTATGTCCTAGCTTTGACCGTGATGTCTAATAATAATGTAAATGGCATAAGCTCTCTTGATGAGCACTATCTGCTCTTAGAGCAAATGCCGAAAAATAAAATGTTGTTTAAATAAAAAAAAATCCACTGACTGTTTCAGTTCAGCTTTGTTTTGTAAAAGGGGTGTCATAAAGTTAACTAATTGTACCTCTGTAACATTCACATTCACAATTTTAAGTCCAGATATGGCTAAGATCAAGGCAGACCGGTTAGCTCAGTGGTAGAGCACCAGACTACCGTGCGGGAGGTCACGGGTTCAAACCCCGGCCGGACCAACACTTAGGGTCTTTAAATAATTGAGGAGAAAGTGCTGCCATTGTAATTACGTCTACAAACGGTTAGACTTTCTAGTCTTCTCGGATAAGGACAAAAAACCATAGGCCCCATCTCACAGCTCTCTCGATCTCTCTGATTTGTTTTTGTGGGACATTAAAGAACCCACACCACTGTTTGAAAAGTGAAGGGGACGTAGACCCCAGTGGTGTGGTCAACCTTCATGGGTTGTGGGAATGGGTGGGTTGGGGGGCAGGGGGCACCTTGCATGGGTCCTAGGAGTCCTGTTCGTGCCTACCCCTACTGGGTAGTCCTGTACCCAGTAAAAGCTATAGTAAAAAAAAAAGATATCAGTGGCAACATATCTCCTTGAATAAGCATTATCCCCTAATGGTTGACACAGATATCAATATTGTTTACCTTGCTCTTTAACTGAAGCTCTTTCATTGGGTCTTGTCCTTTCCACAAGTATTTGACTTGTAAACTGCATAAATTCTTTTACACTGCAATTTATCAAGTACACATGCATGCTTATTAGTCTTTTTCACTTTAAACTCAAAAATTACCTGTAACATACACAACACACGTTTTTAGGTTGGTTCTCATATTCTTTCTCAGTGTACTGTACCCTTCATTTTGTTTATGTCTGAGCCAGCATATACAGTATGCAAGTTACAGCTGCACTGACAGAAAAGCACATCCAGAAAAGCCATTTTTGACAAGGAATTAAAGAATTGTCAGTGATAGAATTCAGTATCTGTAGTCAAGTAAATAGAGCACAATTTATGCAAAATGTTATGGGGTACATAATGAACAAATTAATGAGTGTAGTATGGCCAATTCATTTGCATAGTACATGTATAAGTTTCTGAACTGCTTCATATTGACAGTATATGACTGATGTATAAGAAAGGGGCTATGTCTTCTAAAAAGTAAGGTTACAAATAAAATTTTATTTAATACAGCTCAATTTTCGCATGATACTGGAAGCACCAACCGTTAGACAGTTTATTACTCAATTGCAAGGGATATTGGCTGTTTTTATACCAGCGACGCCATCTAGGACAAACTTGGTCAAACATTTGCAGTGCGTCTACTTACTTTGTCTAGGATAAAAATGGGCACAAGATGCATTATGCATTCAGATGAACTATCCCCTTTAGCGTGTCTTGGAAGACGAATTTCTCTGGATAGTTCAGTTAGTTGCATCACGCTTTTTGTGCCCGCTTTTATACTAGACAAAGTAAACAGATGCACTGCAAATGTTTACCCAAGTTTTTCCCAGATGGATTATGTGTCACTATCATAGAAACAGCCATTCTATCTATCATATTATTATTATAAGCGAATATATTAATAAGATAATTATAATAATTAAGACAATCAGTCCTTGGGCATCCAAGAAATCGTGGATGATTTAACAAACCGTGACTGGTCTGAGGACTTTTGCATACAAGATTATCTTAAGCTTAAGTTTTATAAGGTTTGGTAAGCTTGTTTAAACATTGTACTTATAAGCTCATGTATAAGCTAAACTAAACTTATAGACTACAGAGAGCAGCGCAAATTAATTTTACCACATAAGCGCTGATAACATAAAATTGGAACTGATCCCCAACAGGCTCCCATCCTGATTACAGGTAATCACATCCAATAGTTTTAGTAAACCCCACTGTATTGCAGAGGATTGGCTAACGTCTGAAGACCATCAGATAGGTAAGAAAATAAAGTTTGCTGACAAACAGCATCTCAACACTTCCCGGTAAACTGTAGGACCTACGTACCTTGATCTTTGAAAGTAGCCAAACGATTGAAGATCGTAGGCTGCGACTAACGTCTTTGATTTCACATCTTTTCGAACAACACTCAGGGCGTACAATTTCATCCTTAAATTTTGTCCTAGAGGAACAGCAACGACTTCTTTCGACGACTTTAGCTCGTCCGATGCTTTGTAACCTCCCTTTCTATGGATGACATCACCAACCTATCACTATTTTACACTTCAAAACCGGAAGTTATTGATAAAACGGAAAGGACGTTTGGGGAAAGCACCACGTGGATTTGAAAATGTGTATGGTTTACAGTCTTATAATCCTGAAACGTTAAGAGAATAGTCAGGTCACCTTTATATTTAGATCTAAAAAGAAAAATATTATTTGTGGTGTCGTTTACCGGCAGTACAACTCACCGGAACGTTTTCAGAAATACTTTGAAGAAACAATCGAGAAGTTCGCTGCTTTGGGTAAGCAGATTTGCGTTCTCGGTGATTTTAACATCGACCTTTTAAAGCCCAGAGTTCTAATTATAGCCATGATTTTCTTTTGACTCTTCAAAGTTGTAATCTCATTCCAACAGTCGATAAACCAACTCGAGTTAGAAGCACCTCGACTACGCTTATTGATAATATCTTCGTCAATATTCCAGAACAGGTGCTAGTCAGTGGGAACATAATTTCCGATATCAGCGATCATTTCTCACAATTTTGCATCTTGTCCTCAATTGTCGATTAACCAAAGGAAAATAGGAAATTGCGTGATTTCTCAAAATTCTCTTCTCTTTCCTTCATAGCTGACTTAAGGTATTCCTGGACCCTAATTTGGTCATTTTTGGACAATAGTTGAGTTTGTTATTTTTAAAGATATATTACAGATACTGCACTCCTTTTAACATCACATATTCACTGAAGCTTATAGATTCTGAAAAAATATTTTTCATTTTGGAAAAATTTAAGGAATGTTAAGAATTACAAAAATTCTGGGGTGAGGTCATCTGCAAGCAAATTCACAATAATGATTAAATCTAAATTGGAATTTATTATTTAGCTCTGAGATTTGGAACACGATTAAAATGGACAAAAACTCAACTTTTCACCGCAGTGCGCATTGTCATTTTGATTTTTTATGTTGCAATGAGAAAAAGTCAGAAATTTTACCTTCTAAAATTCAAGTTCTCCTCACTCGTGTGCTGTTCCACTCTCGAGTGCGCACT